>CM053594.1:289463121-289574751 GCA_028646575.1 Pseudocheirus occidentalis | reverse complement strand
GGGTCCATAAACTTTTATAAAAGATATAATGATAAATATTTCAATGTAATTAATTTCCTTTATAATCCTATATATTGTATTTCATACATTTAGAAACATTATTCTGAGCAGAGTTCCATAGCTTCCTCAGACTGCCAGAAGGGTCCAGGATGCAAAAAAAAAAGACTCAG
Source organism: Pseudocheirus occidentalis (assembly GCA_028646575.1). Lineage (NCBI taxonomy): Eukaryota > Metazoa > Chordata > Mammalia > Diprotodontia > Pseudocheiridae > Pseudocheirus > Pseudocheirus occidentalis. Next base: position 289,574,581 of record CM053594.1, on the reverse strand, counting down.
GACCATTCTCTAAGACTCTAGATTTTAGGGGAATTACTAATGTCTGTTGGTAGAGAAAGTTCCTCATTGGGAACTGCCAATACCAGTGAAATGACAAGTCCTGTCTCTGTTCCCATTTCTAAGTACGACCAGGCTGCAAAACTATTCACAGTTAGTGTAGCTAAGAGCAGCTTCTCACTGCATTGACCAGATCACAGAGGATTGGGTTCTTTTGGCCATTTTCAAAGATTTATGTCATAAAAAATCTATCTAATCTTTATTGATGATGAAGGCACCTGCACTATTTCAAATGAGATAATATTTTGTAAATAGTTCTTAGCATGTGCTTGGCACATAATAGGTAGTATACAAAGGCCTCTTCTTTCCCTCCTTCCCTTCCTCCTTTATCTACACTGATAAAATCATGGGATCTTGACACATAAAAGGAATCAAAAGTTTATTTCTATTTCAGCACTATGAAAAGAAGTGAGTTGGAATGGGTTGTATATTTATGAACAGAAACATAGTAAAATGGACCCGATTTTGTTTTCTTTGTAAAGAGCCTATGAAACTGAGAGCATGGTACATACTGATCCTGTGGTTGGCTTTTACCAGCTGTGATCGGAGAATTCCTAGCTCCACTTTTGACAGCTACAGTGAATAAATATTTTTTAATCATTTACATTTGTCGTCATTCTCAAATTTAGCTGAACTGAATTTTACTTACTTGGTTAGAATCTAGTCAAGAATATTATTTAAATATGGCCTGCCAAAACTTTACAATGCTTGGTAAGCAATTTGTAAATGTCTTTTTGAAAAAAATGAGCAAAAGTGGAATATTTTCCCTAGGAGATGCATACCCTTGAAAATTGTCTGCCTATTATTGACATGGTGCTTTCAGAGATGCTATCTAGCCACACAAACTGTCTGCCTTCCTGTTGCCCTCTTTGTATCACTAATATCATTTTATAGACATCCAGGAATAAAATTTTAGTCACCTTTAAGTTTTTCCTCTTCCCCATATTTATCAGATCACCAAATCCCATCTATGGTTTCATAATTTCCCATGAATCTATCCCTGCCTTTACATTCCATGGTGATGTCCCCAGTCCAGGTTACCTATGCAAGGATCCTAAATGCTTTACTTGCTTCCAGTATTCCTCCACCTTACACCAAGCACATTTCAACACGTCGTACATAATGCTGGCATATTGATCTTTGTAAAGTAGCACCTTCATCATATTACTCCTTTGCTTGAAATTGTGACTCTTCATCACTAGGGAGAAAAGCCAACTTCATTAGCCTGACATTTGAGGCTATCCATACTCAGGTTCCAGGTTACTTTTCCAGAGTTATCTTTAATCTTTCTCCCCATTGGCCCCAACACACAGAAGTTCTTCTCTAAGTAGACTGAGCCTCTCGGTATCTCCAGAGCATGACATACATTTCCCACATCATGGCTGACAATATTCTCCAATACTTTCTCCAGCCTTTCTGCCTATTTGAAGCCCACTCATTCTTCAAGGCTTTGCTCCCTCTTCTTGCACTCATTTAACACTATTTAGTCTAGTTAAGAGCAGCATCTCACTGGATTGACCATATTAGCATTTAATCACAAAGTGCCTTTTGTTATTATCTCACTTTTTATGTGGTCTGTGTCTTATCTGCCCAACTAGATTGTAGGAGAAGGCAGAAATAATTTTCCCCCAGCTTCCTTTAATCCTTTGTAACATCTGGCACAGGGCTAAACATATAATAGATTCTCACAAAAATTGTTGTGATGAAAGGGTGAATGCTCTCGTCCAGAACTATGCTTTGATGGAAATTATAAAGAAGAATAAATTACTTGGATGTTTAAATATTTTGCAAATGGCAGAACACTTCCAGGCCTAAGTCCTGTTTCTTTGATATTCCACAGAATTGCTTCCATAAAGAAAAAAAAAGCAACTATAGTCCATAATTACACATATCATTAAAGATGCAATTAAAAATTTCCCATTCTAGCAGAAGCTTTTAGGTTTCTCAAGCTAATCCCCTTAGGGCAGATTCTGATTTTCTGAACCTCCATGGACGCAGTGTATGGAGTAGAGAATCAAGCCCATTGTGATTAGTGTCAGTCTGGGAATCCAGACAGATTTATCTCATACTTTAAACTATTTACTCTGGCACATCTCTCCCCTAATGATATATGTAATTAGGGGCTACAGGGGAAAGCTGTTTCTGAGCCAAGCCATAAAATCTTGGAGGCCCTAGGTCACAAATTGTCATCTTTTAGCCACTTTCCTGTAACATCTACAAGAACAAAAAGTCTCACCTCAAAGGTGTCTAGGAAAGGGGTAAAATTAATGTATTTCAGAAACTGTGTAGACTCCTGACTGCCTCATTGTGGATAATGGTTATAGGTCTGTTTGTATGACTGCATTTTGTAAGACACTCCTCATGAAGACACAGTGAAGCAGATAGTACAGCTGAGATGGAGAAAGAGGTAAACTTCCCAGCATCATACAGAGAGTGATTGCTGAAGCCAGAACTCAGACCCAGGCATTCTGATTTCAAACCTAGTGTTCTTTCTACTACGATATAATGTTGGTTTCAGGGGCTCTTAACAACTGGGAGGCAGACTGGTTCTCAGTTGGATGGGGGAACATAAAGTGAGGCTCAGATCTGGAGGGAATGTCTCTTACCTCCATGCCAAGATGGGGACAAAGCCACTCTTCTGTGGCTGGGTCCTTGATGGAAAATACAATAGTTGTTCCTTGTAGGGTGTGTGTGTGTGTGTGTGTGTGTGTGTGTGTGTGTGTGTAAATGTTTGTTCATTTTATGATCTGGAGGGTTTTGTTTGAAGTGCCTCAGAAAGAATTCTGGATGTAGGGTCAGTAGATATGGGTTCAGATCCTGACTCTGCCACTTTCTATGTGTGTATCCTTGGGCAAACCTCTTAACTTCTTTGGGCATTGGTGTCTTCATTTTTAAAAAGAAGGGATGAGGCCTAAGCTTCAAGTCTGTGATCCCATAAGTCATTTTGTTCGAATGGCCTCTAAGTGTGAATGAGTCAAAACAGAAGGTACAAAAGAAAGAAAAAAGAATTTTTCCCAGTACTTTCAACTTCAAATGGGAGAAATGAGCTGAATTTTTTCATTAACAATGTGAAGAGCACTGAATCTGGAATCAGTCAATCAGTCAAATTAGTAAACACTTATTAAAGGCCTACAGTTTACCAGGCCTTGTGTTAAGCATTGGGGATACAAAAAGAAGTGAAAGATGACTCCTGTCCTCAGGGAGCTTCCAATCTAATGGGGGAGACAGCATGCCAATAGATACATACAAACAAGTTATATACAAGATAAATAGGAATTAATTAACAGAAGGAAAGCACTAGAATTAAGAGGAGTTTGAGAAGGCTTCCATTAAAGATGAGATGGAAGCCAGGGTAGCCAGTAGGCAGAGATAAGGAGGGAAAACATTCCAGGCTTGGGGAACCGCCAGAGAAAATGCCTGGAGCTGAGAGATGGAGGGTCTTATTTGAGAGGTAGCCAGGAGGTCAGTGGACTGGATTGAAGAGTACGTGATGAAGAGTAAGGTATAAGAAAACTGGAAAGGTAGGAGGTAACTGGATTATAAGGGCTTTGAATGCCAAACAGAACGTTTTATATTGGCTGCTGGAAACCATAGGGAACCATTGACCTTTATTCAGTAAGGAAGTAAGGGTGTTTGAGGGGGCATAGAGTAAGCTCATGAGAAATTAGTAGGTTGAGGATCTAAGTGGTTTGAGGGAGAGTCAGATAAAATCCTTGCTCTGTTCCTCACTAATTGCAGAACTTTGGGCATGTCACTTAATAATAATAGTTAGCTTTATGAGTTGCTTCGCATAATTCATCACATGCAATTTATTACACAGTTTATCACACTTGATTCTCACAATAATCCTGTGAAGTCAATGTTCTGATTACTCCCATTTTACAGAGGTGGAATTAGGCTTGAAGAAACCCATGATCACACAGCTTTTAAATGTCAAAAGCAGAATTTTTTTTTGTAAGGGGGCGGGAGGGGGCAGGAGACAATGGGGTTAAATGACTTGCCCAGGGTCACACGGCTAGTAAAGGTCAGAGGCCTGATTTGAATTCAGACCCTCCAGAATCCAAGGCCAGTGCTCAAGCCAGGGCCAGGGCCACCTAACTTCCCCCAGAAGCAGGATTTTAAACTAGGTTTCCTAACTTTATGGCCGACACTCTGTGATTTTACCTCCTACCCAGTCCATGTTCAAATCTCAGTTTCCTCATAAAGGATTAGACTAGATAATGTCTAAGGCCCCTATGAGACATAAGTCTAATTATGTTTTGAAACTTTAAAATTTTTTTATTATTGTTGAAAAAAATCACAGCATTAATGTTTTGGAGCATGGTCTCTTATTTTTGAAAAAACAATGAAAGGTGGGCAGCTGGGCAGTAAAAATTACAGGGTGGGCCAGTGTGCTTGCTATGAGGTGGCCAAGGCATCCTGCAGACTTGGTCAGAGATGGTCAATGAACCTCAGAACCATTGGAGGAAGGCAAACTAAGCCATATAAATTGATAGCAGCTGTGTGATGGGGATTGCCACCTTAAAGTTTCATCTTGAATTTCTAACTGGTTCCATTAATCATATGTGATTTTTTTTTTTCCTACAGTGAATTCATGGCTGAAGACACCTCTCCTTATCTGATGCTAATTAGACTACGGAAGTAAACCTTCAATGTGTATTGGATTGTGGGAGCTCCAGACCCTGAAAGACTCCTTATTATGATGGCCTCAGTTTCTGAACAAGTTCTACTGTTTAATATATTTTTAAAAACATAGTCTAAATGAGAATGTTAATTTGCTGCTGTCTCTGATCTTCCAAACATTACCCACGGGTGGCTTCTATAAAGAAGTTTTCCCCTGCTTGATGGGAAGAGAATGTTTGGAGCAGACAGACAAGCATTTGGGGAAGAGCACTCCTTCCCCAGTGCTGGGATTCTGCCATCCTGAACTAATGGGGAAATTTGCTTCTTCCCCATGGAAAACACTTGATTCTCTTTTCAGACTTGTTTGGTGTACTGGATGTAAAATAGAACCTTGCATATTATAATTGCAAATTCCTGCAGTGTGTTTTCGTTTGATATGGGAGCTGATCCCCTTCGGATGGTGAAAGAAAATTTGGTTGGCCAGATGCCACCAAGAAGTGACACCCTAGGAACAGGTTATTTTAGATGAGCAACCGGAAGGGTTGGGAGCCACTGAAGGACCATTTAATAAATTTCTGTGATACTGCACTCTGCTGCCACTCTCAGAATCAAGATTACAACTTGAATGCTTGACTGTGATCTCAGACTGTCAGCTTCCATTTGTTAAATAAATATTCTTGTTAGATATTTAAGGGGCAGCAACTAGGTGGCACAGTGAATAGAGCACCAGCCCTGGAGTCAGGAGGACCTGAATTCAAATCTGACCTCAGACACTTAACACAAAACTAGCCGTGTGACCTTGGGCAAGTCACTTAACCCCAATTGCCCCACCTTCCCACCTCCAAAAAGCAAAAAAAAAATATTTAATAAGAAATGTTTTTCCATTGCTAAGGTCATTATTTATGAGACAATGAGTTAGGAGCCAGGTCTGGTTTCAAACCCCAGCTTGGTCACTTGCCCTATTAAATCTTGAGCAGGTCACATAAATCCAGGCCTCAGTTTCTTTTTCTGTCAGGCAAAAGTTCATTTCTATGAGTCTTCCAACTGTAGTTCCTGTGTGTTTATGAATAGAGCTACCTAAGGTATTGTCTCATTTTTTTGATGTTAAGTGAAAGTGGGATGGGTAGATTGAGTCATTGCTGAAGGCCCTTCCAAGGACACATCTCAACATACCATAAAATGCAAAACATCTAAAGAATGGAGCAACTATATTAGAATTAATTTTAAACCAGTTCTTTCACATGCTATTAGCCCAAAAGTTGCCATAAGAATTTGCTATGATTTTTAAGCCAAATTGTTTTCCTCCCAAGAGTTATACATGTCCATTGTTTAATGTCACTTCCCAGAAGGACATTGATCGACATTGATCTTTGTCCCTTCAGAGCCACGGTGCTCTGGTACATGTTCTGAAGGTTCCTATATTGATGGAAAATACCCATTTCTTTGCTTTTTCTTTAACAAACTGATGACAACCCAGGTTATCATGTGAATTACAAAATAGTTAGACCTGCAGAAAACTTTGCAGATTCTGAAGCCAGAAATACTCTATTTTAGGATACCCTGTTCTCCAGCTGTGTTCCATGGGACTTTGGCAAGGATTCAAGATTTTCCTTGAAAATTCAATTCTGTTTTTAGGTATGTTTGGACAGAAAGATGTTTCATATTCATTCAAGTGTTTGCCTTATAGAGAGGAAAGTTTGCTTGTTCACTAGTAGAATACCTATTGCCTTTAATTATTGGTTATCTTGTCATATATGATTTTAGATTTCAGCTCTATTCAGTTGAGTAGTCATCTGTTTTATTTAACCAGTGGTTTCTAGTTGAACACTCTCTTCTAAGGATTCGTATTAAGATACTTACAGATTTAACTTGTTGGATCTTCATTTCCCTCACTGCATTCATTTTATTTTAAGACATAATGCTGGGCCTACCTTGGTTATTTGGAATTGATAGATATTCTGCCACAACCCCTGAACTTGAAAAGGCAATCTATTCGATGGTACTTCCATGCTCCTGAGAAAATGAGCAGTAATTTATTTTTTCAGCATTAAGCTAATATAAACTGGATTGATCCAGAAATTCATTTTAATTTTTATAGTAGCAAAAGAAGGACCATAAATTGGACACATGTTGCTTCTCTTTCATCATATTTTTGGGACTGACTTTCAAAATAGGAAATTATTTTAAATGCTTAAAATTGTAATGTCTACAGAAAACAGATTTTTTTAAATCTGAAAGATATAATAATGCCACATTTTTGACAGGTCTTACAGGAGATGTTTTGTACCCTGAAAGTAGCATGTAGAATTTTTTATTGGCATGGAGGAATATACTCCCATCCGAGCAAGGTAAAGCATTAACAATCAGTAGTTTGCAAAGTCAGGTTTGAGTTGGAGCTGGGAAAGTTTAGACAGTTTTTAAAATGTCTATTGCATTGGTGATATACATTTTAGTAGCAAGAAAGGTCATTCTACTGACTGACATCCTGTATTGTAAGTTGAAAAAAAAATAAATTGTTTTGGTCTGGACCTGTACTTTCATTGGTATGATGCATTTGCAGTAAGGAAATTGCCTTTTCCAATGCAGCCTCTTCCCTGCAAATTAAAGTCTTAGAGAGGTTGCTGAGGGCACCGAGAAGGTGAAGGATTTAGCTAAGATCACTTAGCCAGTAGGATTTAGAGGTGGCACTTAACTTCTGTCTTCCTGCCTGAAGCAAGTTCTCTGCCTACAGACATGCTTAAAGCATGAGAATTGTAAGAAATGTTTTAACTTAAAAACTGGCATCATTCTATACTTATTTATAGATTTTTTTTTGTTCAGTCATTTCCAACTCTCATGACTCCATTTGGGGTTTTCTTGGCAAAGATACTGGAGTGGTTTTCCATTTCCTTATCCAGTTCATTTTACAGATGGGAAAACTGAGGCCAACAGGGTTAATAGACCTGCCCAGAGTCCCACAGCTAGTAAGTATGTAAGGGTAAATTTGAAGTCAGAAAGATGAGTCTTCCTGACTCCAGGACTGGCACACTGTCCATTATGGTGCCACAATTTATAGATATTTATAATAGGCAATATGATATTCTAGAAAACAAAATATACATGTATGTGTTTATGCATTGTGTATTTATGTGTGCAGACACTGTTGTTTGTCCTCCTTGAAGGGGACCAAGGATGTCAACAGCATGGTGTCTTGACTTGCATAATTCACAATGACAACATCCACGCATGCACTCTTACATGCTTTCTTTTTTTTCCCACTTTTTGGATGGCAATTAGGGTAAAGTGACTTGCCCAAAGTCACACGCCTAGTAAGTGTGATGAGTGTCTGAGGCCGGATTTGAACTCAGGTACTCCTGACTCCAGGGCTGGTGCTCTATTCACTGTGCCACCTAGCCACCCCCTTATGTACTTTCTTTACTTTGTCTCTTGATATAACTTTTCTCCTGCATTATTATGTTGCAATGAGATTTTATTCATGAGAATAATGCAGAGTTTTTTCATTTAAAAGTTGATTACATGAGGCAGCTAGGTGGCACAGTGATTAGAGCACTGGCCCTGGAGTCAGTAGGACCTGAATTCAAATTTGGAGTCAGACACTTGACACTTAATTAGCTGTGTGATCTTGGGCAAGTCACTTAACCCCAGTTGACTTGCCTTCCCCCCTCCAAAAGAAAAAATAAAGTTGATCACAAGATTAAGGAATGACATGCACTGAGCAAAACTGTTCACGTTTCTCTAAATATTTTCTCCTTAGCGGTGCTCTTGATCAAGTAAACATATCTTCTATATCTTTTAGAGTTTGAGTGTGAATGCCAGTGATTCTCCAGTCCATGATATTCCTTCACTTGAAAATTCATCTCTCCCTATCCTCAGGCTTCCAAATTCAGAATTAGGCAGCCATGTGGAAGCATGAGGAGTTATTGAGAATTTACTCAGGATTAGAAAAAGCCCCAGCTGGCTCTGTATGCTAAGGGCTACTTAGCATCTCTGTTTTCTAAATACGGACAGGAGATACCATGTCTCCATCCAAATCCAAAATGGCTTTTTTCTTTTTTAAATCATCGTATAAAATATGGGACAAAGATGTTTGAAGTGATAATAATAAGTTATGAGGAAGTACTAAATAAAGGAAAATTAGATTATAGTGGAACAGAGTCTGAATTTACTAGGATAGGTCAGAAATCATATATTTTCTTATTCCCTCCCCAAATACTAGTGAAAAAGCAGCTTTATTTAGTGGTCTAGTGAATAGAGCATTGGCCTTGGACTAAGGAAGACCTGAGTTTGAATCCTGACTAAGGTACTTTGGCAGCTGTGTGACCTGGGATAAGGAATTTAACCTTATTCCACTTTAATTTCCACCTTTGAAGATGGTGAGGGGGGGGAGGGACAGAGAGAGAGAGGGAGGGAAGGAGGGAAGGAGGGAGGGAGGGAGAGAGAACCTATCTCCCAGGGATATTGTGAAGTTCAAATGAAATGGTGTGTACAAGGCATTACACAAGCTTTTTATTAGTAGTGTTATTTCTGAAAAGAAAATTTCATTGATTTCTTATGTGTTCAGTATATCACTTTCTCTCCAGAAAAGGAGATTCCCCATCTCTTCCCCCAGTTTGGTTCCAGATCATAAAGTGTTGGCCAAAGGGAAATCTTAAAAGTCAAAGTTAGGATTAATGTCACCTGTTAGGGTTGACTCTTTTTATAGTCTGAAGACAGCATTTGCTAGAGAAGTGGGAGGATAAGAATTCAGCATGCAAATAAAAAGGGTAGAGCTAACATGGAGATGGCTTTTAAATTCTGTTATTTTAATTGGGGAGGGGATTGAAGAGACCCCTATTCATTTACTCTTAGATAATTTAAATTATTTCCTCATATGCCTTGAATTAAAATAGTGTGTTACATTTTTGCCCTACTTTAGTTAGGTTCTTTGAAGCTTTTGATTTCTGTTGACTGAAAAGTTTTCCAAACCAGTATTTTGTTGAGTTTTATTTGGTCATTTGTTTTTTTTATCATTCATATCCTAAGCTTTGAGAGTTGTTCTGAGTCATCATTTTTGATTCCCTCACTGGCTTTTGTAGTTGGGCAGAACTTACTTCTGGAGATAGCACAAAATAACTGCCAAAGTCTACCTGAATTCAGCCTTCCATGTAACAGTGGTTCTCAACCTTCCTAATGCTGCAACCCTTTAATGCTAGTACGTGGGTGTATCTGCATGGGAGCGGACCGCCTAGAGATGGATAGAGGAGCCGTGTCTCTGTTCCTAAGACCATTGGAAATATGTGTTTTCCGATGGTCTTAGGCAACTTCTGTGAAAGGGTTGTTTGACCCCCAAAGGGGTCACGACCCACAGGTAGAGAACTGCTGAAGGAGAGTGAGCCCCAGTTGAGGTGGTTTGAGCTGTTAGCATTTCCCTTTGATTTTTGTGTACAAACTGTGGGCCTGGTGCTGGTCTTTCACACACCATGAGAAGATGAGACGATCTTAAAGTATAGAGACCTAGTTTTGGCATTCTTCTCTGATCTTATGGATGAGGTGGTGATGGAGGCTTTGAGCTAAGGGAGCCAAATGAGTCAATTCCCATATATCTCATTTCTCTTGCCCATCCTGAAGTTCACTACTCTTTGAAAAGAGAAGCAATTTACAATAGTGGCTAGGGAGTAGATCTCTAAAGACCTGGGTCCGAGTCTTACCCCTGATTCATAGCCTGTGTGACCCTGGACAAATCACCTAACCTCTCAATGTACCAGGATAAGACTTAACATGTCTAAATAGCTGTAAATTCATCAATACAGTGATCCAAGACAATCCCAAAGGACTCCTGATGAAAGATGCTATCTTCTTCCAGATAAAGAACTGCTGTCAAAATACAGACTGGAGCATAGTGCTTTTCCCTCTCTCCCTCCCTCCCTCCCTCCCTTCTTTCCTCCCTCCCTCCCTCCCTTCCTTCCTTCCTTCCTTCCTTCCATTCTTGCACAAAATGGTTAATGAAAATATTTTACATGATAGCACATGTGTAATTGATATCAAGTTGCTTACTATCACAGAGAAGGGGGAGAGAGGGATAAAATTTGGAACTCGAAACTTAAAAAATGTTTAAAATTATTTTTACATGTAATTTGGGGGAAATATCATTTTAAAATAAATAAATAGTTGCATATCTTCATTGGCAGAAGTGGTTTCCACACTGGAAGTTTCTATGTGAATGGAAGAATAGATTTGAAACCATTTGTTGCTGCCCCCCCACAATAGCTAGCATTTATATAGCACTTAAATGCTTGCAAATGTTACTCACACTTTGCAAATCTCATCTCAGTTAATCCTCATTATTATTATTAGTATTATTGCTTTTTGGAGGACAATTGGGGTTAAATGATTTGCCCAAGGTCACTCGGTGTGTGTGTGTGTGTGTGTGTGTGTGTGTGTAGTGTCTGAGGTCAGATTTGAACTCAGGTCCTCCTGACTCCAGGACCGGTGCTCTATTCACTGCGCCGCCTAGCTTCCCCTTCTCAGTTAATCCTCACAATAACTCTGAGAGGTAGGTACTGTTATTCTACCCATTTTGCAGATACAGAAATTGAAGAGAACAGGTTAAGTGACTTGCTCAGGGTCACTTAGCTACCAAGGATTAGGGTTGGGATTTGAATCCAGATCTTCCTGGCTCCAAATCAAGCATTCTATTTACAGCCCCACTTAGCTGCCTCAATTGCAGGAGAGGACCAAGGTTCATCATTATACCAGGGTAGGAGAAGTGCACCAGGGTTATGTATATAGGAAGCATGTAACTGTCAATAATATTAGTCTACTTAATAGTTCTCTTTGACTTTTACCTAAAAGGTAAAATTTTCTACAGATATGCTGAAAAAATGGGCACAATTTGCACAAATTTGCCCCATGCACCTTCTGTTTCTGGACCTGTGGAATAATCTAAAGATGTGTTACATAAAAGAGGGTTAAGCCCATCTTTACCAAGGTTTGTATCGCAAAGCGTTCCTAACTACAGCCAGGCCCGCTTTCAGGTGTGTTATGGTCACTTTAGGTTTCTTGGGCTGTACAAAACTGAGCTATGATCTAAAGCCGCCAGAAACCAGATTTAGCCACAGACAACTATTATAAAAGAGTATACATATCTCTCTATGAACTCCACCATTTTTCCTTCTTTGTTTATTGAAGAATATATTCAGTTATCTTGTTTAACCTTTTGACATCTGTCCTCACACTTTCAATTTACAGAATCATAGATTCAGAAGGAAAGGATTTTAGAGATCATTTAGTTCAACCCTCACATTTTATAGCTGAGGAAATTTTCTCCCTGAGAATGCCAGAATACCCTCAATCAAAGGACCTGTAAGTTTAATAACCCATGCATACAGTAGTAAAATACAGAATGCCTGTTGTTTATGGGCAGGGTTTTAATGTCAGGACGCCATATTTCCTTTCTCAACATGGGGCACATTGGTGACTATTTCAGGCAGCCAGCATTGCAATGACTTATCTTGCGTTATATAAGATGGAACCAGGGGAGAAAATACTTGTCCGTGGTAATGAAGAACAATCTGTTTGCACACACACACACACACGTATGTGTGTATACACATATATAAACACCAATATATACCATATATCATATTTATTGTTGTTCACCTATTTCATTTGTGTTCAACTCTTCATGACTCCATTTGGGGTTTTCTTAACAAGGATACTGGAGTAGTTTGCCATTTCCTTCTCCAGCTCATTTTCAGATGAAGAAACTAAGGCAGAATTAAGTGACTTGGCCAGGGTCACACAGCTAGGAAGTATCTGAGGCCAGATTTGAACTAAGGTCTTCTGACTCTAGGCCTGGTGCTCTATCTACCGTGCCACCAGATTATATACAGACTACTATATTAGATACACACCAGTATATTCCAATTATACCGTATATGTTGGTGTGTCTATATATACAAATACATATGATATGTAAATTGTATAAATACCTAAATATTATATATATAACATATATATATACTATATACCGACATATACCTATATATACTATATACCTATATATCATATGTATATATTTCATATATACATGTGAATATATGCACATTTTTGTATGAATGCGTATATATGTGTGTATATCTATATCTATATCAAACCAACCATACTGTAGCCTCCCCTCTTTACTCCCTTTGGATAATGGTACTTTTTGAGAATGAAATTTCATTATTCGTTTGGCTAATTGTACCTTATTAATTTCTGGGACACAGAAGCATTTACAAGTGAGCACTACAATCATAAGCAATTTTTAAAATATGGAACAAAGTTTCTAGCAAAGTCCATACTTTAAGCCCTCTCTTAGACTACTTCATTTAACTTCTTCATTGGTCTCCTTGCCAATTTTATTTTTTTATTCTATTTTTTTCTATTTTATTTTCTATTTTATTCTATTATCTATATTATACCTATTATCTATATATTATGTATAATCTTTATTCTAGCTCATCTTGCATACAGTTGCTAATGCGATTTCCATAAAGCACCAAGTCTTCACAATGTCAAGGACCGCTCCCCAACTCAATAAACTCCAGGGATTCCTAACCAACCCTATGATTAAATAGTAAAGTCCTCTGGCTTTAAAGCTCTTTATACTCTGGTCCCTTTCTTATTTTTCCAGTCTTCTTAAGCATTTCTCCTTTACACTCTCTGGTCCAATCATACCACTCCAGGGTGTTTGCTGTTTCTCATACCTTATATTGATTCCCATCTCCATGCCTTTGCATGGCCATTCCTCATGCCTGGAATTCTCTCCCCCCTCACTGAATCCCAGTCAGGCTTCTTTCAAGACTCAGGTTAATAGCTACCTTAATGCAAGAGGTTTTTCCTTCCCTCTAAATGTATTTTGTATCTGTGTGTGTGTAAATATTGTCTAATTAGAATACAAACACCTCAAAGGTTCTGGTTTTCTTTTTATATTTCTTTGGGGGAGGGGGGAAGGAAGGGGTCACTGGTGCTTAACACAGTAACCCACACATAGTATTCGATATATGCTTGTTGATGGATTTTTTTCATGAATAATAAGATTGTATGGATGATGAGAAGGCAGGAGTTTGGGGGGTCCCAAGAAGGTCCCATCACTATTGGGATGAAATTGTATTTTTATCTTTCCTCATTAACCTCTTTATCCCTCTCATCTATTCCAAACAAACACTGGAACACACTTTTCAAGGGACCCAACACAACTGGTAAAAATGCATTTTTATTTGAAAAGTGCAGAAACAATCACAGGATACACTCCTTGACCATATTATTCAAACCCAGACACCAGTGACTCATTGGACAAGTTTTTTTAAGCCATAGGAACTTTGGTACAACAAAGTGATAACATAACAGTGTCAGGCACCACAGTCTACCGAGGGGCATTTAGAGAGAAAATACCATGTTAAAAGCTTAAATTACATTCATAGTACTAATACAAAATATCTATGGACCTGTGAAGACTGACATAAAACAGGAAAACTGCACAAGATAACTCAACATTAGGGAAAACGTTATCTAAAGGTAAATTTGGGAAAACAACAAATACTTATAGTCAAAATGATGGTTATCTTTAAAACATGATTATAGTAGGACAAATTAGTTTCCATAAATAATTTCAGATACAGCCAGCATCTCTTACATGGATATGTTCACAAAAAAGCCCTATTATACAGTGAGGAGTTTCACTACATTGGCATACACTTTTAAGGTAAGAAATTGGCAGCCTCGAAAGAAGTATACGAGGAAATAGAGATGAAGGAGAACTCATCTCTTATTTTGCTGTACTTGAAAAGAAGTATACACAGATCAAATAAAAGGCCTAAGATTGGGAGCCTCTCCGCAAGTATTAAAGTTTCCACTCAAGTGATTTTATTTTCTTTATTTGGTCACTTCTCACACGTTAATGGTTGAACTCATGGCTGTTGATTGTCCTTTGCTGCCTCAGAGGCTGGAAGACTTGGGTCCAAGTCTCACTTTTGACACATACTGGCAAGTGTGACCCAGTTAACACCAGGTATCTTAAAGTCCAAATGCTCTAGGCAAATACAAATTGCAAAACAATTGATGATCTACATTGGTGGAGGGAATTTCTACCCTGAGAGTTCCCTACACCTGTGAAGACACAGGTACATGTACATGATAACAGAGGTGGCCTGGATTTGTCCTTAGCATGCAAAACAGCCTTTTAAAAACAGCCTGTAGTATAAGTGAAGAAGTTTAAACACAGGTTTTGCCAACCTGATAAGCAGCTTTTTGCCTTGCCTAATAGCAATTAATAACAGCCACTCTGTAAAATAAAATAAAGCAATCATTAAGAACAGAAGCTTCAGTTCATGTTCAATCTATTTCTGTGACATTAGAATACATGGGGTTAGTGGGTCACTGCCAATATCCTTTAGCTGAGTAAAGGAAAGCAGAGACAACAGTAGCTACAGCAGCCCTTAGAGGTCATCTAATCATTTCATAATTAAGGAAACAGGCTTCCAGAGATGTGACTTGCCAAATGACCAGCAAGTTAGTGACAGGGAACGTCCCCAACTTGTCTAATCCTTTCTCTACTGAACTATTCTGCCTGAGAAGCAAAATTTAAGAGACTCTACCAAAATGTAATGTCTTTGGAAATTTCTTCCAAAATTCTGTCATTTGGTCTCACAGCTACAAAATTAAGTTTTATGACCTTTTCTTCAAATGGGAAAGTGGAAAAATATCCTCATCTTTGAACATGAACTTCCTTGAAAAAGGTCTTTGGGATGCTATTCCTCAAGTCTCTCAAGAACGTTATTGAAAAGAAAAACATCATCCACACAGAATAAAGGAAATATTCTACAAATATAGCAAACTGCAAAGCCAGTACTGAAATAGCTCTTTTGTTTTGTACATCTGAACCCTCCCCACTCCCATCCCCTGCATTCAATAATTATCTGGGGGAGAAAAGTAATTAATATTTTCCATATATCTGTTATAAAATAGCTCCCTGCAAATGTCTCTTATTCTATGTAGAATCAATTCTTTAAACATAGCTCTTTTTACCCCCTGAACACATGTGCTTAAAGAAAATGTTTCTTTACTCATCTCGCGCCACACAAATATAATCTCAAATTTATTTGTCTTTTGGTATCCAAAAAGGAATCCTAAGGCAGTAAGATGTTAGTTGCTCAGCTAACATCTCTCTTCAGGCTGTCACACCAGATCATTGTTTTCATGGCTCCATCAAACATCTGGGCACCATTCAACTCGGCAAACAATACCCTCCACCTAGTACCCACTGCTCAAACCATACCTCAGCATTGTTCCCTTCTCCCTGCATCAAATATGCTCAAATCATTTTTTAAAAATCCAAGAAGGAAATACAATTCTTAATGTATTCCTAAATGTTCTCTTTAGGTATTATAGATTTCTTTGAAAATGGAAAAGTTTTACTCGAAGATACACAATCTAGATTTTGAAACATACTTGACTCCATTAATAGTGTAAAGGGCACTGGTAGTTAGGAGTAAAAGGTCATTTTCTTGATGGATAAATTCAACAATAGGATCTTCCTGGATCAAGGGAACAAAGTTTCTCCCTAGACCAAGAATCTGAAATGCTTAATGCATTTGTATCTTGAGTTTTATACAACATCTCTCTCTCTCCAAAATGCTTTATGGAAATGATATGTCTTAGACCTCATACCTTCTATGTGAGATACATAAAGAACAAGGGGGAGCCCTTACTGCTTAAGTAACTAGAGTTGAAGAAATGTTAGTTGTCCTTCATGGTCACACAGCATGCTGGGGAGCAGAGCCTATGCTTTTTTGGTCACTGGTTAAATGAAACTCATTACATAATTTTGTCCCATGAATTTCTGGGGGTGAAACTAATTTTTTTTAATGGCAACATATTTCAAGGCCTGATCAGGTAAATTAGGTCCCTTCAAATGTAAGGGAATTTCAAGTGTAGAGAGACTTGGCTAAGTTTTCAAATCAACTTTATTCAGAATTTAAAAATACTCTTTGATTCACAGAAAAATACCAACTCCTTCTACACAATCTTTCTTCCCCCTTGAAAAGACCAAAAATTAGAATTCTCCCTATGGAATGGTTATCCCAAACCTCACCCAAAGCATTTTCAAATGGATACTCTTGGCAATACAAGACAATGAACTTAGTTGGATGATGAAAGCATAGTTAGTAAAACACAGAAATTCTACTAATATAGCCCTTCTGGTAAGGTTGTGATGAATTTACTCAGAGTTAATACTCTTGCTCAAACATTTTTGAAAACACTGATCTTTATTTGTTTGTTTGTTTTAGCAGCAGGATAGCCAACACCCTAGCATGGCATGAAAGCAGGCTAATTTAATTTAGGTTGCTGATTGTCGGCAAAGTTCTCCGAGTAGTTTTGTTTGGAGACTGACTAGCCAGATCCCTGCATGGTAAGGAAAGCATTCTGGAGTTCTGACTGGCAATCCATAACAGTTACCACCTTCAATGAGGAAAAAAGAGAATTTGTAATCCAACTCTGTTCCACCCGTTTCACAAAAGGGCTTGCATTTGAAGGATAGTCCTGAACTTTAAAAATGGTAAACACATTTGACTGATGGGAACTCTACTAGCAAAGAAATAAAAACAGGCAATTTCAGCAACTTGGATTTGTGACAGGTGGACTTTAGTTGAAGTTATTGTTAAGAGTTCTTTAGCCCTGTAAGAAAGTCCAAAAGAGGCTGCCAAGTAATACAATATTACCACAAATATACCATGTGGCTAAAGCCCATTTTGGTTACAGAGGTATCTGAGGCACCAGGTAAGAGCAATGTAAACATTCAGCCAGTGCAAATTCCTCACTGAGATGATTTCTACACTGGAAAAAGAGTTTCACATACATTTTGAACAATTCCAACAATACAATATAATCTAATAAAAGGCATTGAGGGAAAAACAGACAAACAAAAACATTGCCTTGGTGACTAAGAAACACTGGCTGGCTAGAATTTTAGAGGGGTAGGAATTCCATGTTGCTTTATTTTTTTTCTCAAACACAAGGTTTATGTTTCCTTAGACTCATCTAAATTCTTCAAAATACTGTCTCTATAGGGGAAAAAGTTTGTCATCCACTGGTGCCAAAATAATGTGAAGAAGGAGCCTGGATTTTATCTTGGGAGGGACAGAATTGGCAAGTAGAAGAGCACCCAGACTGTGTTGTGTTGTGTTGTGTTGTGTGTGTGTGTGTGTGTGTGTGTGTGTGTGTGCTACAGAGGATATTACAAACAGAAGTGAGACTATAGTTTAAATTATTCATCACAGTTTGACCCTTTCCACACCACAACCATCGCATGTCTCTACCCCCTTCTCTGACCTCCCACCTCAAGTTTGGGTCCAATAGCTTTGTTATTATGCTGATCCTTTACTTCATCCCCCAGTTAAGAGAGAATAGTTCTTTGGCACAAAGGCCCCCCCCCCCAAATTAAGTGGCCATATGAGGACTATGAATAAAAATAGACATAAAATCAAGTCTAATTGCATGCATTGTCTTTTTGGACCTTATAAAAACTAACAATTCTTCATCAGAGTAATGCAGGGGCAAAAGGTATAAAAACTGGAGATTTCAGGCATAAAAGATAGAAGGAAATGGGAAGGGCCAGAGAAGACACTATTAGTAGGATGGGGAAGACTATGTTTTTGTTTGAGCAAATGAAGAGGATAATCATTAACTTGTCTCCCACCTCTATGATCTTAGATGTGAGCTAATGGTTTTTCTCCATCTAGGCATGGTCTTCAGAAAAATACAAAATGTTATAGGGAAGACTCACCCAAAGGAGGAACATGACAATGAGTTCAAAAAGTTAGGTGCTGCTGTGAAAGACTGGTAAGGAATGGGAGAAACTGATAGAAGGTGGGAATGGAAAGTAGAATTTTGTCAGCAGATCAATCCTTAAATGTTTCCTAGCAGATACCATTGGCTTTCTCCAGACCTTGCTCTACCCTGGGGACAGGAAGACAAATGTTCTCTTGAAAGTCAGAAAGAGCAGTGATAGAGGTGAAATCCTGGAGGAAATGAGTGAAGGCCTTAGGAAAGGTGGGATATGGTGGCAAAATTATGTAGATAGCTCTTAAGGAGTCTTTATTTGTTCGTGTGTCATATGAACAGTAGGAATGAGAAATTCTTTTCAAAAAGTATCTACTCTGAAGGAAAGAAAAACAAATTAAGGATCTTTATGTCTTTTAAATAAAGGGATATATTCATGAGGTACCTCATTCATCATTAAGAGTGACTAGAATATTGTATAAAGAATGAGGTTCCATGGGAAAGTTTTTTATATGTTTATTTATCAAGACCTTATAATATCATTACTGTGAAGTAAATTTAATAATAGCTTAGCCATAAGGATAAACTAGTCTCTGTGAAACACACTGTTGGGATGAACTTACTTAAATAACTTTCATTCTCCCCTCTCCAAATGTGTCTCCATACTTTGCATTTTCCTTGAAATACGTAAAAATAGGTAAATAAAAATAGGTTTAAAAAGCATGGGTGAAAAATAAGTATTGAACCATATCACGATATGATCTTCATAGCCTTCCTAAAGATCTACAGATTCAGAGGAAACCCAAGCAAAGACCCTTTGTTTTTCAGTAGTTCTGGATCAACTGAGTTGCAATGGCATTTTTGACAGAAAGAATCCAGTGGGAGAAAAGTATGGTTGAGGATGTCTGTGACTTTCCTAATTCTCTACAATTAATGATCACAGTTTACTTTTGAATAATATTTCACTGAGGTTCATTCTACAAAGAAGAGATGAAAAGCCCTCTAGTCTTATGGATGACTGCTTTGAAAATGAGATTTAATTAGAACATTCCAAGAAGGAGAAACTCCATGTGTCTAGGTGACATTTAGTGGAAAAAGTAAAATGTGTTGCTGAGTGAACACTATGCTGCCTCATGACCTCTCATTGGAAATAGAAGCCCCAAGAATTCTCATTGTCACCTCCAATGGCAACATCAGCTTCAACCTGGACATGCATGACCCTTGGCTAAATTGCTCTCACAGAAAGCTACACCTCATACATTTTCTTTCAGTACTTGCTAACGTCAGCTTTCCATGCCCTTCTCTGGGTTGTTTGCTTTGCTTATATGTCATTCTATCTAGTCTAGTTATCATCTACCCACCATTTACCAGGAACACAGAAATGACATTATCGCACAATTCCCTGAATTTAATCAAAAGTCAGATATTCTTCCTCCCAGTCACCTTATCAGTAATTTAGTAGGGCAAGCTACATTCTGTATTCCTATAATAAGGTCATTTTTAATGAACCCCAGAGAACTTGAGCTTTCTTCACTTGGAGTTTTCCTTCAGTTAATACATCATTACCAATGCAAACGCCCAAAAGTATGAATCATTAGTCCCCATGTAAGTGAAAACAATCTAAGAAATGCCCTTTTTTATGCTTTTCCTCAGTAATCAATTTATTATTCCTCTCTCCTCCCACCCTTTTACAAGTGATCTCCTTTCTTTCTGATTGTAGGCTCCCTAATACTTTTGATTTACTTATTGGAGGATTTCAATGCTTCTGTAAAATTAAAAAAAAAATAACAAACAACAACCAAAAAAATCGACTGAATGTCCCTGATGGAGAGATTGTGTTGGGAAAGCTCAGACTCAGAACTGTCGGGCATTATAGCTCATAGTTCAGTCCCACGGAATACTGATGATCATGGTGGGTGTTTAAAAATTCAATCTCTGGAAGAAAAGAAAAGAAAATGTATCTGTGCAAGGCTCACTCATCAATTATGTGGCTTGTCAAACATTTTCTGATCAACTATTTGGGTGAGGCTCTTGATTCTCAGTTTTAAAAGGTGAAGTCTAGCAAGCACATTTTTTTCCGGCTGGTTTCTCCCCATCAAGCTTCCCTGAATTTCCTCCATTGGCCGCATCAGGGACTTGTGACTTCTCCACGCACTGCTCCATGCGCTTCATTATTAAGTCCAGAAGTGTGTCCACAGGTTTCTCGACATTTTGTCCTGTTGCTGCACTTGTTTCAAAATAGGGTATGCTGGCAGTGACAATAACAGATAACAAATACTCATGAGAGAGGGAAAAGTCATCATAAGTTGCCAACAGGTAGTACAAAGCCATATAACTTTTTTTTAAAAGACTCAGAAAAAGTTAAAAAAATATACTGATAGATCTCCTTGCCTGGTGGGTTGGGAAATACCACCTTGGTTTCCCACAGGAAGAGAAAAGGGCCACAACAATTGCACAGGTTCTACAATCTTTCTTTTTTAAACAAATCAAACTATGTTAGAGAACTGTAGACAAGGGCTGATAACTAACTTTTATGTAGCAAATAAAGGTTTGCAAGAGCTTTTACATATTTCATCTCCTTTGGGCCTCAGAATTAGCACAATGAGGTAGTGCTATTATTAACTACATTTTACAATTGAGTAAACTGAGGCAAACATGTTAAATGGCTTGCTGTAGGTCATATTGCTACTGTTTTTTGGCAAGATTTGAACTTGGGTCTTCCTGATTCCAAGTCCAACACTTTATCCACCACACCACCCAGCTCTCAGAGATCACCTAGTTCAACCCTTTCATTTTACAGATGAGGAAACAGAGCAAGAATGATATTAACTTGTCCAAATGGTAGAGAGACAAGACTCAAACTGAAGTCAAATCATCCCCAATCCAGAGCTTATTGGATCTTAACTGTTCTAAGCATTCAGACTAGGTAGGTATGAGACTACTCTTATTCCCCCAGTTTTCCTCCTATAGTCTTTAATTGTCAACCACGCCAAATCAACCCATTAAACAAAACCCCAATGCCACAAAAAGCTATCTTAGATATTGGAGAATAAGCTGAGTCAGGGCAGGGCTGGGGCTGACTGTTGTGTCTGTTCCTTGGAGCTCCTCCAGAAGTCTTACAATCATGCAGGGTCCTTCTTCATCTGGCCCACTACTGAGTATTGATTCGCATGTCAGGGGTCTGGAAGAACCCTAGTCTAGGTTCTCATGCTGCAGCCAGTAAGGTAGGATGGATTTTTGCAATAACTAACTTACCCATATTTATCTGCAAGATCTCGAGCTTGCCGTTCATTCACTTCCCTCTGGTCTAAAAGATCTGCCTTGTTGCCAATTAATACTATATCTGGATTTTCACAATATGCATTAGCTTGCAGTTGGCCTTGGAAAGAAAGCAGAGCAAATCAACAACATTGGTCACATGTGACCACTCATTCTTCAGATGCTTAATCAAAATAATAACCTCCAATATGCATAAATGCATGAAGAAGCACACATATACACACATGAACATGTACATTCACACACATGAACACACACAATCTGATCCCTATGTTTGTTTTCCTCTATGCTTATAGTGAAAAGAGCAGGTAGATATGAGGCCACCCCCCAAAATATAGTGAAAACAGTACTATGCCCAGCTACAAATAGAAGCAGAACAAACTCTGTGTGTGTGTGTGTGTGTGTGTGTGTGTGTGTACATGAACAGGTTAAATCTCTGAGCTCAAAAACTATGATTCTTTTCTAAAGCCAGAGGAAAAATAAGTAGATAAGCTACAATGCGCGAACCTCAGCTTTAGAGTAGTTTTGCTCAAGGGCACACAACTGAAGGCAATGGATATGGTATATTATAGCTCAATATTAGGATATTAGGAAATTTATTAGGAATTTTAATTAGGAATTAGGAAAAACGTCCTAATAATTTGAGTTTTTTTTAAGGTGGAATGAGCTGCTTTGTAAAGGTATTGAGTTTCCCATCACTAGAAGTCTTCAAGAGGAAGCTAGGTGACCACTTGATAGAAATGACGTTGAACAGGACATTCCTATTCAGACACAGTTTGAACTGGATGGCCTTTAGATTAAAAACTCATAGATTTAGGGATGAGAAGGACCTTGCAGGTCATTACATCTAACTTCATCATTTTGCAGATGAGTCACCAGTAAAAGGCTACTAGGTGACTCAGTGAATAGTGGACTCCTGGAGTAAGGAAGGCCTGAGTTCAAATCCAGACTCAGACAATTACTAGCTATGTGACCCTGGTCAAGTCCCCTAACTTCTATTTTCCTTCACTCACTTTAAAAGGAAATGGCTAATCACTTCAGTATCATATTCAGTATGTCAAGAAAATCTAATGTATAGTATTCATATTATATGTTCTATGGAGTGATAGAACCACACCAACAAATTGGAGACCCTGAAAATTTAAGTGACTTGCCCAAGGTCACATAATATTAAATGAAGGGTCAACACAAAGTGGTTTCTTATGCCAGCTATATAATCATGTGCAAGATCGAGGAAGTGTGACTTGAAAATCACAGGCCAGGCAAGATTCACCAATGGAATCCATTTACTGATAGCACGGGTAAGGTTTTTATAGAGTAATGAGACAAAGAAGGTAACTATAGGTTAATAAGTTTTCTAATACTGCGTTGTTCAGTTTCAAGATGCCAAGTGATGTCAGCTAGTCCTTGATGGTAACCAAGTCCTTGCTGATTCCATATCCAAAGAATAGTATATAAAAATGTATAATTATCATAAAAGACAGCTAACATCTTATGGCTGGAATTCCAGAACCAGGCAGAGCCCTGGATCTCAGATATTAGGCAAAGTCTGATTTACAGCTGCTTCTCATGGGAAAACCAGGACTAGATAGTAAAGATGCTCACATCACTGGAAAACCCGGAGCTAACTTATCTAGGACGAGCCTGATTCCTGGATCAGATGTTTTGGCTCCTTTCAATTAAATGATAAGAATTTGAACTCAGATCCTCTGTCTTCAAATGCCTCTTGTGTAAATTTTCCCACATTTCCACAGTGTCATGCCACTATTCAATGCAACTTTCAATTTAGACATGGTACGGTATGAAATAGGATTACTAAAACATTGTACTTAATGATCTTAGAAAAATGCACATTCTCCCCAGAGTCTACAAATACAGGAGACATTCATCTGTGCTAAAGGAGGATGGGCTGAATAACATCTTAACACTTTTTCTAATCCTAGAAGTCAAGACAATTGCCTTCAAATGAAATAAGAAGTAGAATAATAAAACAAAGTTGGCGTAAATCATACATCTGATAAAGAAAACCCAATTTTTCTACATTTTGCCTTTGGTTGCAATTGTATTAGTGAGCAACATAGAATCTAGAATCTTTAGTAGATTGCAACTCTCTTCCATCATATAGGAAATCTGCTTTTTCATAGAAAGACTTACAGAAAGGGGTACAAAGTAAAGTGAGCAGAGACCAGCAAACAATATTGGCAATAACTACAATAATGTAAAAAGAAATAACAATAATTGTAAAACAATCAGAACTGAATGTTGCAAAATTATAAAAACCAAGGTTGGCCCCAAAATAGAGATTTGAGAAGACATTTCCTCCAGTTCATCTGCAGATTTCAGTATTTGTGGGTGTAGGAAATTGTATATAAAGTCAGATTTTTCTGTGTGTTCAACTTTACTGAAGTTTTTTCTCCTCTTTCTTGTTAAAAAGAATGGCTCTCTAAGAGAGGACACAGGGAAATTTAGGTAATGTAAAAATAAAATAGATTGATAAAATTTATTTTAAAAAGAAAGTGTTTTTAATAGGAAAATGGTGAAATGATGACAATGTTTAACCACTGAAGTACACAAACTTTTGCCTAAGGGCTCTGACCTTGTGAACTAAAAATCTTTTTACTGACAATTTCAATTGCATTGGAAGTATTTTTCTCCAAGTCTTTAGAAAGAAAAATTTTCCATGATCCTTGACAATCAAATGTTGTTCTCATGAAATACTCTGTATAATACATTCTTCAAGTTATTCCTTTGCCATTATCCTCATTCTTAATAAGTTAAAGCAATCATGAAGCCTGGGCAGTCATTTTTCATGCATGGCTCTTTCATATTTAGTCACCTGTTTAATAGAATAGGTTTAGTTCTCTATTTACGTATACACACACACAGACACAGACACAGACACACACACACACACTATCCCAGTAATGATTCTTCTCATAAAGTTGGAGGCTTCTCATGAGCTCTTCCCTAAGCCCAATACCAAGGAGTACATGTAAATTTCAGTTGTAAGTGTTCCCATTCAGTATTTACCAAGATTCTTTCTCCCATGGCCTCTTCATGCTTCATGTTGTAGATGCCAACTCAATTAGTTTAAAGAATCACTCGAGGGCACACTAAAAGTGGAATTAATGGCTTTTCAAATGAGATAACTAGCCTCATAAGTACATTTGATGGCAATGCTAGAAATGTTTCTCTCTAAGAGGTCAAAAGGACAAACACCTTCTCATTGCCAGATAATACAATACAAAGTAAGCATCTTAAATGGCTAGGGATGGTGATGTAAACTAGACTAAACTGTTTCCTACCCACATCCAACTTTACTTATCACTATCTGGTTCAACTGAATCAAACCAACAACCATTTACTAGGCATCTACTGCATACCTGATACTTTGCTGGATGCTAGGCATGGGAAGAGAAAGGTAAAACATTCCCTGCCATCAAGTAGCTTACATTATTTTGTGAAAACAACATGTACACATATAAGTGAATAGAAAATACAAAGTAAATACAAATTAATAGGGGACAGGGGAAGGACAAGAAACTGAAGTGGTGAGGAAAGGCCTCATGTAGAGAACAAAGGCAGTGTTTGAGCAACGTTTGCAGGAATTCAAGGATTCTGGGGGAAGAGGTAGAGGACAAAGAGCATGGGGAGAGAAACAGGCAGAGAAGGTAGAATGTTATATGTTGAAGACAACACGGATTAAGAGAAGAGTGCATGGGGAGAATCTTATGCAATAAATCGGGAAAGGAAGGCTGGAACCAGATTACAAAGAGTTTAAAATAATGTAACGGAGTATGAATGTGGATATAGAGGGCACTGAAAACTACTGGGATTTTTTAAGCAAAAGAGTGACATGGTCAACCCTGTGCTTTAGGAATATCACCCTGGTTACTATCTAGAGGTTGGCTTGGAAGAGGGAGGAAGCTGGATACAAGAGGCTAATGAGGAAGCTATTTAAAAAGCCCAGCTGAGAGGTGATCAGGACCTGAACTAGAGTGGTTGTGGTCTGAGTGGAGAGAAGGCTACAGAGATGAGAGAGGTTGGAAAGGTAGAATTAGCAAGACTTGGTAATGAATGGGTGAGACCCTTGACAGAAATAAAGATGTTCGGAAGGGGGGTAAATTTTGAGAGAAAGCTAATGAGTAACGAAGCTAATGAGTTATGTTTTGGATATGTTGACACGAGAGGACTATATCCATTTGGAAATGTCCAACAGGCAGCTGATGGCTAGAGGTAGATACATAGATCTGCGGATCATCTGTATAGAGATAATCATTAAGTCCATTGGAACTGACAAGATTACTGAGAGCGTAGGGACAAAAGAACCCAGAGCAAAGCCTCATGGTTATGAGGTAGGCCATGGATAATGACCCAACAAAATGGACAAAGGAGGAGTGACCAGACAGATAGGATTAACATGAGACAGTGGTCTCAAAAATTCCCAGAAAGAAAGAGCCAGGAAAAGGGAATAGAAAAAAAAAAAGGATGAGGGCTGAGAAAAGCCACTGGGTTTGGAAGTCAAGACTCCATCCTGAAAATGTATCTGCATTCTAGAAGTGACGTAGCAAAATCCAGGTAAACCAGTAAAATATGGAAATGCATAAGTTATGTTCTAGAGTAGTCAAAGAAAGCTACTTGGTCTGACTTACTCATCCAGCTTCTGACATTTAAGAAGCTCTGTTGACTGGTAAGGTCAAACATTAATAAGAAGCCCATGGCATCTCTGAAAAATGCTGTGGTGAGACTTCGAAATCTGCCAAGAGAGAACAATGAAAGAATGTTAATAACAGTGATTTAGTCAATCAATCAACAATAATAATAGCTCACACTTAAGTAGTCTTCAACAATTTATATAAAGTATGTTACTGCCCAACAACCCTTCAAAAGAAGCCAGTTCAGATTGGCACGAACTCTTCTGACTTATGCTTTTCCCACTATGCCACAGGATTTCTCCTATGGCTTCTCTCACTTTTGAAATTAGAGTCCTTCATTTACCTTTGCAGAGATTTTCACAGGACTACAGGTGGGAGAGAAGGAAAGACTGCTCAAAGGTTTGCAATTGTTCCAAGTATAAAGGGAATTGTCATGAAGATGGAGAACCTTGAAGTTCTTTATAAGAATGAGTCTAAATTCAATTTTGATTACCTCCCCTCATCTGCGTTACCTTGATACTAACTATGCCCATCTACTGTGTACTTGGTGATACCTTTCTCTGAAATCTTACCATTCACTAGGTGTCTCTTGCACCTTTGTCTTGTGAGAGGTGGCAAAGTCTAGTGGGGAAAGCTGCAAATCAGGAGACTTGGGTTTGAATTCTAACTCTAATACTTACAGCTGTGCAACTATGAACAAGTAACTTAAACTCTCAGCCTCACATTCCTCATCTGTAAAATGGGGATAATAACACCTTGCACTACTTAGTTGTTTTATAGAGTTGTGAAGAATGCTTGTCATAAATTCTAAAGTGTTATAGAAATGGGAGAATTTACTAGTTACAATGATTCTTAGTACGCTTCTAAGTAGACTGTAAAGAACAAGGAGGTAGAAACATGTATTACATATACATATAATATGTATATATGTGTGTGTGTAGATACACATATACACATATACATATATGCATATAAATGTGTGTATGTGCCATTGTGGTAGCAGAGTAACACAAAGTAGCCACATGATAAAAAAATCTTTGTTGAATGATAAGATGAAAGAATGAATGAATGAGAATTTGGCCATGAGCTGTGAGTGAGGCAAATACTGTTGGAAAAAGGAAGGGAGATTATCTGTCAAAACAGAAAAAGAGGCAAAGGGCATAAAGACAAAGGTGGAGGACACAAAGTCTTAACAACTAATTACAGCAAGTTAAAAATTACATTTTTAACATGAGGGCATGAAAATAGAGAAATATTTGAATGATTTTTATTTGCAAATGAAGATTTCTGTTGTCATAGACTGAAAAAAGAAAAACCCTCTCTCAGAGATAAGAGAGGGAACAGGTTTTTTTTTTTCCTGCCACCATCTTGGTGAAGAATCATCTAAATTTTACTATGAGATTAGTCTATCTTGGATGTCAGAACTGTCCAGCAAAATTATACTAAGTGTTTTTCACTGATCACTGCTTTGGTAGTTAAGGCACAGTGCCTGCCACAGATTAGGTATATATAAGACTGGCCAAATAACTGATTTAATTGCCCTAGTGACTTGGATTGGTTGGAAGCTGGGCTTGGTGGGGAATCTAGTATGATTACCCTCCATGAGTATAAAGAAAGCATATCCCAGAGATTTACTATCACTCTACTTGCATCACCAAGTGAGATTAGGCCTTGTTTTGTCCTTAGATTTACTTGGAGGGTATGACTTTTCCTTTCAGGGTAACACATTTTTCAGTGACATAACCACATAGAAATTATGGTGGTGCACAGGTGGATCATGTGACACAATAGGCTTTGCTTAGCCATCCTGTAAACATACCACATACAAAATGGGCAGAAGAATTATCAACAGAAGAATGACTTAGGATAACTAAGACTTCTCCCTGTTTTCATCCTGCCTTGCCTCTTAAAGCAGTGGTGATGAGGATGAAACATCTCTTCCACTTGGCTGGGCCAAAGTAGAAAACACAATTTCATGCAGGGACAAAATTTTTCTTTTTTCATAGCATTCAAAACATGTTTGGCTTGTGCTAACAAAACTGACATATGAAGATTCTTTGAATAATAGTTTCAGAGGAAACATA
The DNA here is from genome assembly GCA_028646575.1 of Pseudocheirus occidentalis. Classification (NCBI taxonomy): domain Eukaryota; kingdom Metazoa; phylum Chordata; class Mammalia; order Diprotodontia; family Pseudocheiridae; genus Pseudocheirus; species Pseudocheirus occidentalis. The sequence continues at coordinate 289,546,083 of CM053594.1, read as the reverse complement.
ACTATGATGAAAACTGTAAAGAGCTCATAGCTTAAGAAAAAATAGCAGACAGAAAAAAATCCCAGCACCTTTCCTGACATTTACAGACCTAAATATGAGTATTTTAAAAACTGAATCATTTATAACCTCAAAAATCTAAGAGGGGGCAGATGCCTGTATAGAAGATCTGAGAAAGTAAGGAACATTAAAAAATAAAAAGAATCAATCTTTATCCTTACACTTTTATGGAATGGTTTTATGGCAGTATCTAAGAATATGCCTCTGCCTTGCTGACTAAGCTTTTGCATCATATTAAGTATAGATTCACAACTGAAATAGGCCTTAAAGTTGGTCTAGTTCAATTCCATTATTTTTTTTTACCGATGTGGAAAATAAGGCCCAAGAGAAGTCTATGTGATAGGACCAAGACAGGCCTACATGATAGGACCAAGAGTGGTCTATGTGATAGGCCCAAGAGAGGCCTCTGTGATCTGTCCAAGGCTGACAATTGAGTGAGCCAATGCTAGAGTCCATACTTTCTAAGACTCAAACTGGCCATATTCCACACTAGTATTAGCAACACAAGATGTACATTTATGTAGTGTACTGGATAAGAGCCAACACTCCGTGCTTCTTTCTCCCAATACCCATCAAAATCAATGAATAAGCAAGTATCTGAGTGTCTGCTTTGTTTAGGGCACTTTGTTACAGGGGATGCAAAGATTTCAGAGGAGTATATCCAAGGAGGCACTCGATAGCTTCTCCACAAGAAACTTCTTTTTTTTTGGTTAACTTTCCCATTTCTGCCAAAGGCACTACCACCCCCTCCTTGCAGATACACAGGCTTACAACCTCAAAGTTATTTGTTGACTCTCCTGTCTCCATTACCCATATCCAATTGCTTGTCAAGTTCTATTGATTCTGCCTCTACATCTCATTTCCAACAACTCTAACACTTTCTGCCTGAACTATTGCAATAGCTTCCTAATTGATTAATTGATTTTCCTGCTTCTAGTCTTTCCTTCTCCAATTTTTCCTTCACACAGCTAAAGGGGTATTGGTATTTCTAAAGCACAGGGCTGGCTGTGTTGTTTCCCATGATAGGAGTTTCAGTGGTTTTCTATCATCTTTAGGATAAAACACAAACTCCTCTAGTAGACATTTAAAGCCCATCATAATCTGGTTTTAATTTATTATCATGAGGATTCAGTATGTGTAGGGCAGCTAGATGGCACAGTGGATAGTGCTGGGCCTGGAGTCATTTTGGGGAGTTCAAGTCTGACCTGAGACACTTGCTGTGTGACCCTGAGTAAGTCACTCAACCCCATTTGCCTCAGTTTCCTCATCTGTAAAATGAGCTGGAAAAGGAAATGGCAAACTATTCTAGTATCTCTTCCAAGAAAATTCCAAATGAGGTAATGGAGAATTGGATATGACTGAAAAACAACTTAAAAACAGCAAAAGCTGGTATATGCACAGACTCCCTCAACTTGCTCAGGTGATGTAACCTCTTCCTGTCAAGGACACTAGGGAACTTGCTTCTAGGAGAATTGTGATAATATTTAAAGAAAATAGACATGGTGGAGAGTACATACATAATCCATAGCTTGTGGCAATACTCTAGACACATGGTGAAGAAGAGGCTCTTTGACTGGCTTCAGGGGAATTCAAAAAGGCCTGTCAACATCAGCTACCTCCTTTTTGCCTCAGTTGCCCTTGAGGGATCTCAGTGCAAACTCTTTCACTTCTGGAATTTGGTGAGAAACCACACAGTAAAGGGATAGATCTTAGGGCCTTCTTTCATTTTTTCTTCCTGTTCACAGTTTAATAGAGTGTCACACTCTACTCAGTTGTACAGGTCATTAGGAGGATACTCTGGTGTCTTAGTGTTCCACAATCTGGATTCTAGAACAAATGGATCATTAGTGCCCCACAGAGCAAGAAGCAACTTCTGGAAGGACCTTCAGGACCCCAGCCCAGTGGTAACTGAGACTAGAATCTGGCAGATCTAGCAGATATGCCACCTTTGGATATAAACTTGGTGGGATCAATGATATATAGGAACTCATTGAGACTCCTAGAGACTGAGGGAATGTAGTAAAGAGGATGTTCCTTGAGGTAGAGGTATGGGAGGGGAGATGTTTTTACTTTGGTCTTAGCTATATCTTGGAAATAAATATGTCCTTGTAATAACCCATCAAAGCTAAATGGTTAAATGGAATAGGGGTGTTTGTCACAAGCACCTAACAATGGAAGAGGCACAGTCACTAGTGGCTTGGGTGACAGCAGGAGAGAAGAAAGATACTCTAGTCCCTGGGGATACCTAGAACACTTAGGAGAGATGTCACAGATTGGCTCTGGAAAAGCAGACCAGAGTGTACCCAGAGCATCCATTCACCTAGAATGAGTTCAGAGCACTCCATTCGCAAGCTCTCCATTGCACCTATGTTGGCATGCTTACTATTCCCTAATCATGACAAGCCATCCCCTGGTTCCTGCTTTTTACCTTCCATTTTCTGCATTTAAAATAATCTTTCTCATCACCTCTGCCTCTTGGATTCTTTTGCTTCCAACTCAAATTCAACCTTCCTCACAAGGTCTTTCCTGATTCATTCAGTTGCAAATTTGCTTCTCCACAAAAATTTTTAAAAAGTATTTACTTATTTTGTACATATTTTCTTCCTGCCCAATAGAAAGCAAGCTCTTTACAGATAAGAAACTACTTTGTCCTTGTCTCTATATTGTCAGCACTTGGACCACTGCCTGACAGATAGTAGGGGCTTAATAAATGCCTGTTGAATTGAATTAAATTAAATGATAGAAAAATTGCCCTCAAGGATCTAGCTAAGGAGGCCAGAGAAAGGCACAGGTAAAATTAAGTTAGACAACAATAATATATTTAAGTAATTTGGTAAAAGGACAATGGATGGGATGCCTTCAAGTTAGAGGTAACAGAAGGGCCCTTGCCAAATCATTCAAATTACCAAAACAGTCAATTCTTGGTCAAGGACTTGATCAAGAGCCTTCTCCCATTGAAGGTTGGAATATCATTTTGCTTCTGAAAAGAACAAAGGTGCTCTTGGCCTGTGATGCTTGAAGACTTCACAGGAATGAGTGGGTGTCTTTGCTTCCTCTCCATCATTCAGTTGAAGTCAATTAGGCTTCCCATGGAATTACAATGAATGGGTAGAATTTGGAAGATGGAAAGGGAGAAGGGAAGGAAGCACTCTAGGAAGAGAAGGATAAAATGAGCAAAAGCATGAAGAGGGAAGCATGCATGTACTCAGGGACAGCACAGATGGGGTTATTATAGATGGAAGAAAAAGTTCCTCTAAGAGATGGATGGGAGGGTGGGAGATAAGTCTGCTATGGGCTTAACAGTCTTTTTCTTAAGCAGTCTGTAGGCATATCTTCATCTTTACATATGTGACTTCCGTTCTTCACTTCTCCTTTATTGAGCTCACCCCTCCCTACCACCGAAAACCAGAGACAATTTGAAAGAAGTTATCTTCACAGAGAATGCAGTGATGACGCTTTAGAACTCTGCTTGCCAAACATGATTAAAACAGGCTCACTTACTAGTCATTTTTAAAAATCTAGAGAGAGGCGGCCTGTCTGTCATAGTAGAGAATGAGTGTTGGGGCCAGGAAGACCAGGCTTCACTAGCCCCATTATCCTAGGCGGGTTATATAATCTCTCAGTACTCCAGGTGAATCTAAAAGTAGCAAAGAAGGTCTCATCCTGCATTGGTAGAAGGAATTTCTTCACCCTTGAGTTCTCTATACCAGTAATGTTAAACCCCTATCTTAATTACCTAGAAATAGTTTATTTTTATATCTTAACACACCAACAAGGCAGTGACGTCAGATTTTGTACCTGTGGGAACTTCCTCCCACAAGGCAGGTCATAATTCACCTATAACTCAGACAGTTGCCTCAGTTTCAGGGATAATTACATGTCTGTGTCAAGGGTGAGAAGATCCCAGATATTTCTGACTCCACTGTACCCATGGTGCTTCTCTTCTGATATAAAGTTATTTTGTAACTTGTGAGAGAAAAGCACTGATCTGGAAGTCAAGAGGACTTGAATTGGAATCCTGCCTTATATATTCCCTAGTTACATCTAGCTAAGTCACTTAGTTAGCAAGCCATTTAACAACTCAGTTTCAGTATCCTGATCTGTAAAAATGGGGATTTATTACCTAAAGCAGCGGTTCTCAACCTGTGGGTTATGTTCAATCTGTAACAATGAAAATGCATCCTGCATATCAGATAGATTCATAACAGAAGCAAAATTACAGTTATGAAGTACCAACGAAAATAATTTTATGGTTGGGGGTCACCACAACATGAGGAACTGTATTAAAGGTTCATGGCATTAGGAAGGTTGAGAACCACTGCCCTAAAGAGAGCTGCCATGAGGATTGAGTGAGAAAATATAAAGTACTTTGCAAACCTAAAACCCCATATATATTTAAACTACAATTATTTCCTGTGGTTTTAGTCATCGATATTAACAATTTTCAAAAGAGGTCTTAGGTCACTAGAAACTTATAGCTAGAAGCTAAAAAGTGCAACTTTGCCTACAATAAAGCCAGATAACCGGTGTTGGAGCCCAGGCTGTATCTACCAGCTGTGTGATCCTGGGTAAATCACTTAACTTTTCTGAACCCCCCTTTCCTCACCAGTAAATAGGAGTAATACTGCTACCTACATCATAGGGTTGTTTGCTGCGAGTAAAGTGCTTTTTAATGTTATGTAGTACTTATGTAAATGTGAGCTGTCACTGATATTATTTTTATTGTTATATAGTTACCTTTCCTGTCCAGCTGTATCCCAAAGCTGAAGATGTACCTTAAAAGCTTTTCCTGGAGATCCATTTGGTCCTCGGCCATTATATACCTGAAGTAAACGAATTATAAAAATCATCGATTCATTATTCAGGTGAAGCAGCAATTGCAGACTGCTGCATCAGCATGTCATCTCCTTTTCCTCACTCCCACATCTGCTTGTACTAAGAATGACAGATCTTACTTATTTTTAAAATTAAATTTTATTTTTTAATGAATAAAATAAATTTTCTTTCCTTCTCATGGTTGAAGAATGAATAAAAACAAAACCTCTGTAATCAATATGAATAATCAAGTAAACAAATTACTGAAGTGGCCTAATGATTACAGACTTTAGATTGGAGAGGGCCAATTAACAGTAATCAAGTTTAATCATGTCATTTGACAGTTGGAGAAACTGAGGCACAGAGAGGGTAACAGAGCTAATAAGGTCTGAGGGGGCATATGAATCATAATTTTTCTGTCCTGACACCACTGCCCTATCCAGTATGCCAGATTGCATCTGGTAAGACAGTAATACTATATGTTATCTTTGAAGAATTATTTTATTATTATAAACTTGAATTCAAAAAATATAGAGACATAAGATGGTAGAGTAAGTATCTAATTAAAATCTTAAAATTTCAAACTATTTCCTGATTAATTATATAAATTATATTAATTAATAAATTATTAAAATATATAAATTATATAAAATAATATAAATTATATAAAGTAATTATATGCTACAAATTTTAACAATCTATTTATGCTTCTGCCAAATCCATCTGGGTATTTATTAAAATTTTGTCACCTTTTGTTTTTAATATTGTTATAATCAATGTGGTGCTCCTATTTTCCATTCTGTGGACCTTGCTTTGCATCATTTTATATAAATCTTTCCATGTTTATGTATCTTTCATGTTTCTCATTATTATGACATGATAGCAAACATTTCATTCCATTAACATGCCATAAATTATTTCACCATGTGCAATCATTAGACATATAACTTACTCAAATAATATAAAGTGGGCTTATCTCTATATACTAATGCTTGGGATGACATCTGAGCAGTTGATCCTCTGGGCCAAAGGATATGATGAATAAAGAGGGAGAATGTTACCTGGGTTCTTTAGCTTCACTCCTTGAGTAGAGGGCTTCCCTCTATTCATTGCTTTATTTCTCTTCATAATCCTAGTTTCATGCTTTATTTTGAGCTCATTAGGCTTTAAATAAATGTCAAATGACCGACAATTAAGATTAGGAAATAGCAATCGCCATTTCACCAGACCTATGCATTTGACCAGTATCTCTCCTGACCATTTTTAGTTATCATTAACTTTAATTTATACTATAACTAACGTTTATAAAGGGAGATTCTCCCTTAAAAACAACATGAAAACAAAAACAACCTTGGTTGGAATAAGCCAGTGACCCTCAGGGCTACAGCGCAGGGAGTCTGGTACTCTTGTTAAGTTCTCTCTTAGAAAATGGACCTGAAGAGAGAGTATGGACTGGAAATCATCCAATTTTCCAAAAGGAAGTCTTCTGCCATGAGCAACAATGGTGCAGCAGCACAGCTTGTGTTGCTACCTATGGCTCCCTACTGAAAGTGAATCCAAGTAGTCCAACTTGGATATAGCTAAGAGTTAAGGGCAGCTACGTGGCACAGTGGATAGGTTGCTGGGCCTAGAGTCAGGAAGACTCATTTTTGTGAGTTCAAATCTGACCTCAGACACTTCTTAGCAGTGTGACCCTAGGCATGTCACTTAATACTATTTACCTCAGTTTCCTCATCTGTAAAATGAGCTGGAGAAAGAAATGGCAAAGTACTGAAGTATCTTTGTCAAGAAAACCCCAGATGGGGTCGTGAATAATTGGACAAAACTGAAACAAATGAACAACAACAAACAGTAACACCTTTACATATATGACCATGAGGAAGTTACCATCCTCTCTAGGCCTGTGTCTCCATCTCTTAAACGAGGAAGTTGGACTTGATGGTCTTTAAGGTCCCTTTCAAATCTCAATCTATGATCCTATGAGAGTGGGCACTACTACTCCATTTTACAAATAGGAAACTGAGCTTCTTGGAGGTTAAGTTACTGCCCAAGACTTTCATCACTGAAGCTCCAAGTCTGACACTCTTTCCATTAGGATACTTTTTGTTTTTTTGCTTTTCAGAGGAGGAGGGCAGGGCATTTGGGGTAAAGTGACTTGCCCAAGGTCACACAGCTTAGTAAGTGTTAAGTATCTGAGGCCGGATTTGAACTCATGTCCTCCTGACGCCAGGGCCAGTGCTCTATTTACTGCACCACCTAGCTGCCCCATTAGGCCACATATTACATATATCACAATATCTCTGTTCCTATAAAAAGTATCTACTATTGGGAAGGAAAGTATCTGAATATACATGAATAAAGGTATTCTTGTTAGCATGTTCCCTGGGGAGTGACTGAGTGGTTCTCATATCTGTGATCAAACAAATATTAAGTGTCTATACCATGCTTGGTGGTGGAGATACTAAGTGGACAATAATACAGTCTGTGCCCCTAGAAATCTAGTCAAAGTGCTATAAGAAATTTAAAAAGGAAAAGATCATTTTTAGTTGGGCATTGGGAGTTAGAAAGGAGATTCAGATTGAGGACTGAGACAAAGACGTCATGGTATTAATGGCCCTGAAATGGAAATCAAAGAAAGAGAACAATTTCAAAAAGAAAAGACAGAAAAGGGCGGCTAGATGGCACAGTGAATAGAGCACTGGCCCTGGAATCAGGTGACCTTGTGACCTCGGGCAAGCCACTTAACCCCATTTGCCCCTCCAAAAAGAAAAAGAAAAAAGAAAAGATATAGAAAGAGGGAATTCCAGGCATGGGGGATGTGATTTACCAATATACAGAGGCAGGGGTAGGTGGAACAAGGCTGAGTAACAGCTAATAGGCCAACTTATCTGGAACTTAAGGGTGCAAAACCTATCAGAATGAAATAATAGCACTGTATTGTAGAAGGCCTTAAATGTCCATTTAACGAGAGGCAACAATGCATAGTGGATTGAGAGCCAGCCTTAGAGTCAAGAAGACCCGATCTCAGTTCCTGTCTCTGACACATATTGGCTGTGTAAGGCTAGCCAATTTGCCTAATCTTCCAGTGCCAACAAACAACACTGTAAGAGTATAAATTACATGGCATGTCCATCTACATTGGTAGAAGGAGTTTCCTCACTGGGAGGTTCCTATCCAGAGGAAATCATAGGTATAATTTATTTTTTTAAGTTTGTACTTTATAGGAATGTGGAATCCTTTTTTTTTTTAAACAGAGGAAGAGAGTGGGGTGGTCAAAACCATACATTAGGAAGACAGGCTTGTTAGCCGTGTGAAGGATGGATTGGACTATGGCTAAGTACCTTGGCTAAAGTCACACAAGGAAATGAATCTCAGAGGTGGGATTTGAATCCAGGTCCTTGAAGCTCCAGAACAAATATATTCATTTTCTTGTATTATTCTGTCACTTAATAAATAGGATACTCATGAAGTTGTGCTTGCCTTGTTTGTGCCCTTCAGTATTTAGCCATTTTTGGATGCTTCTGGCCTTTTTGCTTAAGACAAAAGAGATTAACTTGGGTTCTTACTGAGAGAATCCAATTTGACCCAAATTTAATTGGATTCTAGAGGAATTCAGTTTTAAAGTTTCAGGACAATCTCTTAGAGTCTCTAAAAATGTGCTATTCGCATGGACTTTCCATAGCTGTGTATAATGCTCTTTATAGTTAAACAACTACAGGGTGTCATTGTTAGTGAGGAATGTATCCTTCCCTTCCAAGGATTCTTTTCTCACTAGAAAGGAACATGTAGGATTATGGATCAAAATGAACTGTCAGAGATTATGAGTTTCACTAGAGAAAGTAAACGGTGTTATTTAATGAAAGCATCACCATCTTTATGTGAGAGAAGCACCTGAAGAGGAAGTTAAATTAAAAACTCACCACACGTTTTTCCCGAAAGTCTATTCCTACTGTAGTGATGAATTTGGGATTGAATTTATTGTCAGTATATCTATAAAGGAATGTAGTCTTCCCCACTCCTGAATCTCCAAGTGCCAGGAGTTTGATTAGATAATCATAGTCACCATCAGTCATAATGCTGATCTTGGTGGACCTAGGGAAGAGAAAAAAAAGGGTTAACTTTAAATTTCCTTTTCTTTTCACTAATGCTAAAATACAATTTCAATACAAGCATTTTCTCATATGGCCCTACTGAGAGTACAAATAAAGGAGTAACAATAATTTGTTGCTGTTGTCCAGTTGTCTTTCAGTGTGTCTGACTCTTTGTGACCGCCCTTTGGGTTGCCATTTCCTTCTCCAGTTCATTTTACAGTTGGGGAAACTGAGGCAAAACAAGGTCCAGTGACCTAAGGTCTCGCAGCTAATAAGTATCTGAGGCCAGATCTGAATTTAGGAAGATGAGTTTTCCTTACTCTAGGATCAGCACTCGACCTACTGAGCTACCTAGTTGTTTTTATCACTATAAAACACAGTAAAATACAGAGATTAAGAGTTAAAAAAGGTATTCTTGAGATTGTCTAGTCAAACCATATTCTTAACACAGTGCCTGACATGTAGAAAGCACTTAAATGCGTGATGATTGACATGACAGATGAGGAAACAGACCCAGAAAAAGTGAAGTGAATATCCATGGTCACACAGTCAAGACTACAACCTGGGTCTCTTGACTCTTCTTCCTCACATTATTCATATGACATTATGCTGGAAGAAATTCCCTAGGAAAAATCTGTAAGTCTTTAAGTTTAAACACACACACGTTGTCAGGAATGGTTTCTAAAGATCATCGAACTTCAATAATTCTATTCAATTCAGCAAATATTTACCAAGTCCCTTCCTACTATGTTCATTGCGCTAGTGATACAATGATAAAAAAAATGATGACAGTCCTTGCCCTTTAAGAGCTTACAATCTAATGAATTAGCGTACTCTGTAAACCTGAAAATGTCAGCTATTTGGACAAATGCACAAAAAGGTCTAATACAGAGTTGAGGCAAGGATTGAGACAAAGATGTCTGGGAAAATTTGTAAGAGAAAAGAACACTTTTAGCTAGGGAGATCAGAGAAGGCTTTAGAATAAGCCATGATCATATTAAAAATGATCCAGAACACATGTGTATATATGAATATGTCTGTTTTTTTAAACTAATTAGATCTCTTTCTTATGCACTCTCATGGTCCTATGGAAAGAAGGCTTCATTTATAGTCACAGAATCTCAGTCCATATACCAACTTACTTAGCTGTGTGACTTTGGGTAAGTCATTTAACATCTCTACGTCTCACTTTCATCATGGGCAAAATGAGAAGTTTCTCCTACTCCCAATGTCCCTTGCAAGTCTAAATTTATGACCCTATGATCTTTGTTTCTGTTTCATTATTTAAAAAAATGGAACTAAGGTGGTATGAAAACTTTTAATGAGTAAACTTTAACTTAATTTGCTCTGCAATTTGTCACACCCAATATGACTATCATTTGTTACATAAATTACTCAGGTTTAAGGTATGCTGATCACAATTTTTTTCTTCAATATTTGGACAAGATATACATCATTCAGCAGGACATGCATGAGCAATTGACCTATTAGGATAGTCACCAAACCAAAGGGCTTTCTTAAAGAAAGAGAAGGAAAATAATCAGTTCTCTCTTTCAAATGTCCTTCCAACACCAGTAATGACAAGACCTCTGAAAACCTCTTAGTGCTAACAAAATCAGTGCAGTTGGGACATTCCATCAAAATGTCAAATGAATAATGTGAGGAAGAAGAGTCAAGAGACCCAGGCTGTAGTCTTGGTTGTGTGACCATGGATATTCACTTCACTTTTTCTGGGTATCTGTCAGAAGTGAAACTGTCAATTCAGGGAAATAAACAACTCTTTGCATTAAATATCTCTCATGATGGTCTGATATCTGAGACATATATGGAACTACACACATATCCTAGACCAAAGAGACAACCCCAATGGATAAGTAATCAAAGACCATCAATCAATAAATTAATAAGAAGTTATTAAATGCCTACTTATGTTCCATGCATCATGGGAGACCAGAAGGTACCAAGACAAAAGTCTTGCTCTCAAGGAGCCTGTGTCCTATTAGGAAAGAAAGTATGCATGTGTATAGATACATCCAAAATTGATACAAGGCAATTTGGGGGCAGGAGAACACTAGCAGCTGGGGGATCAGGAAAGGCCTTATTAAAAGGAAGTGTGTGAGTTGTCTTGGAGACTAAATATCCTAAAAGGTGAAGAGAAGGAGTAAATATGAGGAATGCCAAGACACAAAGATGGAAACTGGAACATGTAGTATTAGGAACAGTAAAGTGGAGCTATTTGCAACAAAGCTGGAAAAATGGGTTGAGGTAAGGCTAGGAAGGGCCATAAATGCTAGAAAAGTTTTTATTTAATCATTGAATTAATAGACCTGTCCAGACCACTGTTCAGGAGGGATCCCAGCCATGCTTCATTTCATTCACAACTCAATTCTCTATACGTCTTCTCCTCTTCCGCCTCCTCCTTCTCCTCTGACTCCAGGTCCAAAATTCCTTCAGTTACAGCAGTTTTCCCAGTGATTTAAACTAGGAAAGTACCTGATCTCAATCATTTATACTTTACTGTAAATAAGCATATGTCAGTCTACTTCCTCTCATGTGGGATGTTACATTTCAATGGCTTTTGCCTTCTTGGGAAAGGTTTGCTTTTGTTAATGGAAGTTCAAACTTAAGTCTGAAAACATTGGGACCCTTCTTAGGCACAGTAAAAATATTTTTTTCCTTTTTCTCCCCCACATCATTTCATTCTAGTATCCTTCCTCAACCCCTTGTAAGCTCTCCTGTCTCTGTCTCTCTATCTATCTATCCTTCCATCCCCCTTCTCTCTTTGTATGTATGTATACATGCATACATACACACACACATACATATATATAATTCTCTCCCCCTCTCTTTGGGTATGTTTCTATTCTTCCCTACCTCTCTATCTATCCTGAGTTTGCACCCAAAAGATAGGCTGAGAAGTAGATACTAGTTAAAATAAAAACATAACCTATTGCTAACTCTTTGCTGGAGATGTTCTCTATATTTTACCAGAATTTTATATTGAAAGATGCTGCTGCTGATCATCACAGGAGGGGTCAGTCTCATACAAAAGGAACGTTGATAAAGCATAATTTTAAAGGTGCTTAGAAAGGGACCCAGTGTCTCCAGGCATGTCTGAAATTCCATAAAAAACAACAATCTTTCACAAGAAGTTGAACGGCATTAAAAGGTAAACCTCCCATATGAATAGAAGCAGATGGACTTAAGTGTGTTTATACTGAAGATCAGATACTTTTTTCCTGGTTTTAAATATCAGGAAAACTGGTCTAGCTGAAGAAGTTTTGGAGCTGGAATCAGACAGAGGTCCTGAGATCAAAATTCAACTTTGAAAATCATTACATTTGTGACCTTGGGCAAGTCACTCTATGGGCCTCAGTTGCCTCATATGTAAGTGGAAAATTAGACCTCTAAAGTCCCTTCCAAATCTTATGAAGAAAGAACATGAAAGCAACTAAAAACATAAATGTGTGGAAAGGGTAGGAGGGAAGAAACGGGGAGATGTCTGCAGAAGAAATGACAAAGGGTGATTAAAGGGAAGCCTGGGGACTCTGCATACTACCTTCTGCTATTTTTAATTTTGCTTCAGTCTCTGTTCATGGCTATTGCAGCAAATGGAAAGGTTATTTCTTTCCCAATCAATAAACTGTGAGCAAAGCCCTGAAAAAGATACAAATATGAGCCTGAAGCCTTGTGCTCATAGAGCTTACATTGCAATCCAATTAGAGGAAAATGAGAAATATAGGTGAAAAAATAAATATCAATGGAAAACAATTTCAGAGATAAGATGTGAAGGTACCTGATAAACTGTCAAATGTGTGTATGGGAGGGAGGAATAAGCATTTATATAGTACCTACTATATACCAGCTGCATGTTAAGTTTTCTCTTATTTGAATCTCACAACAATCCTATAAGGTAGGTTCTGCAGGCTACTGGGCCTTGCAGTTGTGTGAATAAAAGTCAAGGGATTTCAACTGAGTCATAAAGTATGTGCAGAATTTAGGCAGACAGAGAGACGGGGGATGGAGGTCATGTCAACAGAGAGAACAGCAGGATTAAATGCCCAGCAATAGTGAAATATAAGGTACTTTGGGGGCAGATAGGAAGCAGACAGATGGTTCTGGTTCTTAGGACATCGGGTTCAAATGGAGAAGACATGAGATAGAAACCTGGAAAGGAAGGCTCAGGACAGAATAGGAGAGTGCCTTGAATTCCAGATGGCAGAGGTTCGCTCAGGTATAAAAATATCCTTTGGTTTATAACTGCAGGTGCTCTTCCAGGACCACACTGATACTGGAAAGTCTTTCTACTTTTGTCTTCTCTGCCGATTGATTCCAGCTACTTCAGGTACTTGTTCATTTCTCCTACTGAAGGGCACAGGTAGATGATTCAGAGCTACCTAGAGTCCAACTACTTCCCCTGTGTGGCTGGATGACTGTTTCAGTTTAGTTCTAGAAAAATATCTAAGATCCATGTCTAAGGCTAATTGCCTTGGTCACCGTCCTGGCTGATTTATGAGTCAGGTAAGTGAATGATGAAAGCTAAACTGGGGTGATTATTATAGTGGCCAGTCCGAGATATGCCTGGATAGATTTTGTTCTCTCTTATTAAGGATATTCTCTACTATTTGTGTTTAAACTCAATTACTTTTGGCATTGGGGAAGTTTTTCATTTAACTTTTCATTCATTTAGCATTTCTGAGCATGTATATATAATGCATGATATACAATAACACAAATAAGTGGCTTGGTAGTGCCAGGTCTGGAGTCAGGAAAACCTAAAATCAAATCTGGTCTCACTTTCTGGCTGTGTCATCCTCGACAAGTCATTTAATCCTGATTGCCTCAGTTTCCTCATCTGTAAAATGAGCTGGAGAAGGAAATGGCAAACCACTCCAGTATCTTTGCTAACAAAACACCAGATGGGGACATGAAGACGTGTGTGTGTATGTGTATATATATATTTATGTATGTGTATATATTTATATATATATAAAACTGAACAACATATGCACACACATACATATATATTTATATATGTACATACACATAGGCATATATTATAACATATATTTGTTTGAATATGTAATATTATATGTGTATATTAAATGTAATATATTATCAATATAATGTAAAAGTAATATAATATAGATCATAATTTTATAGCTATTAATATATGTATATATACATGCATGGATATATGCATGTATATATGTAAGTGTATGTATACACACATATACATATATGCATGGGTATGTGCGTGTATATATGTATGTGAATATATTTACACACACATATACATTTATTTATTCATTTGTTAGTGTATAGGTAATCACAAGAGGTAGCCTGGGTGTAGAGGCTACAGACTTGACTTTGGGACCTGAATTCAAATTCACATATACTAGACTAGTGGTTCTCAACCTTCCTAATGCTGGGACACTTTAATAGTCATATGTGGATGTGTCTGCATGTAGGCAGACCTGCCTGGAGATGGATAGAGGAGGTTGCTAAGACCATTGGAAATATGTGTTTTTTCATGGTCTTAGGCGACCCATGTTACCACTGTGAAAGGGTTGTTCAACCCCAAAGGGGTCGCAACCCACAGGTTGAGAACCAGTGTACTAGACCCTTATGTATTGGTAGAAGGAAGGAATTCCTTATATTAGTGAACCCATAAGTACAATCCCTGTCCCTTTATTCATACAGTTACATCTATGTTCATATACATGGATACGCATATTTGTGTGTATGTATATAAGATGTGTATATGTATAAGATGGTAGTATTTAGCCTAGGTTTGAATTTCCTTTTAGCATTGTATTCAAAATTAATTTTTCTTTATAACATATCCCATGAGGATTTTTTTTGTCATAAATCCACATTGGTTTGATGGGTCCAAGATGCGTTTATATTTCTAAGTCTGGACTTTGAGACAATGTGATGGTGCATAGGAAGCTGGCCTCGGATTCAGGATGACTTGTATATAAGTCTTGTCTCTGACAGGCCTCAGCTCGGTGACCCTGGGGAAGTCGCCAGAAGGGACCTAGAGATCAATGATTCTGGCCTCTCAAAAGGCTTCACAAGGTTTCATCTGCCACACAGAAGACAAAACACCCCACAGCCTCAGGTCTGGAAGGATGAAAGGGCTGAGGAGTTCCCAGTACCAGTTATTCTTGTACAACAATTGATAGCCTTGTCATTCTTTTGTTGCACTGACCCACAAAGAGAGAAGAGCCAGGACAGGGTCACATTGCAGGAAATGTGCCTGATACTCAGTCATATCTATGTGTCCCAAGCTCTACCACGAGAAGGCCTGGCTCTTTTAGATAAAGGAAAAAGAGTGTCACATGCTTGGCCCTAGAGGGACCAGAAGCAAAAGGGGGGAAGACAGGAGAGAGAGGCAATTGAATTCTGTTAGTGTTTATTCTCTGAGTAAATTCTTATTCACTGAATTCTTACAGATGCTCTAAGGTCTATAGGGATCAGTTAGTTCAGCTCTCTAATTTTATTGTTCAGTCTCACGCTGTGACCCCGTTGGGGTTTGCTTTGGCAAAGATACTGAAGTGATTTGCCGCTTCCTTCTTCAGCTTGTTTTACAGATGAGGAAATTGATCCAAAAAGGGTTTAAGTGACTTGTCCAGGATCACACAGCTATTAAATATCTGAGGCTGAATTTGAACTCAGGTCTTCCTGATTCTAGGTCAGTGTTCTACTTAGCTGTCTAAAGGGTGTGACTGTGATTGAAACTTGTTATTCTAAATAAACACAAAGAAACTTAAATAAGATGTCATAAAATTTACAAAACTGAATTTAAGTGAAATATTTCAAAGACTTGAAAATTAAATCCTTCATAAATATAAAGTTTCATAATTCCAGAATCTTAGAGTTAAAAGGGACTTTAGCGCCCATCTGGTCCAAACCAAGCAGACAGAGTCCCTCTACAACATATTTGAAAAGTGGTCTCTAGCCTTTGCTTGAAGACATATTGGAAGAAAGAAATCCAATGTATGAGACAGAGAGCCTGTTCTACTTTTGGAGAGCTCAAAATGTGTTTCTCTTTTGACAATCTAAATTTGCTTCAGTGTTAACTTCCACCACTATTCCTAGCTCTGGCTTCTGGATCTTAAGGCCTTCTTAAAAATCACACTTTTTACCTTTCTATTGATCAATATCCTCCCTCAAATGTGACACCCTGAAATGAACACAGTACCCTGCCCCTGGAAGGGCAGGACTAGGAGCCCTCTAGTCCTTGACTCTGCTTCTCTTAACACTGCCCCAAATCCCACTGTTATATCATTCTGTTAACTCATGTTGACTTTCTAGTCCACAAAATTTCCAGATGTTCTTTAGATAATGGATTGTCCAGGGATTGCTATATATTTGTATTTCTGTTGTATTACTATATATTTGTATAATACACACACACACACATATAGACATATATATTTGTATTTCAAGTTTATATTATTTAGAAGCATCTTGTGAAATGAATCCATTCAATCAGTGGGGACAGTATAGGCACAGTCTTAATGAATTAAACCAAGCTTTCTAACAGAAAAGTGGCAACCTGCTTGGATTTCATAATTTGTCTTGATTTAATTGCCTTCAATTGGACTATAACAGGTATAATAGAAGTCCTGGGCTCTCTCCCAACAGTTCTTTCTTTGAATTATAGCCAGGGAGTATTGTACATATAATCAACCATGAAATATCATTTCACATAACATCATTAATATACCCAAGGTTTGGTTTTAAATGATAGATGAGAGAACACCTGGATCAAGGGCTACATATCAATAGTACAGTATTACTGGTTCTAAAAAGAAATCCAAGTGAGATGGGTTTTTTGTTCTTTGTTCATTGTACCCTACTGTATTTGGATTTCAAGTTAATAATACTTAGAAGCATTAACTGATGTAAATGACATTGGGAAATAATTCACTGTTAAAGTCAAGAGCTGAAAAATAAGTCCAAGTCAACTTAATAGAACCACATTTACTTAGACTGGCAGTGGTCGATGCATCCACTCCAATCTATTTAGAAAAGAAATAGAAGTTTATGGCATTGCTTTGTGAGGGATAACTTGTAGTGAAATTTTCCCATTCTGAAAAATCAAATTTAGAGTGGCTTCGGTGTCCACTAGGCCTTAGTTTAGAAGTCACCTGACCTTACAGGAATCTGGGACTTAGAGCAATGGAGACCCTCCCCAGGGCCACCCCAGAATAAGATATATCAAAATAAGGACAAAACTGCTTTCCTGGCCTTGCACTGGATGCCCACATGTTTCCGTGTTCTTTGTCTCCGAGATAGATTCTGTGCTTAGATTGTGGGCTGGCCTCTCCATCAATGGGAGTGAAGGCCAGTTGGGGGTTGGGGCTTCTGCATTAGGGGGTATATAACCGTGGGCTTGCTTCCCCATGTTGCCCTCTCCCTGGCAGATGCCATTTGAGCAACATGGGTGGCAGGGCCCTTTCTCATGAGAAAGAATAAAGACCTTTTCTGATCTCAGACATGGACTCCAAACTCTTCCATTTCACACAGCTTTCTCTTTCCTCAAGTGTGACAGAGAACTGGATTAGTGATGACGGAAGCTAGCTTATAAAGAGTATGCAGGAAATTCAGCTTTGTCCCCTAACCTCTGCTGGCTGACTGGCTCTCTTCAAGTCTCTTGGTTTTACTTTTCCATCTTTAAAATGAAAGGGTTGGACAAGTTGACTACTAAGATATCTTACAGATACTAGGACTAAGAGGAGGGTACTGGTACTTAGAAAGGACTGAGATTTGCACCTCAGCCTACTCACATTAGAACTGAAGGGGAAGAGCACCCTGAATTACCACAGTATAGCCCAGGATACTGAACTTTTTTTGTGTCCTGGACCTCTGTTGGCAGTATGGTGGACCCTATGGACATCTTCTAGGAATAATGTTTTCCAATGAATATAATATATAGTATTACAAAGGAAACCAATGATATTGAAATAAAGGTGTAATATTCCCATTTAAATTCACAGACCTCATGAAATCCATTCACAGATGTCTTTAGGGTCCCATGTTAAGAAACCTGGTACAACCCATTCAACATCTTTAATGGGGTCAAGGTATAAACATTAGGTGAAATGCAGGAGTTAATTCCATAAAAGTAAATTGCTGATTGGATAAACAATATTATTTTAGGGTTTATGACTTTATGGCATTAGAGGGGGATATCTTGACTTGTGATTTAATTAGTCATGATTTTATTATAATACATTAATTATGGCACTGTGAAGTAAAATTAGTAGTGAATACTTTTTATTGGTTATGCCTATTCTCTGAAATAACCCTTTCTCTCATGACAATGAAACCTAATAACTTTTTTCTAACATAATTTTTTGGAGGGGAAAGGGCTAATACTCTGACTAAACTTGATGGCATCTGACTGAACTTATTTTTATATTTCAAATTTTATCAACAAGCCTTTTCTGCCAGATGCTTCCAAGACGCAAGTGTTTAAAAGAATGGGTATTTTGGGGGCAATATTCCATTCTTTTTCTTTTCCTCCTCCCCTAGAAGTAGCCATCTATCCATGCACCTGCTTTTTTAGCATATCTTCTCCAAACCTGCTCCTTTTATGGATTTCTTTTTCCTTTTCTATGGTATTCCCATAATCCCTTTTGCCATTTCATTCAACCCCATTCACAGAAACTGGTGGTCTCCCTTTCCTGTACTGGGGGGCACAGCTGTGTGCTGCTGTATCATTAAGACTGGATTCGTAAAACTCAACTTGCTTGAGAACCAGCCTGCTGAGAAACCTGTAGCTTACTGACTGTGCTGAGAAGGCAAATCATGGCACAACTGAAAATGCCTCTTCATCCTAGGCATTTTGAACTGCTCCCCCTTCCCCCAGCTCTTCAGAAAGCTTTTTCTAATCTATTTTAAGCATATTCAGAGGGACCATTTTAATGTGTTTCCTACTGTCAGATCATTAAAACACAGCAGGATTCAGAGAAGCATCAATGTGCCATATTGCTGAGTCCAGTACAATATTGGCAGATGCCTCAAGTGGAAACATCTAAGAAAGACATGATAAAAACTTGACCTGCCCCCTAAAAATCATATGTCCACATAGGCAAACAATGAAAATACCTCAGTGGAGTACATTTCAAATGAATTATCAATAACAAAGGAGCTTTTCTGATCTCAGACATGGACTCCAAACTCTTCTATCTCACACAGTTTTCTCTTTCCTCAAGTGTGACAGGGAACTGGATTAGTGATGACGGAAGCTAGGTTATGAAGAGTATGCAGGAAATTCAGCTTTGTCCTCTAACCTCTGCTGGCTGGCTGGCTCTCTTCAAGTCTCTGGGTTCTACTTTTCCATCTTTAAAAAGAAAGGATTGGACAAGTCAATTACTAAGGTATCTTACAGATAGTAGAACTAAGAGGAGGAAATTGGTACTTAGAAAGGACTGAGTGTTTTGAAGTTTATAAAGTGTTTTGTAAGACAGTTATAATATAACATTTAGAATGCTTCATGGTTTGTAAAACAGTTTACATATACTTTCATGTGATGCTCGTTATAATCCCGAGGTAGGTAGTTTTGCTAACAATTTACAGATGAGGCCACAGGGGTCTGAGGAGACTTGTTACACAGCTACTGACTGGTAGAGACAACTTGAATCAATGTTTTTTGACTCTAAATCAATCCTGTGTTCTTTCCACTAAGAAACACTTGCTACAAGCATGAGCCTGAGCATCATGAGCCTTTACTGTCTGACAAGATGTGCATCCTTTGTCTTCTTTGATGCCCAGATCAGATGGCACCTTCTCCATGAAGCTTTCCGTGATTCACCCCTGCCAATGGTGGAATCTTCCTTCTCATCTCTCAGAGAGCATTGAACCTCCCCTTTGAGAACATCATATTTTTGCATGAATTATATTACACATTATTTATTTTTCATATTTAATTGTAAGTTTCTTGAAGGCAAGGATTACATCTTAGTTATATTTCTATTCCCCTTATTACTAAATAAAGTGACTTGTATATAGTAAAGGTTTAAGAAATGTATGTTGACTGAATATGATAAAAAAAGAAATTATAATTTCAATTAATACAAATTTATTATATTTTCCTTTTGATAAAAGAAAGCTAATTGAATTTTTATTTTAAATGTTCTTTTTATTATGAATTAAACAAAGACAAAAACTTCAATATTCAAAGAAAAACAAAAGAATCACATTATAGAACTATGAACTTCTGTTACACATACTTTGGCTTAAAAAAAGTTTGCTAATATATATTGTATAATTACATATATGCTTTATAGCTACTTATCTGTCATATAGGGAGAAAAAAATCCTTTTTGTGTCACTATAATTGAATGATTTTCCAAAAATGCTCCCTACCTGAAATGTTTAGCTGCTAATGGAAATGAGTATGAATTAAACTCTCAAAGCTTCAGAGAAAACTGAGAAGCGAGCAATTGTTATTAAATTGAGTCTGTACTGATGCTATAAACCAAAAAGTAAGGATGCAGAAATAGCTTGATTCCTCTTCTTCAGTTCACTTCCCCCCTGTCCTCTAGCCAAGACAAGATGCAGATTAGTGTTGTTTTTAAAGTTATGTGGAAGATTGATTAGAGAAGGGAGAGATGGAAAGTAAAAAAGACTGATAGAATAAGGTCTTGAAGAAGATACAAGAAAATGGGATCAAGGGAACAGACAGAAGGATTGGCCTTAGTTAATAGTAAAAATCCTCCCCCCTCCCCCACCAAATTAAAGAGAAAGAAAGCAATGTTGAAGTGGTGTAGGGAATGGAATCCAGGGCTGGAAGTGGATTAGCAAGCTCCCACCAGATGGCTTCAATCTTTTCAGTGAAGTAGGAGGCTATGTGGAGGCTAAATGTGGTTGGCTGGTGGTGAGAGGAGAGGGAGAAGGAGCAAAAAAGTTTATAGCAGATTCTGTCAGGAATGAGGCAGATTCAATAAGGGTAGAGTAAAAGGCTCCTAGAGAGAGGTAGATAGTACAATAGATAGACTGTCAGGCCTGAAATCAAGGAAGATTTTTCCCTGAGTTCAGATCCACCCTCAGACACTTACTAGCTGTGTGACCCTAGACAAGTCACTCAACCCTGCTTGCCTCAGTTTCTTATCTGTAAAATGAGCTGGAGAAGGGAATGGCCAACCCCTCCAGTATCTATGCCAAGAAAACTCCAGATGAGGTTACAAAGAGCTGGATACAATGGAAACAAATGAACAACAATAAAAGGTTCCTCAAGTCACTGAGTGATCCCAACTGAGATTATGGGTCATAAATTTGTAGTAGATGAAATCAGCTCAATATCAATACATTTTTTTCCTGCTATATTCAACAGTTCTACAACTGAAGTAGGAAAAATGGATGGTGGAGGTGATATGGAGATGAGATTAGACAGGTGAGGTCATAATGGCTAATACTACTGGAATGGCAAATCATGGAGGAAGTAGGGGAGAGAAGGTTAAAGCCTGTTGTGGGAAGTAAACAGGATGGCATAAGGGGCTGAAGATCATTGTAAGGGTGAAAAGTAGATTTAGTGCTAAGAAGATACAAGAGAGAGAAAACTCACAGAATTGTAGGTCTAGACCTAAAAGGAACCCCAAGGGCCACTGGGCCTAACTCAGTGGTGGGGAACCTATAGCCTGGAGGCTACATGTGGTCTTCTAGGTTCTTGGGTTTGATCTTTTGACTGAGTCTAAGCTTTTGAGAACAATCCTTTCATTAAGGGGATTTGTTCTGTGAAGTTTGGATTCAGTCAAAGGGCTGCTCTTGAGGACCTAAAGGGTCACATGTGGTCTTGAAGCCTCAGGTTCCCTACCCCAGGTCTAACTCCTCATTTTTATACATGAGGAAACTGAGACTCAGAGAGGTTTAAGTGACTTGTTCAAAGTCACAGAGATATTAAGTGACAGAGGTGGACTACACATTCAAGACTTCTGATTCTATGACCTATGATCTTTCCATTGAACCACACTACCAACTAAGCTGCTATGGTCAGAGAAGAGAATTTCAAAGCTCTAGATCTGGATTAGGTAAAATTCAAAGATTGTGAGCTCTAAGGTACAGTCCATGTGACTGGAGTAGGGGAAGAAAGGGAAATATTTGAAGATGAAGAGGTTGAACCACTGTGAGGTTAGACTTTTAAGTTTTGTTCCTTACACTGCTTTTACTCTCATTGGCATGTTTACAAAAATTAAATGTGTATTTTATTTTTTCCTCAATTATATATTAAAATTAATTTTTTTTGCTTTTTGGAGGGGGAAAGTGGGGCAACTGGGGTCAAGTGACTTGCCCAAGGTCACATGGCTAGTTTTTGTGTTAAGGGTCTGAGGCCAAATTTGAACTCAGATCCTCCTGAATACAGGGTTGGTGCTCTATTCACTACACCACCTAGCTGCCCCAATTTTTTTTAATTAAAAAAAGTTTTGAGTTCTAAATTCTATCCCACTGGCATATTAGAAAACATAAAAGCATATAAATGAATGAAATAAATTGGTTCAAAGACATCCAGTGAAGTCTGCAATATTTTTAGGAGCAAAGCCCATGTTTTGTAGCTCCTAGTTTGAACCAAGACTCTTACAACTATTAAGAATTCCCTACAGTGGCATGGTTCCAGGAAACATATTAAAACTGAAAAAAGATCATAGAAAACATATAATCCAACTCCCTCATTACACTGATGGGAAAACTGAGGAGGATGAAATTCAGTCATCAAAATCAATCAACAAGCATTTTGCAAGTGACTTCTACATGCCAAACCCTGTCCTAGGTACTGGGGATGGAAAGGCAAAGATAGAATAATGCCTGTCTGCAATACACTTGCATTTTTTCAAAGAAGTCAGCATATGTGCATACATGTACATGCAAAATAAATACACAATAGTTTAGGAAAGAAAGGCATTGCTGTCTGGGGAGACGAGGAGAGGTTTCATGCAGAAGGCATCACTTGAAGGAAGCAAGGGCTCCTTTGGGATGGAGAGGAGGAGAGAGTGTATTTCAGGCATGGGGAACATCCAGTTAAACAGGAGAGAGAATGTGAGGTGAGGAACATCACGGAGAGTGTGTCTGGATGGTAGAGCATGAAGAAAATCACAGGTTTTCTTTCATCCTTCCTTCCTTCCTTTCTTCCTTCCTTCCTTCCTTCCTTCCTTCCTTCCTTCCTTCCTTCCTTCCTTCCTTCCTTCCTTCCAAAAAACACACCTTATTGCTACTCCTTCCCCTTTATATCACAGTCATTTCCATTAATAGACCACTTTCTGACAATTAAGAAATATAGCTAAGCAAACACCTATATTTTTCTGAACAGTCTTGAAATGGGAAGATTGTAGCCTTGGTGCTTGCTGCCTAGGGCACACTTGCTTTCAGAACTAAGCAGAGGCTCTACATGGCGGATGCTTCATGTAACAAGAAGGGTACAACATAAATAATCTTTCCTTTGACCTCTCTTCTCTATGTATGTGCCTCTTTCCCCACTATGGGAGAGGAGAATAGGTAGAGAGGGAGAGAAAATAAGATATGAGAAAAGTTCATCTAAAAAAGGTCATAAAATGAACTAAATTTATGCTATAGCTATATAAAGTTTATCACTTAAAGTTTAATATTTAAAAAATAATAACATGCTTCACCAAAGAGAGAAAGTCAGCAAATATTGACTTAGAAGGTTGGGAATTTGAGTTGGGTTCACATATGGCTGTTAGTTTGAGGAAATCTATTCATGTTTTCTACTATTCTGTTTCCTTATTTATGAAGTGAAAATAATAAAATTCCCTGCCTCCAAATTCTTCTTGGCTCTCTGATATATTAGGAAGACAAACTAGATAATACCTATAAACACATGAAGAAAAATAAGCAGAACACTGTAATTATTTTAAAATTTTCCTATGTAAAATAATTCTTGATAACCTAAAGGACAACATAACTCCAAGAACAACAAATATAAAAAAGATTATGCATTTGTTTTTTGGAAAGACAAACTGGCTGGTATTTATATCAATTAAACATTGAATAACAAGGACTGATTAGCTCAGTAAATGTTGAAGGAATAGATAAATATTTCTGTTTAGGCTAGAGTAGGTCTAAAGAAGGAATTTGTTTAGTTCACAAGTTCCTACCTCAGTTAGTCTTTCCCCCCCCCCAAACGCCCCGCCCAAATTCCTGTACTAGATTCTTAGAGAAATGATTTTTTGTGTCTGACTTAAGTTGAGAGTCTATTATCTTCTAAATAGGTTCACAGAATCTCAGATTTTTAGAGACTAGAGAGCTCAACCCCCTTCAGACCCAACTCCCCTCTAAAACAGCCCCCCACAAGTAACCATCCAGCCTTCCTCTGAAAAACTTCAGTGAGAAAGAACCCATTCACTTCCAAGGCATCTAATTTCATTTGTGAACATCCCTAATAGTTGAGATATTTATTCATACTTAGATTTGAAAACTGCCTCTCCACAACTTTAATCCATTGTTCCTCATTCTATCCTCTGGGGCTAAGGAAAATCTATCTACCCAATTTTCTACATGCAGTTCCTTCAAACATTGGATGGTAGTCATCATGGTAATTTATGTCTTTCTTTTCCTAGGCTAATCATGCACTGTTCTTTCAAATTATCAGTATCTGCATGACCCAGCTCTGGGCACTCTCCAGCTTACTTTTGTCCTTCCTCAAATGTGATATCCAGAACTGAATAGAATATTACAGATGTGGTCTGAACAAGGCAAATTATAGGAGGACTATTAGTTTGTCATTTCTTCTCTTAGTGCTGTATTAATTTTGCATTGCATAAATTTTTTTGATGACTCATGTTGAGCTTGAGGGTCTTCTAAAAATGCTGGATCTTGTTCAGATAAACCGTATCTATCAACAACTTCATAACCTTATGGTGTGCCGTGGAGTTTTGGAATCCAAATATTTATCATTGTCTAAATAGGGCATAGTGGTATAGTGGATAGAATGTTGGGCTTGGAATCAGGAAGATTCATCTTCCTGAGTTCAAATCTGGCCTCAGACACTTATCTTTGTGACCCTGGGTGAGTCATTTAACCCTGCTTGCCTCAGTTTCCTCATCTGTAAAATGAACTGGAGCATAATATGGAAAACCACTCCAGTGTCTCTGCCAAGAAAAAACCATAAAAGGGACCACAAAGAGTTGGACATGACTCAAAATGACTGAATACATCATTATCATTATTATTGATAAAGGAAATAGTCTTGATGAGGTCATACTGACCCTTTGTGATCACTGATTCCTTCTCTGGATATTCACTAACCATCTCTTCAGTGAAATATCCCAGAATTTCCAGAAGCAAAAGTCGGCTTGCTGGTCGTTCATTTGCAAACTTCTATTAAAAAAAACTTGGGAGAAGATGTGCCCTCCTCCAGTTTTGGGGCACCTCTCCCATTCTTCACCACTTTTCAAAGAACCCTGACAGTGACCCAGTAGTCACATTCCCAAGTTTTCTTGGTACCTTACAATGTAATTTTTTCCTGGCCTGGTACATTGAAAGTATCAAAATAACCCATGTGCGCTCTGAGTATTTCATATTGGGCTTCAAATCCTTATTAAATATTTCTCTCCTTCCCAGTACAAAGATAATTCTCTTTAGCAGAGAAAATAGAAGCCAATTAAGAAATAAGCATTGTTGCCTTTTCCCAGCATCCACTATAATTGTCCCCTTCCCTCCCCCTGCCAACCTTGAGCAATAGTTTTATTCTTTCTTTGATGTTCTTCTTTCCCCTACATCATTAAAAACAAACAAATCTCACAAACCCTAAAATGAAGACCAATAACTAGCCCTTTCTTTTACTTAGCATTTCTTGTCAGTCTAAGATAATTACTCTTTCCTAATTCTAGGACAAGAAATAAAAATTCTTCAAGTTCAATTCTTAGCAGGGCCTAACTAGAAGTAAATGAGCTAGAGGATACAATTTTGTCTCCAAATTGTCTCTTAGACAGCAAAACTAAGGCCAAATGGCTACAATGTCTCTCATCCCTGTTCTGATTAGAATGATGTCTCTTCATGTGGTGCTTACCTTTCACTGACGAACCAACATGATATAACTGAGTCACTTAATTTTATCTGTGAGAAATGGGCAGGCCCAGGGGTGTGTTGGAGCCAGCTTGCATCAGTCTGAGCGAACCAATTGTTAAATTTTCTGTGTGAGCATTTATGCCTCAGAAATCAGATAAACACAACAAATCAGGACGTCCCTGATTGCTCTATTGATTGTCTAGATGTTAAAAAGGGATGGAGAAAATATTAATGATGCAGATTAAACTTAAAAATATGTCCTGTATGTATTTTTTTTAGAGAGACAACTTAAATATTTACTAGCATATTCCTGGGGCCACCTACCTTTTTATCACAGCATAAGGAAGAGGAAGGAGATCAAAGGCATGAATTCATTAAACAAATATATTGAATACCTACTATGCAGTTCAGAATTATGGTAGGTACTAGGAATGTGGGATCCAGAAAGCATAGAAGACATGGTTTCTATCCTCAGAGGTCTTATTTCCTAAGGTGAGAACATGGCATAGCAGAAAGAGTGCTGGCCTTGGCGTAGACAGAAACTTGGGCTAGAATCCTGCCTTAGACACCTACTAGTTATATTACCATGGATAAGTCACTTACACACTCAGTGCCTATTTCCTCACCTATAAAATAGAAATGATACTTTCTAATTACCTCAAAGGATTGTGGTGAGGACAGCACAATGCCAAGCTTAAAGTGTCATATGAGGTGTTAGGAGGAAAAATAATTATGACTTATTAGGAGGAAGAGTCATAATTGGGAAGATAAGAATATGAACATGAAACAATAAGAGAAGGACGGATGAAGTAAATAGGGGTAGGATGATAAAATAAAATAAGAAAACCTGGGTTGAAATGCCACCTCTGACCTGTGAGACCTTACACAAGTCATATAAACACCTTAGGACTCAATTTCTTCTTCTGAAAAATTAAGGAGGTTGAAGGATGGTATCTGAGGAAGCTCTGGATCCAAGCTCTCCAGCAAGGAAAAATCTAAGGCTTACTAAAAATGGTGCAGGAATTCACTCAGGAATTAATTCATGCAGAGAAGATTTCAGACAGATCAACCGGGGCTGGAGTAGGTATGACTTGAGCCAGGTCTTGAAGGGTGGGGAAGAGTAAAGGGGTGAAGGAAAGAGGAGGATGAATTCCAGGCAAGGAGAATAAGATGAGTCAAGACCCAAAGGTGAATGATCATGGCAAACTCTGGAGATTATTAGGAGACTGGAGACATTGTGGGAGCTGAGGCTGACCAGACAGGATGGGGGAAGAACATGAAGGGCTTTGCAAGGCAAGCAAAGGAACTTGATTTCAAATCCACAAACATTTTTAAAAAGTGCCTGACATGCACTAAAGAAAGTAGTTGGTAATAGGAATCCAAAGATGAGGAAATGGCGTAGTTCCTGTCTGTGATCTCTATGTGATACATACACAGATAAGAACAATACAAGGTAAAATGTGATGGGGTCAAAGGAGAGACTGAAACCAAAAGCTCTCTCAGGAATTTTGAGGCAGGAAGGCCTCGCTTTCAGCTGGAGGATCAGGGCAAGCTTCACTGAGGAGAAGCCACCAAAGGAAAAGCAATATTCCAGCAGGTGAAGATTAGGAAAAAGTATATTATAAGCTGAAAGTGACCTGTGAGAATGCAGAGGTGAGAGAATATGGGAAATATGGGAGAGTGGCTAAAAATAGAGGGTGTTATGAGCAGAAATATGACCCTAGAAGGTTTTTCAACTGGGGAGTCATAGGATAAAATGTGATATATCTAACAACTTAACAAAGGTTATTTGTTAGAGAGGCAGTGTGGTTTAATGGGGATAAAGAGCTGGCCTTGGAACCAGGAAAATCTGGGCTCAAGTCCTCCTTTTGACACACACTGGTTGTGTGACCCTGTGTGAGTCACTTAACTTCTCAGTGCTCTTGGCCAGAGGTAACAAACATGTTGCTTATCTGCTACTTAACCTGATTAAAATGTAACTGGGAAATACTTAACAAAATAAAAGTACAATAAGACATAGATAATATCAATTATCAATTGCGTTAATTGTGACTTTAGAAGGGATGCTTATGTGTGTTTTAGTGGCCCTATTTGTCTTTGAGCTTGACACCCCAGATCCTAAGGCTCTAAGTGTCAGAGAAGATACCAACCCGCATCAGTAGATGTCCCTCGTGACAATAAAATCATAGGCCCAGTCCCAATCTCCAGCCTATTTAATGACATGCCCTGGGCCAACAGCTAAATTTCCAGGAACAATAGTGCTACATCAAATTCATGGAGCAAGCACCGACCTTTGAAGCGCATTTTACCTACAGCAAAACTAGGTGATTGAGAGCCACCCCACCTACTGCTGAAGCACTGATTACACTCACAGGTATCTCGGCTATGACTAATTATTGGCTTAATGAGTCTATTGTTTCCTTCTCGGCACCAGTCTGGTCAATTGATCATGTCTCAAACTCTACTAACATTTTCTACTCTAAAAGATTTATACACTTTTTTTTTTAAAGCCCTTCTGCCCTTCCTCACCCCCAGCTGTTTCTGGTGAGCAAAGTCATCATTAGCACAGAACCACTGACAGCTGAAACAACCTCTCCCCGCTGTTCAGAACAGAATGGAGCCTTTTCAAATTTAATCAGAACAGGACTGATGGCCACACGCCACATGGAGGCTTCCTCCTAACCCTCGTAAGAGGAATTCTGACAATGGGCTTGAAGGGCCTCAATGGGACCAAGAGAGAAGGGTCGTGGCTCCCATTTCATAACTCTGTATCATTCTGAGGTACTGGTTCTGAAAGACAATGTTAAAGAAAAGATGAAACTCCCAGAGAAAAACTATTAATGGCTTATTATGTTCCTCTTGAGTGTCTAGGTTTCTTTAAGATAATTTAGGTGCCACTGGCTACATGAAACTTCTTTTAATTCTCCTAGTTATTGGTACTTTGTCTCCAGATTGCCTTTAGTTCGGATGCCATTTAGTCCCATCAGCGCCTGTATTAGAACCAATTAATTGTCCCATAGGGAGCATGTGGTGCAGTGGATAGAGCTCCAGAATTAGAGTCAGGAAGACCCATCTTCCTGAGTTCAAATCCAGCCTCAGATACTTGGTAGCTTTGTGACCCTTGGCAAGTCACTTCTCCCTGTCTGCCTCACTTTCCTCATCTGTCAAATGAGCTGGAGAAGGAAATGGCAAACCACTCCAGTATCTTTGACAAGAAAACCCCAAATGGGGTGACAAAACCCCAACTGAACAATAACAATTGTCCCAAGATATCTTAAACTCAGAATGTCCAAAATAGAACTCCTCTTCCCCATTGAACCTGCCCTTTCAATTTTCCCTTTTCAAATCCTTTTCCCCATTCAATTGCACTTTCAAACTTCTTTATTTCTATAGATATTCTTCTAGTCATCCTAATTCTCAACCCAAGAGTCATTCTCAGCTTTTTCTTTTCTCTCATACCCTACGTCCAATCACTTGTCAGATCTTGCCAATTGTAACTACTCCAACATCTCTTGCTTCCCCTTCCTTCTTTTTAATCCAATACCTTAGCTGACACATCTTAGTTGAAGCCTTCAATTTATGCCATCCAGACTACTATAAAGACTAATAACTGGTCTTGCCACTATGTATATTGCATTCTCTTAGTAGAACGTAAACTCCTTGAGGGCAGGGAATGTTTTAATTATGTATTTCCTTCCTTAGTACTTAGTTCAACACACTGAATTGAAATCAATAATAACAACAGTCACACAGCAATATAGGGAGAGACACAACAGGCCCATAAAGGAGCATGTACGTGTTGAAAATAGCTTATGTGAACCTCTAATTGCTCATGTGCAATCTTTGGTCAAGGACAAACACTAGCTGATTCACTGATTGATTTCAGTAACGAATTGGAATGCTTTTCTTCATGTGTCCACAGAAACAAAATGAAGAAAAAAATCTTCCTGGAATATAGGTTAAAGCTTTTCCCACTTTTTACTCTTTTTTTCTTAAATGAGGAGAATATTTACACAAAATAATTTCTATTCTGTTGCTCTCTATAGTAACTATTCTTTATGGAAAAAGAAGATGATTCTATTTGGGAAACGTGTCAGAAGCAGACATTCTTAGAAAGGTCTGCATAGAGAAGAGGAAAGAACTTGCCTTGGAATCAGCTGATGTCCTGGCCCGTACTATTTACTAGCTGCATGACCCTGGAAAAGGCAAACCACTCCTCCACCACAGGTGTCTCATCTGCAAAAAGGGACACCTTTTTGTAGGGAGAGACAGTGTGGTATAGTGAACAGAGAGCCAGCGATCAATTCTGCCCCAAATACATACAATCTGGTTGGCCTTGGACAAGTCATTAAACCTACTCGACTACTGAAAAGTGACCTATCTGCATCAGCAGAGAGAGTTTCCATGCCAGGAGTGCCCCACACTGACAACATCACAGATATGGACCAAACAAACAGAATATTTTTATTGCCTGCCTCATAGAGTGGGGTTTTATGAGGAAAGAATCCTTTAAAAAGAATAAACATTAAACATTATTAAATGTACCACCTCCTATACTACACAAAGCCTCCCTCATCCCCAACCCATCCCCTGTTATTGCCACTCCATCATCTTGTATGTATTGCTGGTGTGCTCACTGTATACCCCCATCTAAATACAAGCTCCTCAGGGGCAAGACCTGTTGTATTTTTCTATCTTTGTGCATAGCGCAATGTCTTGCACATACTAGGTGCTTAATAAATATTGGTTGAATTGAATATGACCCCCTGAACCTTGCACATAGTAAGCATGTAAGGAATGCTTGTTGGCTGACTCATTGGGGGAGAATGGATGTTGAGTTAAACTAGTTTTGTGTATTTTCCAAAATCTTCATGGGAGAAGAAAAAAGCCTTAGGTAACCTAAGGATATGTAAAGTAGAATGAATCCTGCCTGAGCATTTTCCATTAAGACATTGAAATTGAGCTTTCTATTCTTCTGAAAGGAGAAAAAACCCTATAATTTGTGTATATGATCCAAAATATCAAAAGAGAAATGAAAACTTTTTAACCCATCAAGGTGAGGATCCACCCTTGGTAACATCTTGCAGACAAAGAAACAGAGAGCTACAAGAAGTGGTCATTTTCTCCATCTTCAGATGGGGTTTTTCCTAACATACTTTGGACAGATATCCATCTTATTCATCAGGTAATACATAATTTAATGTCTTATTTCATTTCAGTGCCCCAACTACCTTAACTGCAGAAAGTTCTTCTTATGTGAGCCTATAATCTGCAGTCTTCCAGCTGAAATTCAATCCTGTTTTCTGGTCCTTTCATAAGGGCTATTTGTAATATGTGTAATGGGAACCAGGGAAGGAGATTATGGTGATAACTAAATGCTTGCAATATCAAATTCCATGGATATAAAATCCAATCACATAAAGGAATAAATAAAAAATGAGGATGTTTCAATTTTGCTTGGCAGAGTCCAAGGCCTGAATATACCCTCTTCTGAACATTCAGTTCTCAAGCAGACAGCTTCCAAATGCAAGAGGCCATTCTGTGTGCCTTCAAAGGAGAGTTAAGAGATTCAGAACAGTTTCAGAATATTACTGCCCTAACCAAGGACTACCAGTTATCATTCAGGTATTATTACTAAAATGGGAAATGTCCACAGCCCCCAAGCCAGTTGTCTTACTCCTTGTCAAATAAAGCCTGGGACTCCTGAGTTAAACAATTCAAGCCTTCTAAGCTCACCCACATCTGTGGGTGCAACAGACTACAAATGCTTTAGGAAGTTACCAGTGAGGGAGACCTGTCAGAGGCTATAAACACATGTACTTTTTATGTATGATCTAAATAAGAATAACTCAATTAGATAGATGATAATTGATGGATGGATAGAGAGGTAGAGACATAAAATATGTTACCAATTTATATTAGCAGTGGGAGTTTGTACCCAGGGAGTTCTCTACACAAATGAAATAAGAGGTCTAGACCAAGCAAAAAGCTTTTACCATTTTCCTTATAGGGTGGGTTGTTCACAGAAGAGGTTTCTTTAAAGGGACAGATAAGCATTAATTATTAATCAATGCACCACTTCCTCCATGAGACCTCTCATGAAGAATATTGTCTATGTGCGGCTAGCTCTTAACATTTTATATATCAGTATCTATGTATCTATCATGTATGTGTGTGTGTATAATACCAATCTTAAAGAAAATAGTCTTACTAAAAAATAAATTATATTATAATCTTGAGCCAAAGAGTTTCTCTCACTGATAATTTCCTAAAACGTTTGGAGTCTGATGCACACGCAAATTGTGGGTGAACTTGGAAGGCTTCAGCTGCAAAGCTCAGGAATCCCAGCTTTGTTTGACAAGGGGCATGACAGTAGCTAGATATTTGTAAGTTTTATACTGCTATACACACGTGTGTAAACACATACTACATACATGTGCACACACATATGTGTAATATATACATATACACACATTTATATATCAATCTAGATATCAGGGATATTCTGGTAACTAATAACCTACTCTTCAAAAAACCACAAAGTTTTAAGTTTAATCTACATGGTTAGTACTTTCTCCTCACTTTCTTAAGTCTAAAATAAAATTAATTAATTAATAAATTAAATAATTCAAGCCTTGATTTCTAGTGTTTGTTAATTTCCAGGGTATAAATGATCATACTGAAAATTTAACAATTGGCTCTTACTAACCAGTTAAGAGCTGGCTCTAGCACACCCTGACATGTGTTTACACACACACACACACACACACATTTAACTGAGATAAAATGCATAAATCACTTTGTAAGTTTTAAAGTGATATACCATATATGTATATATACACATATAACATATGCACATAAACTCATGTGTATACATGAATACACACAAATATATCACTTTAAAGCTAAAAAAAAGTTTTACTTGCTTTATCTCAGTTGACTTTTCTCACTGTGAGGTAAGTACCTAAAACATTGTTATCCCTATTTATATGTGAGGAAGCTGAGACCCAGAGAGATCAAGAGACTATTCCAGCATCACATAGCTAATAAGTAGCAGAAACAGGAAAGAGAAAGAGGGAGAGAGACAGAGAGACAGACAGACAGACAGAGAACTACCAGCCAGAGTTGCCCAGGACTTCTGGGAATTGCCACCTGGAGCTGCCGAGAACTGAGGAGGCATGACTGTGGTGCCAGTACTTTGTCTGTCTGTTTTGATGTTACTTTGTCAAATTTGTTTGTTGATAGAGGCCTCAGACCTTGTTGGGCCTAGGTTGATTTCACAGGCAGAAAGTGAACTGAAGAGGATGCTTGGCAATGTGAATGAATGTTATAGTGTCTTTTTTAAGCTTTGTCATCCCAGGAACAGAAACTGCTGAAAACTTGCCTCAGGTCAAAATTAAGAAAAGACCTCTCCTTGGGTATTGAATGTTGTGATAATATTGTAACCTAGTTGCGAAGCAGGGGTGGATGGCCTTTGTGCTTTCCACTGATCCTTGAGGAGGTGCTTGGTGGTGACTGATGATAATTGTAATTCACTTGGGATCCAGGGGTGGAAAACATTTAACCTTTGTACTTTGTGACTGACAAAATGAATGTACTTTGTTTACGATTGGAAACTAATCTCCAGTTGAGAAGACTTGGTGATTGACTAAATGAATGTATTACCTTGGTGGAGGGGGGGGGAGAGAGTACTTTAACCTTTGTACTTTGTGATTGAACTGGGGACTTACTAAATGATTGAGTTACTCTGTATTTTTATTTTCTGTGAATGTTTTGCCTTAATTTGTTACTGAATAAATGGGGAATTTACTATGCTTGTAATCCAAACCTTGGAAGCTGCTTGTGCTTGGTGTTACCCTACTGTACCACTAGAGCCTCTGTAGGAAGGTTCTTTGACTTATTGTGAAATATTCTGGAATAAGCCACAACTGGAGACTGAATATATGCCTTGGGATTTTTCCTTTGTCATAATGCAGACTATGCTACTCTACCACACCTTGTAAAACTTTCCCTACCTAAATTAAAAGTGGGATAAAATAGAAATAATACTCAGGTATTTTCCCTAATCCTTCTAGTGTCAATCCATTCCTTACTCCACTAATAAAAATCAGCAGAAAAAATAAACATGAGGAAAGAATGTCTTTACAAAGTACAAAGTTAAGGAAACAAGATTTTGCATCCTTCTAACAAGACCTGGCAAGGTAGTCTGGTGATCAGGTGAAACATTAAATGTGGCACCAGGCGTCTCAAACCAGAATTCTTGAAATTGGCTGGGAGCCTGGCATTCCCTAAATGTGGCTTTGGAAAGAGCTGAAATTTTAGTCAAACCTATTTACTGTGCAGATGTATTAAAGGTGAAGCAACAGGAGTTCCAGGTCTGAGCCTTGAGGAGCTTATAAAATATTTAGGAAGGAAAAGCAAGTGGGCACCAAGTCGCTTAAGAATTCTTTTAAAAATAACCTATCTCAGCAAGCATCTTTAAATGGTAGGCATTCAGGAAATGTCGATTGAATTGAAAATTAAGATGTGTGTCCTTCCTTGGAATGTTTACTTTCCTTCTATTCCCCAACTCATTCCATCAAGGAAAGATTGAGAGAGGGCCTAGTTCTCCATCATGCAATCACCCAGGGCCTTGCCTTCAGTAGGTTTCAGAGACCCAGGCACTCACTACCATGGGTTCCATCTTGGAATCTTCAAGCATCTTCTTTCAGTCTCTTTCCCCAATACTCAGCAAAGTTTAGAGGGCCTTTTCTGGAGGATGCTAAATGTTTTTTTTGGGAAAAACACAGAAAAAGACAAATCCTCTCATCTGACTTAGAAATAAACCCAAACAAAAAGGCTTATTATGAGTTTTATGTTCTTGGGTTCTGCCCCTCCTTTTCAAGCTACTTTCTAGCTATTTCATGTCTCACAGACTACAAGCCTTCCACTTGTCTCACTTTTGCTTCTTTGGTTGTTCTTTTATTTTAATTTGTTCCTATTTTATTCTGTTTCTAAAAACATTCTCAATTCCCCTAGAATCACAGAATATGAGAGGTGGAAGGGACCTCTGTGTATATCTGATCCAATCCATGTATGAAGGGAATTCCCACAAAGCCATACCTAATAAGTGACATTTTATGACTATGTCAAAACACCATCACTGCTGCCATCTTAACAACTATTTCCCCTCAGACCATGATGGAGATAGCTCAGGACTCTGAGCCCAACAGGCCAGGGAACAGCAGTGCCCCCCTGAACACCAGCCCTGCTTTTACTCTGGCTCCCAAAGCCATCACTGAGTGGAGTCACCTTTATGCAAAAGGGTCTGCTAAAGAACTGAAAACTAAGGGGGTGCTTATAAATTGAGGAATGGCTGAATAAATTAAAGAATATTCATGTAATGAAATACTATTGTGTCATTAGAAAAGATGAAGGGGATGTTTTCAGA
This sequence comes from Pseudocheirus occidentalis, assembly GCA_028646575.1. Taxonomy (NCBI): domain Eukaryota; kingdom Metazoa; phylum Chordata; class Mammalia; order Diprotodontia; family Pseudocheiridae; genus Pseudocheirus; species Pseudocheirus occidentalis. Next base: position 289,510,656 of record CM053594.1, on the reverse strand, counting down.
GAAACCTGGGAAGACTTGTATAAACTGGTACAGAGTGAAGGAAGAAGACTTAGGGGAGCAGTTAATGCATTAACAAAACTGTATAAACAAACAAGTTTTGCAAGCCACAAGAATTCTGAGCAACACAATGACTAATCATGATTCTTGAGGACAGATGAGAAAGTATATTACCCACCTTCTGACAGAAAATGAGACATACATTTTTTTAGACGTGGCCAGTGTAGGAATTTGTTTTGCTAGATGATGTATATTTGTTATAAGGGGTTTGTTTGTCTTTTCCAGAGGTGGGGGTTGAGAAGAATGGTAAATTGAGTTTTATTAATTGAAAAAACTGCTTTTTTTTTTAAGGATTTGAATTTTCATTCTTGCTACCAACTCCAACTGCTGAACTTGAGAAAGTAAGCCCAAGAATTCCTGGCAATAGCAGTGCCCCCAGACCCCTGTCCCTTTTTCTAACCCAGTCCCCACAGTCATCATTCAAGGAATCAAACTGTGTGGAGATAGAATCTGTCAACAATTTCAGAAGCCAGTCTTTTGCATTTGCCCAGGTTCTCTCCCTCCTGACCACCTCCTAGAATCCTTAGATTCTTTCAAAGCTCAGATCAAACACTAGCACCTACACAAAACCTTTTCTGATCTCTTGCAAATTGTAATGCCTCCATACAAAAGCACCTTGGATTTATTTTTTATATTTTCCTATTCAGCTATTTTTTCCAGTCATTTATGACTTTTTGTGACCCTTTTGGGGGTTTTCCTGGCAGAGACACTGGAATGATTTGCCATTTCCTTCTATAGCTCATTTTACAGATGAATAAACTGAGTCAAATAGAGTTAAGTGACTTGCCCAGGGTCACACAGCTAGTTAGTCTCTGAGGCCAGATTTGAAATCACAAAGATGGGTCTTCCTGACTCCAGGCCCAACATTCTATCCAATGCACCACCTAGTTGCCCTTATTTTTTTCCAGTATTTTTGCATGTGTATATGCTGTTTTCTCCATAAAATGTAAGCTCCTTGAGGACAAGGACTATCATTTTTCCATCTATATCCTAAATGCCTAGCACAACATCTGGACCTTAGTAAATGCTTGTTGACTGGATGATCTAGAAATTGAAGGAGCTGGATGTTCTCTAATATCCCTTCCAATCCTATCATCCCAGTTAAATTGAAAAGTCCCATCCATCCAACAACAACACTATCTTGAAGCTGGCTTTATGCAGAGCCCTATTTGGCAATCATAGGTGGAACAGTTCTTAATATCAACATGGTCTTGCATGATTTGAATGGTGAAGGAAGCCACAAGGAAGGAACATTAATGTCAAGGAGTCAATGTCTGAACTTAGATAATTTTGATAGATTGAAAGATCAATGTTTAAAATTGTGGATTCAAAGAAGAAACTGAACCTAAATAAAATTACAAATGAACCATTAAGCTACTAAAGAAAGGCCTCAGAATCTATTTTCATCACCTACTTAGCATCTATATCTATCTATCTATCTATCTATCTATCTATCTGTCTGTCTGTCTGTCTGTCTGTCTGTCTGTCTGTCTGTCTATCTGTCTGTCTATCTGTCTATCTGTCTATCTGTCCATCCATCCATCCATCCATCCATCTCACTTTACAGTTTGCAAAATACTTTACAAATATTATATTATTCTGTCTTTATAACAATCCTGGCAGGTGGGCGCTAGCATTATACTCATTTTACAGATGAGGGAACTGAGCTAACAGTGGTTAAGTGACTTGTCTAGAATAACACAGTTAGTATATGCTTGAGGCTAGATTTGAACTCAGGTCTTCTTGACTCAAGGTTCAGTGCTCTATCCACTGCACCACCTCTGACTACTATTTAACTCAGTGAAATCTGGCAATACCTCTGCCTTCTCTTCCCTGATTTTTCTTAATTGAACGCAACTGAAATGTGTGGAAATGAAGATAAGTTAAAGAGTATAGGTTTGTAAGGAGGGAAACCTAAAAGGAATTTAATATATTTTTAAAAATTAATCTATTTTTAATTTTTGGAACAAAACAAATATTTCCATTGGATAGCATAATAAAAAAGATGATTGTACATGAAATTGCAAATTTACAACTTGCTATTCCTTTTAAATATATAACAAAGTTATCATATCAGTTTCTTATTTTTTCCTTGTGTTTTCCTTTTTCTTCTTCCCTCCCTACTCTCCCCTCGAGATAGCTACCATAAGACACAAATACACACACCTATGTGTGCACATATACATATATGCATATATATATATACATAATGCACATATATACATGTATGTAAAATTATTCTATACATACTTCTTCTTTAGTATTGATTAAGGTCACTTGTAATGGTCAGGGGCTTAGGGAAGCACTAATGGGGTCCCTTAGCTATAGAACTGAGAAGTCAGGTCCAATGTAGGATCACCTGAGAGTGGATACTCTATAAACTAAGCCATCTCATCCTGCCTTCAGCCTTTGTGATTTCCTCTGGATCAGGCAATATCGCCTTTAAGATTCACTTAAAGGAATGAGATTCTAAGAGGCAGAGAGGAGAGAGTACATTCCAAGCACGGGAGACAGCCTGTGCAATGCAGAGATGGGCCAAGCCATGTCACGGGAAGTTGGTCTGTGTCAACAGAGGGAGTAACTGCACAATGAAATCTTGCATCTTGTGAGATATTTTATATGAATATTGCAGGATCTCGAGGAGACAGAAGGAACTGTTATTGTACTTTAATACTAAGGTTAGGATTTCTAAACTATTAGAAACTCTTCATCAGGAAGTGCCAGAAGTCTGCCAGTCAGTAGTGCATCTTAACCAAAGGGCAAAACTGAGCTATTGTTTTTGCTTTAGCCTTTGCCATTTGACAGCTGGTAAATTGAACACTATAACACTGAATTTCAGAAGTCTATACTTGTTGCCAAAGTTCAGATTTCATCAGGCTGTCAGTATTTAGGTCCCTGGCACTCATAATGCAAAGTTTCTGTCTGGCAATAAACATGGTATTTATACCAAAATCATCTATATCATAAACTCAGAATCAAAGCAGAAACAGTAAAAAAAAAATGTCACTACAAGTGTGGGAACAATACCACAGTTTCTAGTTCCTTGTCTATCACTAACTACCTGTGTGACACTGGAAAAGTCATTTCACCTTGAATACTAACATCTGAATGTTGTCTTCAGTTATTTAAAAAGTTGTTACATGAAAAGGATAAGTCACACACCCTCTCCAAAATACCTCCCTTATTTTCTCCCCAACCCTCCTATATCTTAATTTATATGCCCTTTTAAAAGTCCCGCCCTCACCCCATTCCCATGTTTTCACACCTCTCAAGAAGTTCAAGGGACTCCTCTACTGCTCCAGATGTACATATTGTTTCCTCTTCAACCCAGAAGAGAGTAAGATTCCAAACTTTCCACCCTCCATTCCCGTGTGCTTGCTTTGTATTACTTCTTCCTTCCATACCCCAAATTTATGAGATAATTGCTCTTTTTTACCTTTCCCTACCAAATTTGTCTTTTTAGGATCATCCCAACGTACACAACTCAGCCTCAAGTTTCCTTTCAACCTATCTTAGTAATGATGAGGGTTTTAATAATACTATATTTTGTTGTGGGGTTTTTTTTGAGGGGGAAGGTAGGCAATTGGGGTTAAGTGACTTGCCCAAGGTAACACAGCTAGTTTTGTGTTAAGTTTCTGAGGCCGAATTTGAACTCAGGTCCTCCTGACTCTAGGGCTGGTGCTCTATTCACTGCACCACCTACCTGCCCAAAGAATACTGTATTTTAAGAATAACATATTTTAAAATGTAAAACAACAACAAAAACAAAAAGTAGAGTTGTTTTGTTTGGCTCTAGGATGAAACCAGGAGGAAGGAGTGGAAGGTGCCAAGAGGCAGAGTCCTACTTAGAGCAAGGAAAGCTTCTTGACAATTAAAGTTTGGATGAAATTTGAATGAACTCTCTTGACCAGAGGCATAGGACCTTGCTGGTGGGATTTTGCTTTTTGGAGGGGGGAGGGTAGGACAATTCAGATTAAGTGACTTGTCCAAGGTCACTGAGCTAGTAAGAGTTAGGTGTCTGAGGTCATATTTGAACTCAGGTCTTACTGACTCCAAGATAGGTGCTCTATTCACTGTGCCTGGTGGGATAGTTTGAAGGGGAAGATGAGAGGGTGATTTGAGTTATGTGTGGACACTGGCTTAATGAAGGAGTGTGAAGAAGAATGGTGGAAAGACAAAGACAATCCTAGGCTGCCTCACAATTGTGTCCATGGTTCCTCCGCAGAGACTTCTATGACAAACTCAACTGGACAATGCTCAGGGAGGGAAACTTTCCGTTGGAAGTAATTTGGACCCACAGATGTTCAGATTCTGTCTATGGGCATTAATGACAAATATGTATTATGTCAGTGTGCCCTTTACCTGTGGCATTTAATGAGAACAGTAATTCATATTACTTAATATGGAGTGAAATGTATCTTTACCAGGCTGTCAACTGTGAAATTACAAAGCAGAAAGCAACAGGGCAGTGGGCAAGAGGGGGAGAGAGAGGAGGGTGAAGCTCGAGGGCAAGAAATGTCCAAATGGAGCCTGCCTCACACTAGTCCTGCTTGGACTAGATGACCTCTGAGGTCTCTCTCAGCTCTAAATCGATGACCCTATGAATCACTGGTGTCCACAAGAGAGAGCAGCTATAAAACAGTAGAAACAAGGTGGGGTAGGGAAGGGGGAAAAGAAGAGAGTCAGAGAAACAGGAGGGGTTGCCTGGAAGGCAAACCAAATGAAAAGTCAGCACCCTTGACCAGAGCTGGATCCACCCTTACAAGAGGATAGGCAGGAGAAGTATTCCCACGAAGGCTCAAATCTAGAAGAAGAAGAAGAAGAAAAAGCCCACTCTTTTTGTGTGTTTAAAGAAACAAAATCTCACAAGGAACATATGGGATGCTAGTAATATGAAGGACAGCCAGGAGAAAGGACTCTCAAACAAGGACACATTTAGGGAAATTAGATACTCCCACAAAGCCACTAACTTGTGCCTATTTTTTCTTGCATCTTTCATAGTCATTAAAATGATCTGAATTTTGTATTACCTTCCATGAAGAAGCAGATTCCATTCTGGATTCTGATTCAAGACATAGACCCAAACTACCAGAGGCCTAGAGATGGTGACATCATGTTCTTGCCTCTAAGACTACTGACCGTGTGACCCTAGGCATGTCACTTAGCTTAGGCAGCTCCCTAAGGCTGTAAGTATCAGAGAAAGTGGTCAACCTGTACTGGTATACAGGGAACTCCCTTTACCAGTGAAATAATAACATGCACTCTTAACATATCTTTTTGAGGTTTGTGAAATGCCTTATAAAGTTTATCTCATATGAGCCTCACAATCACTTTTCAAGACAGATGCTTTTATCATCCCCATTTTGCAAATGAAGAAACTGAAGCTGAGAGAATTTAAATTATCTGTCTAGAATGACAGAGCAAGTCAGTGTCTGAATCAGGATTTGAACTCAGGTCTTAACTGATTCTGAATCCAGCACTCAATTCACTATATGACTTAGCTTCTCATTCCCTATCCTGGACATACCATAGACTGGCTTTGCCTAACTGTGACTTTGGGGGCTCCATACCTTTGGTCTTTAGGTTCCTTGACTGTAATAAGCATGTTGGATGAAGAGGTCTTTAAAGTTTCTTTGAGACTGAGCTTTCCAGGGGTGGCTAGGTGGTGCAGTGAATAGAGCACTAGCCCTGGAGTCAGGAGGACCTGAGTTCAAATACAGCCTCAGACACTTAACACTTACTAGTCATGTGATCTTGGCAAGTCACTTAACCCCAATTGCCCTGCCCTCCCCCTTCCCCCTAAAACAAGAGAGATTGAGCATTCTAACATTCTGTGCTTTTGTAATTCTGCTATAGGTTCTTCACTATTTTGTTATTAACTATTTATTTGGCCCCAGACCATGCTTCATATCCTAGCCAATCATCTACCAGGTTAGCAAGGCCTACTCAGTAATTCTCTTACCCTGGCCTCCCACAATACCACTCCCATCCCTCAACAATCAAATTAAAACTGACAATCTCACACAGAGTAAACACTTAATAAATGCTTTATTGATCTGACTATGGCTCTATTACAATTCCTATGCCTGCTTAGACATGGGGTTCAGAAGTCTGTTTTTTTAAATATTTTGATAACTATGCGTTTAATAGTTTTACAATCATGTCTGACTCTCCATGACTCCATCTGGGTTTTTTTTCAGCAAAGATACTGTAGTGTCCATTTCCTTCTCCAGTTCATTTTACAAATGAGGAAACCAAGGCAAACAGGGTTAAGTGACTTGTCCAGGGTCTTACAGCTAATAAGAACCTGAGGCTGGATTTGAAGATGACGTGAAGAGGAGTCTTCCTGACTCCAGCACCAGTACACTGTCTACTGTACCACTTAACTGCCCCTTTGGTAACTATATTACTATATATAGTAACTATATTACAATATAATTGATTTATTTGATGATACTATGTATTTTATTTCAAGTACTTAGAAACATAATTCTAAGAAATGGTCCACAGGCTATACCAGACTGTCAAAGGGGTCCAGGACACACAAAAAAGATTAAGACCCTCTGCCCTAGAGTAAAACCCCCATCCTTAACTTCCACTCTCCTATAAGTTTTGTACCTCCCCATTCAAATGTAAACTCCTTAAGGTCAGAGTTTGGGTTTTTTTTTTCATTTTTGTCTTCATATACCTGGCACCCAGCACAGTTCCTAGAACATGATAGGCACTTAATAAATGTTTATTGATTGATGGATCCATTTCAGTCAAACCACCTGGAACACAGAACACCTTTGTTTTTCCAAGATAAGAGAATGCCAACATGCACTACGTGATAAATTCATCAAGTAAGTAGCTGAGCCAAAAAAAGAAACCCTTACTTTCTGATAAGTTTCCTTCTCTCTTTCCTAAAATCACTCCTCAGACATCAGTAAGATATTCTGCAGGAGACATACTTCCTATTTCTAGGCTAAGCAGAGTTATCTGACAATTTCCCAAAGCACTAACTTTATATCCACACATGGAGAAAAGGGGAGAGGACTCTTTGGCTAAACACATCCAGAAACAATATGCTTACGGTTAGCTTAATTCTTTTCACCCAAGTCAGATATCACAGAAATATGTACTGTGCGGACATAGTTTGAGTGGAAATATCAAACGGCCCGTGAACTAAATCATGAGATACAAGGTCCATTACATCGTATGAATGAGCTTTGGTTACTGAGAAAGACACAACTCTCTCCCAACAAAGCCAAGCTCACAGTTCCTTCATTTAGCTTCTATTTCATAAGCCCTTGACAGTCAGGTCTTCCAAAATTGTTCATTTTGCTATTTAACCAAAAACCCAAAATGATGAAATCTAGGCTTTAATGAAGACCAAAATCAAGTGGGCTGGAATGGTTCCTACCTTTCCCTGTCCTCTCCACTTATCCTCCATAGAAAGCTCTTGCACTCACAACTCTGACCTCTCCCTGTGGAGAAACATCTGTTCAGAATCCCATGTGAACTTAACTCTTTCCTTTTCAGTACCAGGGATTGCTGTCACCAAGAAAGGTAACGTTCTAGAATTGGTGTGAATGAAGGACAAGTTACCTGACTCCTACTTGGTACTTCCAGGCTATAAAGTCTATTAAGCACCCCCACCACCCCACAAAACAAAACAAAAATCATCAACCCCTTCCCCCCCAAAAGACAAACAAACCAAAAACAGTCAATCGATGAATATTTTGAGTTCCTATTACTGTTCAATACTGTTCTAGCCACGAACCATCATAGGATCATAGAATTGGAAGGAATTTACAGGTCACCTAGTCCAACCTCACTTTAGAGATGAGTAAACTGAGTCCCAAGTTGGATGAAGTAACAGAAATAAAAGATATTGTGCTTTTGAGCACTACTGCACAATCCAAGTCATTCAAAATGCAGGTAGATCATTGAAATATTTTGGGGAATTTCCTATAAATTTTATTCTTTAATGTGCGTCCATCTTGTCTCCCCAACTAGATTGTGCAGTTATGCTCAAAAGCCTGACAAAGAATAGCAATTTAGAACAGTAATCGTAGTAAAATGAATTTATAGTAAAATGATGCTTTTCAGCACATAGGTTAGACGCTAGACTATCCATCTCAATTCATTCTGTGCCTACCATAATGTCTTACTTTATGCAGTAGGCCCTTCATAAATGTTTATCAAGTTGAGCTCATAATGTCAGTGTTTTAGGAAGGAGCAAAAATAGGATTAAATCTCTCTTCAAGTAAACAAGACGTTCCCTGAGAATTGCACAGCAGTGGTTAGTAACGAATGAATGTAGATTTTGTAAATATGTGTAAATTACCCACATCCTGTATTTCACATCTGAGCACCCATCGAGCTTTTCTAGTACCTCTGAGTAAGGCATAAAGCAGATCGTAAGAGCAGCCTCTCATTTGTGGAATTAAAGCACAGGCAGACTATTCTTTATTGAACAGATACATTCCAGAAAGACTGTGTGGGGATTAGGTTTTTGTAAATTGAATCATGTTTAAAGTGCACTTTTATTTCTTACTATTTAAATGACTTTTCTGGTGAATATTTTTCATGTGATCAATAGCATGAATCCATCTGCTTTAATTAAAGCTAACTTTTCTATAGTGCTTTAAGGTTTACAGAACACTCTACTTACATCATCTCATTTTACCTTCACAAAAACACCATGAAATAGGTGCTATTGTTATCTTCATTTTGCAGATGAGGAAACTGAGGCTTGGAGAGAGAAGGCAAGTTGGTCTGGGCAAGTACTGAGGCAGGGTTTGAACCTAGGTCTTTCTGATGTCAAGTCCTCAGTGATAACCATTATGCTTCTAAGGACATTGCATAAATGCCATTTTAACAGACAAGGCAATCAATTAGAAAGCGGTAATTTGTGAAGTCTGTTCATTGGTCTTCCCTGATGGACATATTCCATACAGTAAGAGGTGCTGGCCCAGGTGCTGAGAGGATGTTGCTTAAACGACACAGTGTTTAGCTAGTTAAAACCATCCACGCTTGAGTCTAAATTTGTGCTTAGTTCAGTCGGTGCTCAGTGAGTCTGAAAAATATTTGCAGGGGAGAAGTAGAATGCTACTTAACAGTTATCAAAACACATTTTCAAAGTGTATCAGTGGTTACCATGGTGCTTAGGGTGTTTTGTTTTGTTTTAGTTGCCAATTTTTACCCCCTTAAAAAAATTGTCAGAGCAGCTAGATGGCATGGTAAATAGAGCACTGGCCCTGGAGTCAGGAGGACCTGCATTCAAATCCGGCCTCAGACACTTGACACTTACTACCTGTGTGACCTTGGGCAAGTCACTTAACCCCAATTGCCCTGCCTTTCCCCATCCCCAAAAAGTGTGTGTGTGTGTGCGTGTGCATGTTCGTGTGTGTGTACATGTGTGTGTGTATGTGTGTGTGTGTGTGTGTGTGTGGCAGCACCTAGGTGTCTTGGTGTATGCAGTCTTGGGCTTGGAGTCAGGAAGACTCATCTTTGAGTTCAAATTCAACCTCAGACATTTGCTAGCTGGGTTACCCTGGGCAGGTGACAACCCAGTTTGCCTCAGTTTTCTCATCTGTGAAATAGGATGGAGAAGGAAATGGCAAACCACTCCAATATCTTTGCTAAGAAGACACCAAATGAGGTCATGAAAAGTCAGACACGACCTAAAACAACCAAACAACAACTATATATATATATATATATATTTATATGTACACATATGTATATACATCGCACATGTAAGTGTGTATTGTGTACATGTATGCATATACATGTGTGTGCATGTCTACATCTCCTATAGATATCTCCAAAGTGTTCGTTTTTATCAATACAGGACCATAAATTTAGAGGTAGAGACGCCTTAGACACTATCTGATCCACTGCGGTTCTTCATTTTACACACGAGGAAACTGAAACCCAGGCTTAAATGACTTGTATAAGGTCACAAAGCTCATGAGCATGAGAGGTGGCATTCGAACTCAGTTCCTCTGACTCCCAAGCCAGTTCTCATATTGTCCTATAGATATCATGATCTTCTGCTTGGTTTGAGATAGAAAGTGCGCTGCACTATGAACCTGAAAAGTCACTATTATTGGATTTTAAGGAGGTGTCAATTTTTTTTTAATGGGTGGTACAGTGGATAGAGCTTCAGGCCTGGAGTCAGAAAGACTCCTCTTCCAGAGTTTCAATCTAGCTTCAGACACTTACTAGCTGTATGTGACCTTGGGCAAGTCACTCAACTCTGTTTTCCTTAGTTTCCTCATTTATAAAATAAGGTGGAGAAGGAAATGGAAACTCACTTGAGTATCTTTGTTAAGAAAACCCTAAATGGGGTCATGAAGGGTCAGACAAGATTAATCAAGTAAACAAAAACCTTATAAAAAACCTTATTTATTTATTAAAAACAACCACATTCAACCTTTCCCTACTTTTATCACCTACTTAGCCACTACTTAAAAAAAAAGATTAAGAAAGAAGGAGAACAACAGTACAGAAAAATCAAATAACACATCAGCAGTGTCTGAGAGTATGCAGTATTCCACACACACACTTTCTGCAAAGAAAGGAGCATGGCACATTTTCTCATTTTTCTCTAGGTCCAAGTTTGGTTATTAGAATTACGTGGGAGTTATTCAATTTAAGAGTAAAACTGAATCAACATTTACCTCTGAGGAGGAAGTTCCTGAACACAATAGAATTTAAAGGATTGGAGAGCGAGCATGGACTTCAGAACCTGAGTGAACAGGAAGAATACTTGCCTAACACTCAACTCAGCACTTAATTTCCTCAACTTGCCTTCTTAACTTTGGTTCTCTCCCTTCTTTCTTCTCTCTAGATGTTGTTCTCCCCTTCCTTGTATGGCTCTCTCTGTCCCTCTCCTCCTTTCTTCTTTCCCTTTCCCTCATATAAGTGATCAGAGCATGAATCTGTATATTTTGAAACTGTTGTTCCCAGTCTTTTGAACATGAGGACTTTTTTTCAATGCATCGAATTTCATAGATTCTACATAACAGCAGGTCAGTATCTATCGATTGAGAAAATGAAGAAGGACAAACTGATAGTGTTGGTGCATATATGCATGTGAGGAACCATTGCTGTAGCTGCTGCTTCCAAACGGTCTGTCCACAGGCCAAGAACCAATGTATAAAGCATGTGTTGTATTTAAGTGAAGTTTGTTTGTTGTTTTTTAATATCAAAATGAGATGAGTTAATCATTTCTGTTTCTGTCCCATAAGACAAACAAATTTTTCTTTTGGTATTAAGATTCATCTCTTCCCACTATGTATCAGTGACCAACAATGGTAAAACAGGTCTCCAACCCTGGTGAAAGAATACAGCCATGAATATAAATATATATATATATATGCACACACATATACATACATGTATACATCTAGATGTACACATATGTATGTATGTATATAGATAGTTATAGATATAAAGATATGGACGTGCACACACACGTGCACACATGCACACACATGCGCGCACACACACACACACACACACACACACACACCCCATGGCTTTTCCCCAACTCATGCTTCACTGCTCTAACTAGACAGGGATCAATATAATTTTTTCTGTGTTGAGCTTTGGGACTCTGAAAAGGTACCTTTTTATTTTGGGAAAAGGAGGTGATCATCAATTGATAAATGGCAGAACAAATGATGCTATCTGAATGTGATGGAACATTATTGTTCTACAAAAATGAGGAAAGAGATCATTTCAATAAGACATGGCATGGGAAGACACACACATTTATGTAGAGTGAAGTAAGCAGGATCAGAAGAACAATTTATAGTATAACATGAATAATATAAAAAATGGACAATTCTGAGGACTTTTATAAACTGATAAATGAAATGGGCAGAACCAGGAGAATCGGCCGTGTGACAATATCAATGCTGTAAAGACAAACAAGTTGTAAGAATCGTGAGCAAGGCAATGGCCATCCATGATCCCTGAGGACCAATGATGATGCATGCTATTATTCTCTTGATGGGGAGATGATGGATTTGGGTTGCAGAATGAGATGTACTCACAATCAAAAATAAATATGGCCAAAGAGCAAATTTGTTTTGCTTGACTATGCATATTTGTTACGAGTGATTTGCTTTTTCCCCCTTTTTTCCCCAAGGAGATATGGATTAGAGCAGGGGTAGGGAAACTGTGGCCTTCTAGGTCCTTGGGTGTAGCCTTTTGATGTAGTCCAGGTTTTACAGAACAAATCCTTTTATTAAGGAGATTTGTTCTGTGAAGTTTGGAATCAGTCAAAGGACCACACTTGAGGACCTAGAGGGCCACATGTAACCTTGAGGTTGCCAGTTCCCCATCCCTGGATTAGAGGGAGAAAAAAATCAATTTCTGTTAATTAAAAAATAAAACTTTAATTTAAAAAAAGCATAGGGAAAAGACTGGAGCAGGATGACCAAGAGGCTGGGTCTCCAGTAGGCCAGGGCCAAGAGGGGTACAAAAAATAGATAGAGTAACTAAGGAACTACTTAAGGATGCCAAGCACCTGGAAAGAAGTTAAAAATAGGAGATTGGAAATGCTAAAGGTAGGAAGGAGGGCTCCTTCAACAGCAGGCTTACTTCACAATTTTGCCAGCATTGCTGACACATTAATTACTCCTGTTACTTTGTAGTTATTGAATGGTACTGGATTTTTCTCCAGTTAGCAATTTCTACCATCACCTAAGAAAAGTACATTTGGTATTGAGTACTATTATTTTGTGATCCTCCTACTCTGGTGAAAAACAACCAAACATTCAGGCACAGTATATTAGTTCAGTTTCAACTAACAGTTAAAGTTAAAATCTCACTCACCTTACAAAAGAAGATAAACCCTGAGAGGAGGCAGAGTTAATGATAAAAAATATGAATCTACTTTTTAGCAGCTTTCCTCTCCTCTTCTCACTATGAATTTTCATAATGATTCCATCATAAAGATATCCACAGACCAAAAATTGGCGCAGATCAGGTTGAAAAGACCAAACAGAACAACAGGAATAAAGCACATAAGCCAGTCTTTACTCAGTTTATGGAATTATCAATTTATAATCAGAAAGGACCTAAAAAAAGTTATTTCACCCTGTTTGCCTCAGTTTCTGCATCTGTAAAATGAGCTAGAAAACCACTCCGGGATCTCTACCAGTAAAACCCCAAATGAGGTCATGAAGAGTCAGACATGTCTGAAAAAATGACTGAACACATCTCTTTCTTTTGGTCTTCTTCATTTTCAACTTTACTAAATTCTCATCCTTCATTCCCTTACTGGTGATTTGCTGGTAAATGTTTAGCTAAAATGTTAGCTAAACTAAATGTTTAGTTCTCCTGGGAAGGAAAAATGTATAATAGGACAGACTTTTAATTTTAATCTGTATTATTAACATTCATTCCATGACTTTCTTAAGTTTAGACCAGGGGTGGGGATCCTGTGGCCCTGAGGCCACATGTAGCCCTCTAGGTCCTCAAGCATAGCCCTTTGAATTCAAACTTCATAGAACAAATAAAGCCCATTTCTGTGAAGTCAAAAGGCTGCACTTGAGGACATAGGAGGCCACATGTGACCTTGAGGCTGCAGTTTCCCCATTCCTGGTCTAGACAATCAATAAAATAATATATCAAACCTCAAAAAAGAGAAGAATCAGAAGCAACCTAAAAAAATCCAACCTCATCTTTGTAAATGAGGAAGCTGAGGCCCAGATTTTGCCTAAAGGTGACACAAGAGCAAGCATTAGAGAGACTAAAAAAAAATCTAGGCCATCTAACTCTAGAAGCCAATACACTTTCCAACAGATCAAGATACAATCCTTCTCTTCAACCCTTTCCAGTCCCAATAATGCCATTCTATTTTGATCAGAAGGAATCAATCAACAAGATAGAAAAAATGCATACAATATTTTTCATCTAAGAAATCCTCTCAGTAATCATTAATACAGCTAAGTTATATTAGTATTTTATATATCTAAGATACATTAGTATCTAAAATGTCTTCAAATCCTTTTATCACTTTGATATTTGCCATAGATGACAGCTGTTTTGTTGATGGCCCTGGAGTTAGGAGGACCTGAGTTCAAATGTGTGTTCAGACCCTTAACACTTACTAGCAATATGACCTTAAGCAAGTCACTTAACCCCAATTGCCCTCATTCCCCCCTCCAAAAAGCCAAAAGAAAGTTCTGATTTGAATGAATAAATAAATCATTTCTTAAGCACTTTCTATGTGTGAAGCCCTGTGCTAAGCTCTGGGGTTACAGAAAGTCAGACAGTCTCTGCTCTCAGGGAGTTCACAGTCCAATGGGGGAGGCGACATTTGTGGATGCTGTAAGTTATATGGAAAAACTTTATGTTCTTAGGGTATTGTGGCAAATTAAATGGTAATGTCTCTTTTTTAATGTCATTTCCATCAATAAAAATAATATTAGTGTATGATGTTGAACCATTTGACAATGCCAAAGATTTTAGTGACCAGAACATTCTTTTCTGAGTCTTCAGTTACTATGGCAATAGCCCCTGGAGGAGCAGTTGCCAGACTGCATTTCCACAGGGGTTGCTTCCCAGACGGACAGCTGATTTGTATGTGTTAATGTTGTATACATCAACCCTAATTTTATAGTCTGCTTCACTGGAAAAACAAGTTACCATTCCTGGGCCACACCCAGATTAACACAGCCTACAGCCTGATTTGTAGGACACTGTCCTCCGTCTCCTTTCACTGACAATTCTTTCTCCCCATTTTCTATCGCTGTCCCATTAAGCCAACATCAAATGACATTTTTTTTCCATTCCTATGGAAGTATTCCTCCCAGGGTTGTTCATCCCAAACAGTCTGGAAAACAGGAAATGAATACTTTTTTTCATACCTTTCCTCCACTATAGTGTGAGCTTATATTAAGAGTATTTATAAAAGTATACAACACATAAAGGAATTTGACTTCAGAAAGAAGTTTTAGTACAGTGGTTCTCAACCTTTCTAATGCCACGACCCTTTAATACAGTTCCTCATGTTGTAGTGACCCCCCCCAACCATAAAATTATTTTCATTGCTACTTCATAACTATAATTTTGCTACTGTTATGAATTGTAATGTAAATATCTGATATGCAGGATGTATTTTCATTGTTACAAATTTAAGATAACCCACAGGTTGAGAACCACTGTTCTAGTGTTTCATAATATTTAAAAATCAAATCTATAAATCTTGAATGTTCTGTAAAGAAAAAAGTGACAATTTATTGAGGCTTACAAGTTTGAAGTTAATCTTGTTCATTGTTTTGAGACAGGTTTCATAAAAGATCCACCAAGAAGAATTCACATTTGAGTTGTATGCCTGCATGGAAATGATTCTTCCAATGTGGAACTTTGTAAGGTCACTTTCAAGTGTGCAACTGGTTAGCTCAGCTGAATATAGTGCGAGGCTAAGAAAGCCAAGGTCAGTGATGTGTTCCTTGTATAAGCCAGTTTGTTCTGCTTGGGCTGTACCCACAATCCTAACCAGCCACCTCAGCAATGTGTGGCATTGGTCAACAGGAAACTGAATGAGAAGGTGTGAGTGAAATGGTGCAAATCCGCCCCTCCATTGGGGAAAAAACCCAAAATAAATAAATCCTAAGACATATGTTCTTGAAAGTGTGTCGGTATCATTATCTTTACATGTAGATAACATTATCTTTTTAAAGACAAAAGTCTGACTGAAAAACCAAAATTAAAGCCACAACACAACCATAAGGACTTGACCTTCAAATAATTTCATTAATGTCAATTCCACAAACATTTGATTTAAGTGTAATTCAGGGTGTTAAAAGAAATGTTATTAAAAACTCTAGTCAGTAATATGGAAATGTTTTACATGACTACATATGTATAACCTATACCTGATTGATTACTGTCTCTGGGAGATGGGAGAGGAGAGAGGAAGGGAATAATAAAATTTGGAACTCAACACTTTTTTTAATGTTAAAAATTGTTTTAACATGTAATTGGGGGGGGGAAATAAAATACGTTGCTAAAAAAACTCCAGTGTTATTATGTCAATAATTTTCTAATATACTGCACTATAATAGAATTTTGTTGTATATGATTATAAGGAAAAAGAAAAATTTGCTTCTCTCAGTTGTAAAATGTGTCATACTGGATGCAAGAAGGACAATCTCTATGGAATTTATTTATTTAGCAATCTTTTGTTAAGTGTCCACTTCAGGCAGAAGCAGCCTTGTATAGAAGACAGAAATCTAGACGTAGAGTCAGGAAAATCCAGGTTCAAATCCTATCCCCAGCCCTTACTGGCTATGTGACCCTGAGCAAATCAATTAGCCTCTACATACTAATTTCCTAGGATTGATCTATTAAATCGTAGATGAGTTGCTAATCTCCATTTGTTGAAGAAGTCCCTTACTCTTGCTAGTAAAAGTCAAAGCTCTTACCCTTTTGGGAAAAGCACTATTCAAGGTACTGGGGAGATGTTGAGTATTATTCCCAGGGTCATAGATCTAGGGCTAGAAGGGACATCAGAGGCTATCTGATCCAACCCTCTCATTTCACTAATGAGGAAGCTAAGGCTCAAGTACTGTCAGAGTAAGGATTTTTACCTAGGTTTTTTGACTCCAAAGACAATGTTCTCTCTACTTGCTGTTTCTTCTTCATCTTCATCTTCTTCATCTTCTTCATCATCATCATCATGCCTTGTTTTATTTGTTGTTGTTTTTTTAAAGGGATACTTAACATTCCCCAACAAAAAGAAAGAGAAAGCCTGAGCTGAGTTTGAGTAGTTAAAATATATTACAATCTATGTTTCCAAAGGACTAATGATGAATGTTTCTTCTTTCTTGACATAGAGAAGATTGACTAATGATGCAGAATGAGACACACATTCTTGGATATGTCTAATTCATGAATTTGATTTGTATGACTATATTTATGTATTAGGTTTTTTCTTTTTTTCCAGTAGAGTTGGGGATGGAGGGAAGTGGGAAGGAAAGAAAATAAATCCTTGTTGATTTTTATATATGTAATATATATATACATATATATGTCCTTATATTAAATAAAATACATCAAAGCCCATGCTTTGGTTCCCATTGAAAGTGTGATCATATGGATTTAGCTCACACAATTTACATTTTTCCAATCATTACTCTTGTTCACCTCTTGATATTTTCATCTCAACTCAGAGAATCTAGGTACTATGTCCAGAAATGTTGGCAAGTTTTATTTAGAAATGTCTGTCCAAATTTCCTTTCATTTATATAGATTTATATGTGATATCTAGTGTTGAATAAAACATTCAAAAATGTTTTTGCTATATAAGAAGAAATAAAATGATTCTCATTGTCTTTGCACATAAGTGCTCAAGGAGAAAAGGAAGAAAATCTTTCTACTCCACCCTCCCCATAAGCTTGGGACAGTTCTTAGGAATTCTTAGGAATTCATCTAGTTAGCCCAAAGAGGAACTGGGCTGGGCTTCCCTTGTAACTGAATAAACAAGAAAGTGCTGGCATATCCTTTCTAGCAAACAAATGAACCAATCACTTAAGCTCCCTAAATCTCACTGATTTCCAAACACCTACAAATTATTCTATTTCCTAAAGTGAAGCTAAATAGGTCTAGGGATCCAAGATAAATTTCATCCTTAAAGAAGTCAGTAGTTTTATTTTAAGGTTATTTCTTACATGGTGATCTTATTTTATTTAGCAGTGAAAGTAAAAAGTTGCTGACAAAATATTTTGGAAATGTGAATGCTGTGAATGCAGAATTCTATTCTGCTTATATTAGTCTGGACAACAATATTGATTTCTGAATCCTAGATAAACCAAAGTTCCAAGAACTCATAGAAATGTATCCAATGCTATGTCTGAAACATCTCATGTTACCTAAGGAGTAGGAATCTATGTTTACTAGCTTAAGAAATAAGATTTAAGGAACATATATGTACATTATAATTTTTTTCATCTTGATATGTTGGAAATTTGATTAGTGTGCATGAGTGTGGCTAAAGCATTTAGCACAGTGCTTGGCATAGATTGAGTACTATGTAAATGTTAGCTATTATTATTTTTATCACATCATCGTTACAATTAAAAAGGCCAGTGTGCAACCAGCCAACAGCTTGGTTGTAAGACCAGCTGCAACCCTCCTTCTTCCTCCTCCCTCCAACTCCCAAAGGGGAAAGTTTGATGAGGTGGAAAACAGGCAAGATCTGGAACAAGTAGACCTAGGTTTGAATCTCAATTCTGACATTTATTGCCTGTGTGACTTTGGGCAAGTAATTTATTTATTTATCTTTTGTAAACAGTATTTTATTTTTTGAAATTACATGTAAAGATAGTCTTCAACATTCTTTTTTTTCTTTTGGGAGGGGGGGAAGTCAGGGCAATTGAAGTTAAGTGACTTGCCCAAGGTCACATGGCTAGTAAGTGTTATGTGTCTGAGGCTGGACTTGAACTCAGATCCTCCTGACTCCATGGCCAATACCCTATTCACTGTGCCACCTAGCCACCCCTAACATTCATTTTTTAAATAAGACTTTGAGTTCCAAAGTTTTCTCCCCCCCTCCCTTCCATCCTCCTTCCCCAAGACAGCAAGCAATCTTATATAGGTTATACATGTGTGATATTAAACATATTTCCACATTAGTCAAGTTGTGAAAGAAGAATCAGAACAAAAAGGGGGAAACCACAAAAACAAAAAACAGCAAAAAAGTGAAAATAATATGCTTCAATCTACATTCTGACTCCATAGTTCTTTCTTTGGATGTGGTTAGCATTTTCTATGATGAAACTTTTGGACTTGTCTGGGATCATTGTATTATTGAGAAGAGCTAAGTCTGTTATAACTGTATATAAGCTATAACTGTGTATAACATTCTCCTGGTTCAGCTCACTTCATTCCATATCAGTTCATCTAAGTCTTTCAAGGTTTTTTCTGAAATCTGCCTGCTTATCATTTCTTATAGCAGAACAGCATTCCATCACATTCATATACCACATCACGTTCAGTCATTCCCCAATTGATGGGCATGACCTCAATTTCTAATTCTTTTTAGGCAGGTAATTTAACCTCCATGGGTCTCATCTATAAAATGAGAGCTTGAACTAGATGACTTCTCAAATCCCTTCCTCCTTGAAATTTCTCACCCTATGAACAAACATGTAAACTTAGTCTCTCATAAAGTCTTTATGCAAAAAAAAAAGGGAGCAGCCTGTTCCTGACAGCTGGACATTTGCCCTGGTATACCAGCTGCTATTGTTTCCTAGCTATTCACAGCTTTGCTGGGCTGGCTGGCTGAAGCCATTGAAAATTTTCCCTCTTCTCTCAAAAATTTCAATTCATTTCAGCTCAACATCAAGCAATGGTTTGTATAAACTGATCAAGGTCCAGAGGAGACAGTGTGTTTACAGACATTCTTCCAATAGAAAGAGAAGCAAAGAACCTGCTGGGATACTTGTCTGATACTCAGAAACATGGAGAAAAGTACCAGACAGGTAGAAGTCCTGAGTAATTTGCTGGTTCTCTGAAAGAGATTGATTCCCTTCCAGAAGCCACAGGTAGATCACATGAGGTCATCATTCATGACCTAAGAAAAATCTGCTTTGAAAGGTCCAGAGAGGTCTTCCTGCCCCAATGCCTCAGATTTCTGTCCAGGCATTAAAGTCCCTCTTAAAATGAAAATATATTATGGGGGATGGGGGTGACAGAGAAGATAGTGTGGTAAAGTCACATGATCAGTCCAGACATCTCAGCTAGATTTAACATACGAAATCATTGATATATAAAAATGGAACAAAGGACGTTGATGTTTTGGGGACAAGTTATTAGAGATCATAGGGATGACTATCAAGGGCAGGATCAATCAATCAATCAATAAGCTTTTGTTGCACACCTACTATGTGACAGCTGCTGAAGACACAACTACAAAGAATGAAAAGACCCATATATATATATACACACACACACACACACACACACACACACACACACATATATATATAGTGTATGTGTATATATACATATATACACATACACCTATCAACACACATACACATATCATAGTATATATAGGCATATATATAATACACACACTATTTGATATGCGCACACATACCATAGATACACACATATCAGGCATGTGTGTATATAATCACATAGTATATGTGTATAATTACATAGTATGTGTATGTACACATACATCATATGGTGTGTCTTTATCTATTTTTTCTATATGTATGCCATAAATATGTTAATAAATAAAAAGAAGTTAATTATAATGTAGTTTGGGAGGGAAGACACTAACAGTTGGGAGTTATGAGGAAAGGCCTCATGAAGAAGATAGTGTATGAAATCAGTCGCTCAGAAAATCTTTGCTCAAAAAGAGCAGCCTCATAAATGTGAAGCTTAAAGATGGGGTACGTTCCCAGGCACATGGGTGGGTTGGTGAAAAAGCAAACTGCGAATCATTGTTAGAAGGGAAGGGCGATGGGGCTGTCAACACAAGAACACTGGGTACCCAGAGGGAAAAGCAAAAAGGAAGAAAGTTGGGTGGACAACAAAACAGTTTGCATCCTCCACAGTTCTGCCCAGCAACCAACTTGTAAAAAAGAATCATTTCTCTTTCTCATCTGTGTAGTCACTATGTGGAAAATCCAAAAGACAATCTTGCTGCTATGACAATGAGGTCATTTGCCCAGACAAGAGTTTAAGGGTCCCTAGGCTTTGAGTTTATAAAGATTCATCATTTCCAATTAAACAGAAGGAGCTTGTTCCACAGCAGTGTTCAAAAATGCCTCAGAGAAACTCTGAGGGGGTGAACAGCCTGATTTCTTCTGGATAAATTTCAATAGAAATCCTGGGGCTCAAAGGTGCCAATGTTAAAATTGAGATGGCTGTCTGAGCATCCTGCTCAGTCATCACTGCAGAAGACCTAATAAGGAGAACAATCCTTATTCTAGCTCTCCAAAATCATTCCATGTCTGGCCCCATTGGCCATTTGGGGCAAATTTAAAACTGGGAGGAGCAAAGAATATTTGCCCCTGACAAGTCAGGAAAAAGATTCATCTCTCCCCTACATATTTCTCCCACCATTCTGTCATCTGTTCTCAGCTGTCTTTGGAATGCTAAGCAACAAATGAGCCCCTAAGGGAAGGCCTGGAGAAGATTTAATGGGGAAGATCCAAGACTGAATCAGATCCTATGTCTGCCCTTCCAAATAGACAAAGACCTCATGCATCTAACCACAGCCCAGATTCACATCCCTGGAAATGGGCTAAAGTAGAATCCTAAGGTGAGAGGACAGACAGAATGGGTATTTATGTCACCATCTTTTAATGTTTGCCATCCTGTGATAATGTATCCTCAGTAAAATCACATAGCAAAACGGACATGGAAACCTACTCAGGAATCCGACAAATATGAAGTATCTGCTATGTGCTAGTATATGCAGTACAAGGACAAAGAGGGACAGAAACAGGAAAAACAGTCAAACAATGATAGTGAAAACTCACAGGTTCCTATTGGCTCAGCTATTTGCCGGCTATGTGATCTTGGTCAAGTCACATTCTTTTTGAGTCTTAGTTTCCTCCCCCATGAACAAGCTGCTTAACCTCTTAATGTCCTAGGCAGCTCTTGAGGACTACGAAGTTTCAGAGCAGATTTTGATCTTCATTGGTAAAAGGGCTTTCCTTGCCAGGAGATCCCTATCCAATTACATCACAGAGCCATCTCCCCTCCCCTAAATACTCATTCTATTAACCTAATATGGTTGCTGGGGAAAAACGCTTTTGTAAGTTTTAAAATATCATACACATATATTGTTATTATTGCTTTTAAAATTGAACTAGAAATGAAAATGGTTGCTACCAATGGTTATTATTCAGCGTTGATATTCTAAAGACTAGAAATTTCTGTGTAAAGTGATGTATTACTTTCAGTCAGCTATTGGTCAAAAGTTTAATCTTGATGTAATTTCTTAGACCTGGCAATCTGAACCAGCTGGTTTCATTTACAGAGGTTTGTAAAGGTAAATGAGTTATAGGAAAATATTTTGCTACAATGGAATTTGGCACTTTTTTGGCATGTGTAATAGTCCATGCCCACACAACAGGGTCAGATAATTAATAGCTAAAGAGAACAATGCCTATAGGAGCCCCACTCTTTGATTAGAGCTACCTGTGAATACAGTACCAAGGAGGGAGAAAAGGACTCCATTAAAACCTCCCAAAGGAAAATCAGGTGTTTTTTAAACAGGTTGATCACTTCCTTTGGAGGAATATCCCGAAGGGAATTCTGTTGAATACATCATGTCCAATTGAAGCACTGAATTCTCTCCATGTTCTGGCTTACCTATGTAGAAATAGGAGGTCAGGAAAAATTATAGCCTTCATACTTCACCCATGCTGCTTTTATGAAAAACATCCCCTGAGAGTTCAATTTATTCTAGAATGTTTGAAATGATGATGTCATCCCTCCTACAAAATGTGAATTAGATGGGCACACAAGGGAACCTCGCAATCCAGCTAGTAGATATGGCAACATTTGTCCCCATAAACTTTTCATGTTAGAAGTGCTTACAAAGGAAGAGGAAGAGAGGTAGCCAGGAATTTGACTGAAGGAAATAAAAAGGCCTAAAAGGAGGGCCTGCTGTTTTACTAAATGAACATTTTGATGGTATAGTAGTGAAAAGATCAGAGCATATTTTGAAATTTGGAACAGATGAATGTTTTAGCCCTGGGAAGAAACTATTCCTTCTTTTTTCCTTCTGTCATAGGACCCCCTTTAGCAGCCTGGGGAAGCCAGAGGAGTCAGGTAGTAAAGTGTGAGTGAATCAAAATTTAAGTCTTTCTGGCAAGGCTTGGACAGGTTCCTTTGTTAGGAGCCTAAATAGCCTATGAGCCTCTCTCATGCCACCACTACCCCTTTCTCAGAATATTTTGAAGTGCATAAAATAAAACACATAGAGTTAAAGAGAAAAGCAATTCTATTGAAATAGTTATTTAAAAAGAACAAGTTTAAAGACTCCAGGTTAAGAATTCCTGAAGTCTTTAGAGAGATCCTCTTCAAACCTAGATATTTTCCAAATTCATGACATTCTCCTGTAAGTGACATAATAGAGTATTAAAAATGGTGTCAGTCATTCAACAGAATGTCTCTATAAAAAAAGAAAGAGCTAATTTGCTTTTCAGTAGAGTTAATATGTGACTGGTTAGTTCAGTCATTAAGGCACGATGCTGGCAAAACCAAAATAAAATGAGGGGGAGAGATTTGATTTTCTCTAAAATTTCATCTAGCTAACTTTCTGTGACTCAAACAAAAACCAAATCCCACCTGTCAGTAGGACATCCCTCTGAGAGAGGTGTTGAACATTAAAACTTCATGAAATTTGTAGCTTCATTGCTCTGTTGACCCCCAAAAATATTCTTCCCGAAGGAAACAGAACAAATCCAAGGTGAAGTTTGGATTCAAAGGGCAGCACTTGAGAACCTAGAGGGCCACATGTGACCTTGAGCCTACAGGTTCCCCACCCCTGGCAGCTATTCCATCTCTCATCTCCATGCCTTTGCATAGGATGTCCTTCCTCTCTGAATGTACTTCTTGTAAACTTCATCTCCTAGAATCCTTATGTTCCTTCAAAGTTTAGCTCAAATGTGAAACCTTTCCTGATTCTTCCCAGCTAATAATATCCACCCCACAAAAAACAGCTTAAATTTATTTTATCTGTACTTAAATGTGTACATGTTATCCCTGATAGAATGTAAGCTACTTGAGGGCAGGGAATTTTCCATTTTTGTTTTTGTAACACTAACACAGTGCCTGGCTTAGAGTAGAGGCTAAGTAAACTTCTGTGAATTGAATAATGGTTTAACAAGTGGCTATGATGAAAAACAATTGATTATCTTCTGGTCATGAGTCTTTCAAAACTTAGTTGGGTTGGTCCTTAGATGGCCATCAATCATTGGACCTATAAAATAAGTCTTGCTACCTATCAGAGTTTAACCTTTAAGGGAGGGGAAGGAATGAGCATTTAGTAAGTGCCTACTATGTGCTAGGCACTATGCTATTCTTTTAATAAATATTATCTCATTTGATTAAGATTATAATGATTACTGTCATGCTACAGTGAGGACTTCAATGAAAGAATCTAAGTATTATTCATCACATTTTACATGTGGAGATGCCAAGGATAAAGAGTGTAAACAATATGCCCAAAATCATATAGTTAGTAATTGTTAGGGATGGACTTGAACCCAAATCTTCTGATACACCCTAACTTACAAGTTACTGGGGTCTGTGAACATTAAAATTTTTTTACAACTAAATTTCAACATATTGTTTTTCTTTATAATCCTGCATATTTTGCTTTATGAATTTATTTGGTTATTTTCTTTTTGGAGGGGAGAAGGCAGGGCAATCGCGGTTAAGTGACTTGCCCAATGTCACACAGCTAGTAAGTGTGTCAAGTGTCTGAGGTGGGATTTAGCCTCAAGTCCTTCTGACTCCAGGACCCTTAAAAACATAATTATAAGAAGGGGCTCATAGGCTTCACAAAGGGGTCCATGTCATAAAAAAGTTAAGAAACCCTATTTTAGCTATTCCCATGAAAGGGAAGACCTCTCTTAAGCCTTTGCCTCTACTCCTTCCCTACTCTCTTCCAGCAGTCTCATTGGCTTTCTTGGGTTTAACTATCATCTCTGTGGGGTAATTAGTTGGTGCAGTGGATAGGGCACCAGACCTGAAGTCAGAAAGACTCGTCTTCCTGAGTTCAAATCTGGCCTTAGACACTTATTAGCTGTGTGACCTTGGTCAAGTCACTTAATCCTGTTTCCCTCATTTTTCTCATCTGTAAAATGATATGCAAAAGGACATGACAAACCACTACAGTATCTTTGCCAAGAAAAGCCAAAACGGGGTCATAAAGAGTAGGACACAACTGAAAAATAACTAAACATCATCATCCCTGTGTTCACAATCTATATATTACACACAGACTCATGAATCTATATATCCTTCCCCAATTTCTCTCCTGAGTTTTCATCCCACATGATCAATTTCCAATTGGACAATTCAAACAGGTTGTTCCAGAGACATCTCATTATTTGCCATGTCCCAAACTGAACTCAGTATCTTTTCCCCAAACCATCTGCTCTTCCAAACTTCCTTCTTGCTAACAAACATATCACTATCCTCCCACTTAACTGGGTTCACAGCCCAAGTATTATTGTTGAAACCTTACTATGCCTTACTCCATATATCCAATCAGTTGCCAAATATTGTTCCTACTTCCACAACATCCCTTTTTCTACTCAAATTATAACTACCTTAGTCCAGGCCCTCCTTGCATCTTAACTAGATTATTGTATCAGTCTCCTAGCTTCAAATCTCTCACCATTCCAGTACATTCATAAGGGATTTCCCCTAATGGTAGATTCAGTCTTGTCAATTCTCTTCTTAACTCCACTGGCTACCTGTTGTCTCCAGGATAAAAGTAGAACTCCTCAGTTTAGATTTTAAAGTAAGTCCCAACCTATTTTTCCAACCTAATTGCCCTCAGTAAACCAGCCAAACTTTTCTTCTGGTATCTCACAAACTGTACTCCATGCCTTGACTCCATCCCATAACCTCGGACAGATTCACTCCCTTCTCACCTCCGCTTTATAGTCTCCCTCAGTTCCCTCCAGGTACAGTTCAAGAATCAGCACTTCTACATGAAGCCCCCCTTGATTTCCCCAATGATTTCTCTCCAAACTATCTTGTATTGAACTTGTACTGAACTGTTTTGTATTTATTACACTTAAACATACAATGCACTTGTTATCTTCCCCCTTTAGAAGGTGAACCCCTTGCTAATAAAGATCATTCGTTGTGCTTTTATCTCTAGCAATGGGATGTAGTTGGTACTTAACAAATGCTTTGTGACTGACTGACTGCACAAGCTATTGAGTCCAACCTCCTTGAATTCCACTTGAGAAGCCTGAAGCCCAGAGAGTTTAAGTGATTTACCCCCAAATTACATAGTTAATAAGTGACAAAATCAAGATCTGAACACAAGTCTTATAATCTAAGTCCCATGACACCAAATCCAGTGCTCTTTCCTGTGTACTTCACCTGCTGCTTTCCTACTCAAGGACGGGGGATTTTATTGTCATTATTTTTTTATTGGACTTTTGACTTCATTAGTGTAGAAACTGCCAATGAGATCTCTCTGTCTCTACCAATGTAGACAAATACATGTTCTTCAACTTGAGAGTCTTCGAGAGTTGCCCATATACTGGCTCTGTTATCCCAGACAAATGATTTTACCTCTTGCCCAGGATAACAGATCCAATATGTGTCAGACGTCATACTTGAACTCACTCCCTGACTCTGAGGTCAATCCATAGCACTATATTCTGACATTCATTCTCCACAAGTCATCTGAATACTTAAACATTAACAGCATCGAAAGCAAAAAAAAATAAAAACAAAAATCATGTGGTAAAGATTTACTTCAATACATCAAAGTGGCCTGATATCCTCAGTATGGCTACATCATCTGATGGTAAAGATCATAATCTCTCCAACTTTGGCTCTAAGAGAGTAGAAAATTTTACAAATTTTAACATCTACTGAATAGTTTTAGTGATAGTAAAAACATAAATACTTCTAGTTTTGTTATTCTTTAGCAAGATGAGTGAGAGAAAACAGACATAAAGAACATTTGAGGCTGTCATATTTTTGTGATAATCTATTATGATGTTTTATAACTGTAGTTGCAATTACCCATTTGCTTGGAAAATGGAAAAAGTGATAAATTAGAAAGAGTGTTAGGAATTTTTTTTCACCTTTCTTGGTCAAGTCTAAAAACGAAAGCAAATTAAAGATGCTTCCAATGACTTTAAAAGTTATTTAGTCTTTCATGAATTTAAATGACTATTTTTTTCTATTTTAAATTACTTCTCTATTTTCAAGGAGTCGACCCCATATAAAATTGATGGTGTTTGAATATTTGTCATATTTTGAGTCAAAGTTTCTTGATGTATGTCACGATTATTTTTAGTTATTTTGTAACAAGACTCTTCTTAATCTAACGCCATCACAGAAATTAAGTAGAAGAAACTTATTTTCACTTCCTTGTTCTTTAAAAATGTACTTATCATTTAAAAGCAATAATAAACTTTGAAAGGCAAAAATATTGGATAAGGGGAAGAAAGGAAGAAATATAAGTGATTCCATGAACTTTTGGGAAACAGAAAGAAACAAACTGAATGTAGCAAAAGATTATTCCATAAATTGATCTTTACATCACATTTATGTGGTCTTAATTTCATTTTACAGAGGGTTTCTGTATAGCCCACGCTGTAATAATGTTTAATAACTAGATCCAGACCTGGGAAGCCTCTGAATGTGCACCATATACTTATCCTAATAGTGCCTCTTCCTTTCTTTTTGCAATCAAAACTTTTTTCTTCAATATGGTACACTAATAAACAGATAAGGAAAAGCTCCAGTCTTCATATTACGATGAGTGCTATCCTCCACCTTCTCAGACTAGCCATTGTATATTATGATTATTTATTATTAAATTGGCATCTTATAAATATCTTCAGATTCAGAAGACCTCAGTTTACACTTCTATTTCTACTGCTGAAACTAAGAAAGGTTGAGGTACTTAGAATCATACCGCAATTGAAGTAGTAGAAGCAAAACCCCTTACTCAGGTCTTCTGAATCTGATGATATTTGCAAGATTTAAACTATTAGAGCTCTACTAGCTTACACCTGTACTAAGACTTTGGGAAACCTTGAACAAAGATTCATTGTTGTTATTGGACTGGTTTGGGTCTTCCTATCTTGCCTAGGCTCATGGTACAGTGCAGTAGCTACTCACAGGCCTGATCCCAATATAGACTGGCACAAAAGCTTTAACCTGCTCAATTTTTCCTACCCAGACCTATTCACTTCCTCTTAAGGAGGTGCTTACAGTGTTAAGTGGATACTCAAACAATTTTAGGCCCACTATGACCCAAAACTCTTGAACTCAAGTGATACACCAACTTTGGCCTCCCTAGCATTAGATTCTAGGAAAGACACCACCAAGCTTAGTTCTATATTCTTTTAAGATAACTGACAATGGGTCAGAAATCACAAGTGTTAGTTATTTCAGCAACTTAGGATATAGCTGCTCTTGCTCTGGTTATTTTTAACCCATTTAGAGTAGTATGGTGCTCTCTTACCATCTTCCTACTTATCTTGGGTTACATTCCTTATTGGCCATTTTGGTTCTGTCCTCGGTCCAAAGATTCTCCTTGGCAGAGGAAACAAGTAAAATAATAGTTCCATCAGTCTGCCTTCTCTGTGTCATCTATTATCACCATCCCATTCACCTCAAGCAGTAATTCTACCCTTTTTTCTTTCTCAACAGAGCTTAAATTTTTAAAATATCTGTGTTATCTTTAGCTTAGCTTTCCTTATTTGCCTCAGTTTACCCTGAACTTCAGTGCTCCTGCCCTTGTTCTTACAGGGCCATGCTACACTTTGGTATTCCTCCTCTGTTACCTCTCTAGGATAATGATTTCCCTCTAAAAACTTTGGTCTCTTTTGACAACTCCCCTTTTTGTCCTCATCAGGATTGGTTCTTTTTTGTTTTGAGGACTTCATTCTTGAGAGCTTATTATTGTTGGGCTGACACTTCTATATCATTTTAGATTGTGTACATGTGCATCACAGTACTCCTGACTTTCCTCTTCTTTTTTCCCAAACTCTAAGAGTGGTTTGGTCACGTTTGCTGGAGGTTCTTAAGATTCTTGTGCTAGCAACCATTTCCTCCTTGCTGGTAAAACTAGACCCAGAACATGAGTTCTACTCATTGATTTCTTTACTTTTAAAGAAGGAAATTATCATTAAGGTAAGACAAGAACTTCCAAGCTTTCCTGTTTTGGGCATTGAGGCGTTCAGCAGATATTTATTTATTTTTTTATTTTTTGGAGGGCAGTTGGGGTTAAGTGACTTGCCCAAGGTCACACGGCTAGTTTTTTGTGTTAAGTGTCTGAGGCCATATTTGAACTCAGGTACTCCTGACTCCAGGGCTGGTGCTCTATTCACTGCGCCACCTAGCCGCCCATTCAGCAGATATTTAGATAATGGAAGCATCCAGTCCATCACTACTATGCCCCGTCTCCCTGCCAGTCTTTTCATTTGTTTCCCAGACAAATCTCTGTCCACTTTCTTTCCCAGACTCCTCATCTCTGTCCACTTTCTATCAAAGTGGTCCGTATTAAACACAGATGAAAGGAGAATTTCTGTTTCTGCTTTTATTGATGTTCACCCAAATGTCCTTTACTAAGCCTAAAGTCTTAGATTTCTTCAGATGAGTATAATCTCAATGTATAATGCTACACTAACCTTCTTTTACTCTATTTTAAACAAGGTATAACTTTCGAGAGCTACATCCTAATCACAGTTCACATAGTATATTTGGATAGAACTAATAGCTCCTATTCCTCCTTTCCTTTCTCCTCCTCCTCTTTTTTCTCCTCCTCACTACTTCTACAATTCTACTCCTACTCCTACTATCACCACCACCACCACCACCACCACCACCACTACTACTACTATCACCTAATGTTATACAGCAGTTATGTGCTAGGCACTGTGCTAAGCACTTTACAATTTTTATCTTTTTTGACCCTCATAATAATCCTGGGAGGTAGGTGCTGTTGTTATGGCCATTTTGCAGATGAGGAAATGGAGGTAAATAGAAGTTAAAGGACATGCCCAGGGACGCACAGCTAGTAAGTGTCTGAGGCTGGGTTTTAACACAGGTTTTGTTGACTTCCGGCCCAGCACCCCATCCACCGCATCACCTTTGCTGCCCCAGTGGTAATCAATCTTCGACTTATGATAGGCTGAATGGTGAGGTTCCCCACAGGGCTTGATTTAGCTAGCCCCATCCAATACTTGCCAGCTTGTAGCATCTTTACCATCTTCATGTATCAGGTGGTCAAATGATTGATTCTTGAGTTCTGAGGATCTAATAGGACCATGGAACATCAACCAAAGTATTCATAAAAAACAATGCATTACAAGTGTTATCCTACTTAAGGACATAGAATTATAGTATCATCATAAACTTTTATGCCTAGAATGGGACTTAATGTTCCAGATGTTGTCTGATCAGTGTGTAGAGAGGGATTGTTCTTTCCTCTGATCTACATGATTCTTCCATTAAAGCAGACCAATCAATCAACCAATCAGTACTTATTAAGTGTCTACTATGTATCAGGAACTGTGCTAGCTGCTGGGGATACAAAAAATGAAACAATTGCTATTCTCAAACATTGTATGAGAAACAACATATCTAGCAATCTGCATATAATATACAAATGTATACTGAGTCAGTATAAAATGAATACTAGGAGTAGTAGATAGAGTGCAGTGCCTGGAGTCAGGGAGCCTCACCTTCCTGAGTTCAAATCTGGCCTCAGACACTTACTAGCTGTGTGACCCTGGGCAAGTCACTTAAACCTGTTTGCCTCAGTTTCCTCATTTATAAAATGAGGTGGAGAAGGAAATGACAAAACATTCCAGTATCTTTGCCAGAGTCAGACTGAAAATGACTGAACAATAGTAACATAAAATGAATACAAGGTAGTTAAATACAAGGTAATTAGGAAAAGAAAACTCTAGGATTTGGGGAAATCAGTAAAGTCTTAGTGCAGGAGGTAGGTAGGGCTTGAACTGCATCCTGCAGGAAATGAAGGATTGTCTGAGATGAAGGTCATAGGGGAGAGTATTGCATGGTACAGAGGGTGGCCATGCAAAGACATGGAGATGAGACAAAGTGCTAAGTATGAAGAACAGAAAGAAGCCTAGACTGGCTGGATTATACAATGCTACAAGAGGGAGAATATGTAAGACTGGAGAGACAGGTTAGGGGCAGGTTGTGAAGGACTTTAAAAACTAAACAGAAGGGCAGCTAAGTGGTGCAGTGAATAGAGCACTGGCCCTGGAGCGAGGAGGACCTGAGTTCAAATCCAGCCTCAGACACTTAACGCAAAAACTAGCTGTATGACTTTAGGCAAGTCACTTAACCCCAATTACCCTCCAAAAGCAAAGAAACCCTCCCCCCCCAAAAAAAACTAAAACTAAAAACTAAACAGAGGAATGAATATTTAATCCTGGAGGCAAAAGGGAGCCACTGGAGTTTACTGGATAAGGGAGTGGTGTGGTCAGGTCTGTGCTTTATGAAAATCCCTTTGGCAGCTGGTTAGAGGATAGAATGGAATTCAGCAGGAAGATACTTGGAAGGGATACCAATGGGTAAGCCACTTCAATAGTCCAGGTGATACACAATAGGGACCTGGACTAAAGCAGTGGCTGTGTGATGAAGACAACATTAGCTCTCTTGTAGTCATTTTTGCCTCATATTATGCTAAGATGAGATCAAACCCTTAAATTTGTCACATGAACAGCTATCAAGGCATGTACTTTTTTCATCCGGTGGGTGAAATTGATTTTTGAATATAAAAGCTTGACTTTTCATTTGTAATATTAAAGAAAATCTTGTTGGGTGGGTTTGGTTAATTTTTCTGTACTATCAAGATAATTCTGCTTCTATCATTCAACATACCAGCTACCCCTCCGGCTATGAATCATGCACTAACCTGATAAGCATGCCTTCTATATTTTAATTCCCTTTTCAGCTCTAAGATTCCCCACTCTCCTTCATGATTCCTTCTTGGGAAGGAGATCATGAAGACCAAAAGATGCAGAAGTGAGGGGGAGGGAGTTCACCCCTAGGGATCCTTTCCTCAGTTATTCCCCTACCTCCTCTTCCAGAAAATCCTTTGGTTTAAGAAGACTAATATTTCCATCCTATCAATTCCTGAGGTTCTACTAGAAGTATAGTCCCTTTCAGACCAGGACAGTTCACCAATGCACCATTGGATCCAGCTTGCTTAGTTTTCAATCATTTCATTGAATACCCACAATGCTCAAAGTGATGCCATGCTTAATTCGCAGCTATGCTATTGTTTCCAACTCTATTGCTTTCTGCTTCTCTAATTTCATCACCTGGAGAAGTCACCAGCACATGTCTCCTTGTTTTCTTTTTGATTTTTGCCTTTAGCAATCCCTGTTTGTCAGGCTTTCCCAGTCTATCTGACTGCCTAGTTTCAGGTCTTGCTTCTATTTACTCACCCTCTTGGCACCATTATTTTCTAACCTTAACTAGCTTGGATTAGCAGTTCATCGGAGAACTCTCCATGAAATCAAGTTGGTTTCTTTAGATTACCCCCTTTTTTCTTTCACATTATGATTTCACTCTGGGCCCTACAAGTTGTGCTATCATAATTGCCTTTGTGCCCTTTGATGGGCAGACCTTCACCTCAGGAAAATGATTTCAAAAATGGAGTAGGGGACAGATCAGTGAGCTACCTTCAGGGTTATATTTCCTTGCACACTTCAACTCTACTCCTGATGCCAATTGACTGATAAAATGATACGTGGTATAGGGCCAAAAACAGTACCCAGAGGTTATGACTGCAGGATCTTACTTCTAGGTTTTCATGGCTCCATTAATATCCTTTGCATGTGTTTATTCAGCTAGTTGGAAATGTATCTAACTGAACTATCTTAGTTCATCTTGTCCATGAGGGTATCACAAGCCATTAAGATAAGTGCCTTACTGAGATCAAGATAAACTATAATATTCTCTTGAACTATCAGTCCAGTAAATTAATTTCCTTTTTATATTGGGTTAATTTGGCATAATTTAGTGAGACCATGTTGGTTTCTAATGATCACTATCATCTTTCTAAAAGGCTTGCAAACATTGTGTTTAATAGTCTTATGTAGAATTTTACTAGACATCAACATCAAACTGACTAATCTATGTCAGAATCTATTTTTGTTCTTTTTGAAAAATTGGGACATTTGCCTGTCTTCAGAATTCTGACACTTCTTCCTTTCCCCATGATTTCTCAAGGATTATTCAGAGGTGCTTCTTTAATCATATCTGCAAATTCTTTCAGATTTCTTTAATGTAATTTAGTTAGACCTAGAAATAGGGACCTATCTGAGGTGAATACATGTTCTCTTATTACCTTTTTATTATATGCCATGAGCTTTAATTCCTTATTAACCATGTTCTTCCCTTTCCCCTCTGAAAACTAGTATGGTATAACAAAAAGACCATTAGGTCT
Source organism: Pseudocheirus occidentalis (assembly GCA_028646575.1). NCBI lineage: Eukaryota > Metazoa > Chordata > Mammalia > Diprotodontia > Pseudocheiridae > Pseudocheirus > Pseudocheirus occidentalis. Next base: position 289,477,421 of record CM053594.1, on the reverse strand, counting down.
AGAGTTGGAGGTTCACATCCCATCTATGACACTTACTATATGTGTGACTGGGCAAATCACTTAACTTCTCTGAGCTACTATTTCCTCATCTGTAAAATTATGGGTTTTGGCTAGATGACCTCTAAATTCGAATGTATGATCCCTTTGTTCCATGATCGCTGTTCATTCAGGAAAAAGACAGACAAAATGGGAGTTAAGTACTTCTTTTTATTTGTCATTGGGCTCAAGTGATAAGCTTAGAATCAAAGGTTAAGAGCTGGCCTGGTCATCTAGTCTAAACTCCTGGCTCTACTTATGGGGAAAAAAAGGCCCCGAGATTAACTGACTCAGCTAATACCACGTAAGTAAGATAACAAAACCAGGATTCTAACCCAGGTCATTTGATTCCAAATCCAGCCTTCTTGCCACTGCCATCACCCAATAAATTTTCCTTGTACTTCTTCTTACTACGACCATACCCCTCCCTCACGCCCTTTTTGTGCTGCCTTTAGCATTTTTCTGAACCTCTTGCCATTCCTATCTTTCTATGACCTGACACTATCCTCATAACTTAGTGCCATTTTTTGAATTCATCTTTAATCAGATGCCTCCCCTTCCAACTCCACTACCTTGTTCTTTTAAAATTTGTGTTCATCAGAGAACTCTCCATGAAATCAAGTTGGTTTCTTTAGCTGATTCCCTTTTATTCTTTCACGTTTTGGACTATTCTTGATTTATTAGTCAGAATTTCATGTTGACAGTACCTGATCCTTTACTTGTCACACCTATATTAAAACTAACAATGAACTGGACAGATTTTCTCCCACTAATTGACCAGTTAAAGGACTAAGGTGACTGAACTAATGGGTTTGGGACTGACACCTTCTTGTTCTGGCTTTTTTGGCATGGTGCAGACAGAATCTTATTGTCATCTCATTTAGGTTTCTACATTCTCAATGAGTAAGCTTGTCTACTGGTGAGGACAGGGCCATTTTCCTTTAGGAGGGGAAAGGAGCAAGTGCTCACTAAGCACCTACTCTGCCAAGTACTTTTACAAATATTTTTCTTTTTGATCCTCACAACAACCCTGGGATATAATTGCTATTATTATCCCCAATATACAATAGAAGAAACTAACACAAATTGAGAGTGACTTGAGCAGGGTTACATGGCTAGTAACTGTTTGAGGCCATATTTGAACTCTGGTCTTCCTGACTTCAAGCCCAGGGTTCTAACCATTGCACCATGCAGCATCACTACTGGAAAGGGCTGATTGTATACTTTCTCTGTTATTCTTCTGTTTCCTTAAGGTAGTGCTATAAAAAGTTATACTATTGCTAAAATGTCAGATCTTTTGCCAGTAATTAGAGAACTTGATTAATCCAGATCAGAACCTTCCCACTTGTGTTATCAATCCCTTAACCTTTTGTTGAAGAATCTAGGTCTAGTCAACTAGTATTTAGATTAATAAAATTAAGCAGAAGTCTCCTGTTTTGAACATTTAAAATAACCAGATGGGTTTTTTTTGGTGTTTTAATTTTTTTTCAGATCATTTCCACTTTTCTCAAGCAGCTCATTAAACCAAAAAAAAAAAAAAGCAAATATTAGGATAGCATTGCAAATTAACTTTGCATTTGTTCAAATGACTTAAGTTGCATAGGAGGAATATCAGTTTCCAAAAGGTTTTCTTTCCTGTCAAGTCAAATATGTTTGTGTCCAAGATGTGGGGGAAAAACTGATGAGAATGAGGAATTGTCATTTGGTCAAGTTTTTGACAGTTTCCTTTTATTCCTTCTTGGCAACTACTGAAACAGGCTCATCCAGTTTCTTCTGAAATGCTTTGTGCTCCTTTTGAAAGCAATGATATAAAAACTCAAGTGGAGTGTGCATAGTATATTTTAGCAAACAAAAAAGCTTATTAATATTAAATTATTCAGCCATGAATAGAATATGTTTTCGGCTCTATAGGAATTTCCTTTTTGCAGCAGGGAAGCCTGATCTCATGGGGAGGCGGAGAAGACATTTAGGGAACAGGAACAACTGTTTGGGGGCAAATGCCACAAATGGCATGTAGCTAGTTATCATTTTGCCCATTCTACTTGGACTTAGAACAGCTTTGTTATTGTGATTTATGGGTGATGCCTGGCTTACCAATGTCACAGCTTGCTAGTACAATAAACCCATGTCCCAAAATATAGAGCTGTAAAATCCAGCACTGATTTGTTAAAAAGCTTTCATCTATCACTTTTCAAAATTTAGATCATCAAAATCTGACTCATACGGAGCACCACTTTAGGCTGACAAACTGCACCCTGAGGGAAATGGAACTCTGCTACTCAAACGTGAATGACCTATATGTCACTTCTCTTGTCCATAACACTGAAGGCACAGACATTCCTTTTTGGCCTGATGACATCTCATATGAGCACCTGCAGGGTCATGCAACTAATTTTAGCTCTGGACAGAAACAGCTGGCACTGATCTCTTAGGTAGGCATTTATCCGAAGTTGCTTTCATTGAAACATTCCCTGCCTTTTAAACTGAGCACTTCCTCAGCATGGTTCCTTAGGTTTCAGACCCTCATTGATTGTGATTGAGAAATCCTTTGAATGAAACTTAATAAGTTCTGGCTCCTTGAATCAAAATAAAAGATGCCGAATTTAGTTCAAAACAGGAGCAGATGAGTTGTTTTTTTAAAGTGGGAAATAGATATTACTCCTGAGTTTTCTGTGTTTCACCTACTGAAATGTGCAACTGGATTCTTTTGCCTTAGTCAATCTCACTTTCTTTCTCACTGAAGATCAAATCAGAAACATGTTATTTTCTGACATTCCACCAAATTAAAAGAAGTTGGCATTCACTACTTGGGGAAAAAAAAAAACCTAAACAAACCCAGCTGTTTGAAGTGCCGATATCCCACAAAAGCCTCCAAGTAAGTTTCCAGCTGCTGCGTGCCCTGCATGCCAACGCCTTCTCCCTGTCCTACTAGGCTGGAAACCACGCTTCTCCAGGCTGCCACGCCAAGCCTGAGAATTGCAGAGAACCCGGCAGCTGTCTGCTTCTTTGCAGGCCCACAGCACCTCGGTCTCCACGTCTCACTTCCTCCCTATCCGGCTACAGAGCTGGCTGACGCGTCTACACTGAACGCGGGAAGTGCATTCCAGCCATCCCTGACTCTCGGCTGCCACCCGGCTTCCCCAACTCACCAGCGTGCGAAGTTTCCTTTGCTTGTGGAGGAATGGGTGTCGGGTTTCACAGCCGGCTCCCTTTCCCTTCAGCTAGGAGTGTCCCAGCTGTGCAGCTTCCCGGGGTTCGATCACAGCAGCAAAAGCAGAATTGGATTTTTAGCAGGCGTCAGTCATGGGGGGTGAGGGGGAATAGGTACCCGCTTTTGGAATCCCGAGATGCCGCCTGGCTTTCTCTCCCAGACCCCGTCCGGCAAGACTGGCAGTTGCCGTTCTCCAGTGGCACCACCCACCCCCTTGAAGTCAGCTGAAGCAGCTTCTATCTAAAAGGTTTGTATGAAAAGAAGGCGTGCCTCCAGAGCCTTAACAAGGATATGAGGAACTCACCTCCGGCAAATCTTGTTTGTGACTCAGCTGCCTGGAAAGGCAACTCGGTTGACGGCTACTGGCGGAATTCTCCAACAGAAAGCCTAGCAGTGGCCTTGATTCTATGCATTTATCTTCTGCGTTCACGCAGCCGTTTCTTTATAGAGCCCTGGGCACTAGAGGGAAACGCTTCCAATACACAATTTTCCCCAAAGATCCTCGGCTACAGGGAGGGAGGCATCGCAAGGCAAAGAGCCCAAGGTAGAGGACTGAGGAAGAGTCTAAGTGAAAAGGAGGAATGGGAATTAAGCTTTGGAAAAGTTGAGAGCCCTATCGCTTTGCACAGCCTAGGCCCCGCTTTCTGCACACATCTCATGGCAAATAAAGGCTAATGCCAAAGTGAGCTAACAAATAAATTAATACAAGACTTCTGGTCCCTTGAGTAAATATTTGTACCTGTGTTTGCTAAAACTCTGCTCTGCAGATGGGAATGTAACTATTAACTGGCCAAGGCTGTGTCCAGTCTAGATGAAACCCCTACAGCCAATTAATTGCATCAACTCAGCAAAATAAATGAATAAAACACGAATTTTTAAAAGGAAGGCCAAAGGAGGTCTTTGGCATCAAGTTGACAATGCAGTCTGATTGGTTTCCCTGACTTTCATTTGGTTCTGGTGTGTCCAGTAGACTTAACTACAGAACCATTGCTACAGGGTTCAGATAGTACCTATTTTTAGGGAAGGAGGAGGAGGAAGAAGAGAAGAAGGGGGAGGGCTAGACAAAGGGGAGGAGGAAAAATGAGGAACACAGCCAGGAGGTGGTAGAGCCTGCTCCTCTTGTTATTTCTACACCCTCTATCCCCATGATCCATTTGGGGACTGGAAGCCGAGTTAAATATGAGGCCAAAATGAATCAACAGATGAATAAGTCAAGCAACTATATCTAGGGCAGTAGTAGAAAGAGTTCATGCTCTGAACCTTAGGAGACCTAGAATAGAAGGTGTATAACTTCTAAGCAGGTCAGTCCATTTCTGGTGTAGGCAATGATCTCCAGACTTCCTTTATTGTTAATCACATCTCCTTGTCAGTCTAAAAAAAATGGTGACCATGCTTCCATGGCCTATGTATATTTATTAATGTATAAAAGAGCGTGACACAGGGCATGAAGAGCTGGCTCCAATCTAGGAAAATCTGATTTCAGGTCCCATTTCTACTGCTTACTGATGGTATCACCCTAATCAAGTCACTTCTAAGTGTTCTAAACAACTTACTAAGACTATAAATTTTGGAGAAGACATCAACTTGCTTTTGTTAGAGGGTGTTTTCTCACCAAAAAGTTTCGTACACCAATGAAGTCACAATTAAGTTGCTCTACAGATACTACTATACCCATATATTATGTACATAATAAAATGATTAGAGATAGATATTTTTAAAAGATGAAATGAATATCTTAAATATTCTATCAAAATTTAATACCTCAATTTATTTTAAATAAATATAAATGTAAATATTATGTAAATAAATATAAATATTATTTTAAATGGTCCCTGGGTAAGGAGAGTATAGGATTGGGTCCTAAGGTCTTAGAACCAAACTGACTGGGTAGGGGGAGTAGGACTGGGACCTGGGATTATGCTAGAAGGCAAGGCAACATCTGAGGATTTGGCTACCTGAGTAAGTATAGTGGGATCAGAGGATAAAGAAGTAGAAAGAGTGGGTCTGTGACCTTGTGCTAGATAAGAAGTAAATCAAGTGGGGGCAGGGCACCAGGTTAGCCAGGCAAGGGAGTACAAGTATATACCTTCATGCATACCAAAAAAATAATGAATACATTCCTAATGTCTTGGGGGTGGCAAATTCAGAGGCTAAAATGCTACTTGGTCCTGGCAAGAAAGAGGCAGGGCAGTGACATTGGTAGTAGGAACAGCAGAAAGATACCCTGGATTCGCTGCTACTCTCTCCTCCTGTGCCAGCCATTGACTGGCTGCTTGGAGTAGTTATAATCTAGATGCCCACAGCAGTTGCTCAGGCACAGTTGGGAAAATTCCCTCACTCACCCCCAGCTTCCATATACCCTGCATCCTAGACTTCCTACAGTGGACAGTCTTAACAAAGGAGGTGGTGACACTGAGACCACATACCCTATGATTAGTTATTTAGTGAGAGTGGGTTCTCCAATCTCCAGCTTCCAATTGTTGGTGCTGTAAAATATATCCTACAGATTACCTTATGCATTCCTCTTTGGAAATATCTAGAGTTCATTTTCCCACAATCTGTCAAATGAAAGTGTTTTTAAAAATGTCTATTAAGTTTCTTTTTCGTTTTTAACATTTTGTCATTCTTCTAGCCTCTTCCCTACATTTGCCCACAACTGGGATAGGGGAGTAGAGAAAGAAGAATAGCTGAGTCATTTTAAAGAGGATAGCTTGATCCGTAACTAGTATAGCAAAGTATTTTGTTTAAGGGAAGGCTAGAATTTCTCCTAACATATTCTCAAGTTATTCTGATTCTACTGTAGTAATGAAATCTCACTACAGAGATAGCAGAAGGAGGGTTTGGAGCCAGGCAACCTGAGTTTGAGTAGCCCCTCTGCTACCCACTACCTGTGAATACATGGACTGGGCATCAATTTCATCTGTGATATGAGGATGTTGAACTAGAATGCATCTATGATCACTTCCAGCTCTAATCTATGACCCGATGATTCTATAAGACTACTACTTGCATACATTTACATGTTTTCCACATCATGGTGCAGTAGAAAGGCCATTCAATTTAGAGTCAGAGGGCCTGGGTTTAAAGTAGAACTCTGTCACCTGTATGTATAACCTGGACGATTTCACTTGCACTCTTGGGATTCTAGTTTCATTGATGATAAAAACAGGAAAATTGGTGGAGGTAAACTAGTTGTTCCCTAAAGTCTCTTCCACTTCTAAACGTTTGAACATGACACTTTTCTTGGCAACCCCCCCCCCAAATTAAAATATAAGCACTTGGAAGCCAAGGTTTTTTCATATTTGTTTCCTTAGCACTTAAAACAGTCAGGCACATTAATAACTCTTTAATAATGTGCTCTCATTCTTTCATTTATTATCTCAAGAATCAACATTTAGACGGTAAAGTAATAGATGTATCCACTGTGCAACTGTGACTAAGTGTGTGTGAGTGTGTTTATGTTTCCAAATGCAGGACTAAACAGATGTTAGAGCAAACAGTACACCTGGAATAAGTTGTTCTATTGTTTTTGCTAAGGTATTAGTTTAAGATGATATAGTGACTGTATTCATTACCTAGATTTTCAGTTCAATCATTGCTAGCAGAAAAATATTCCCTGCCATTTTGATTATGACACATTTATATTCTCATATGCATAGGTGATGTCACAGAATGTGCCAGTATCCAATGTGACAAAACAGGGTCACTGACTGACCTAGAGTTACCTATCCCATTCCTGATCTTTAGATTCTGAACCAGGAGCCAGGTGTGTTCCCATTGGCAGAGAGAGTGTTTATGGAGCTAGAGAGGCTGATAGAAGTCTTCGGTTTTATTTCACTTTATTTTCATAAAACCTTGTTTTTTCAGTAGAACCAGTAGTGGCACATGTGAAGAAAGATGCCCTTAAAGCAAAGGGTAGTAAGTCAACATTTTGAAAAGATGGTAACATCGGCTATTGAAATAATGAAAAATCTGTGAAACTAAGGCAGTGACATAACTTAATCACCTTCTTAAAAAACTCCCTTCGACATGATTTCACACAAAGCAAAATAATTCTACTGAATCCTTGTCCTCAATGAGTTTGCAATCCAAACAGACAACACTGATGTAGACACCTATTCAAGGAGATACTTTGATACACACAAGTACCTATTTCAATAGGGAAAGTACTATAGAGATTTTATAATATAAGAACAATTGACTGATTGATTAGGAATGAGGAATGAAGAAAACAATAGTAAGGACATTGAATGCCAGATATCTTCAGTTCCTTGGCAATAATTACATTTCATGAAGGCAGTATGGAACTGGTAAGAAGCTACCCAGGCAAGACTTCAGGTAGCAAGTTTGAAGGAGGATCATTTAAGGATGTTTAAGAATGAGGAAAGGAAAAGATATGGGTATACTGGGAAAGGAAGGACATTACAAGCATGAAGTGAGTCTTGTGAGAAAACTTAGAGGTTCCAGATAACCAGGGTGCTAATGAATCTTCCAGGGAGCATGGGAAGGTCAAAATCAATGGAAAATCCCAATAAGTCCAGAAGACAAGAAGCAAACGTGGCTATTTTTACCTGCTTTGTTTTCTACATTTTCTCAAGAGTATCAATATCTCCAGTACCTGGCACAGTGGCTGCTACATAGTAAATACATAATGTGATTGTGGATTGGCTAAAGTCCTGTGACACAAACACGATTGTGTGAAAAAGACTGTTGTTAAAAGTCTTGACAGAAATACCAACTAACAGAAGATGAAGATTAGGGAGCCATTCTGGAGTGGGCCTCCAGTTTCGGGTCATTTTTGATCAAGTTTATCTAATCATAAAAAACTATCAATCCCTCCCCAATTAGAGGAAACCTCAAAGTGTGCACAGCATGATTAACATGTCATAAGATCAAGTTCTCAGCGCTAGAATCATTCCTGCCAATTTCTCTTACTGCATTCAGAGACTGACTTTCAGAAGAATTCATGCTTCACTGACTTTCCTCATAAGCACATGATTTTGAGCACGTTGGCATGTCTGCATCAGGAGATCTGTTTCTGATTTCCATCTGTAAGGCTGGGTCTGGCTAGAAATTTGTATGCAGGACTTTCGGTAATTGTAATCTTTTGCTCACAATTATTTTAGCCTCAACATCCTCATCTGTAAGATGAAGATACTTTATTTGGCGTGTTTCCTATGTAGGTTGTGCAAATGGATGAACATATATGTTGAATCTTTTCCTCCCATGTGATGTCTGTTGTAAAGATATGGAGGTTTCCTCACAGATCTTTTCACTTGCTCTGTTTTCAAAGCCTTTTTCCTACACGGTCATTATCCTGGTCAGACTGTCCCTAAGTGTTTATGAAGTCCTTAATATGTGCCAGGTACTGTGCAAGGTATAGGGATAAAAAGAAAGGCAAAGACATTATCCTTGCCTTCAAGGAACAGTTTAGTGATGGAGGGAATATGAGAATAACTATGCATATCTAAGATACATATATATATACATATATATGTATATATGTATATATACATATGAGATACCTGCCTACGGCAAATGGGAAATAATCTCAGAGGAAAACACACCAACAGTGAAGGAGAATTGGAAAGACCTACTGCAGAAGGTAAGCCTTGAAGGAAGCTGGGGAAGCCAGGAGGTCCAAGAAAGGAGGGAGAGCTCCCACGGCATGGAGGGTGGCAAGTGGCAAAGCATGGAGTCAGGAGGAGTGTTTGTGAAGGGGAATAAAGCTCAACAAGATGGAGAAAGGCAGGAATGCTGGCATGTGATGATTCTGTCCATAAGCAAAGCACCCATATGGTTTCAGGGGTTAGAGTGGGGATGATCTTAAAAAAAAAAATTTCTAAGAGCATTTTGCAAGCATTCAGCACTTAAATATTTGTTGACTTGTTAGTGGTTAGGAAGTCTAGATTGACAGAATGTGCCATATGGCCAACTCATACTTTAAGAGACTTTTCTACTCCAATGCCCCATTTTGGGTCAGCCAGAAATAATGTACCTTATTATATTTGTAGAGGGCCATATCCTAACTAAGTTCCTCTTCCACTGCTTCACTGTGATATAGAGGTATCTTTGGGTTCTCCTAGGCTATGCCATGGGAATGCAAAGGGCTTCCCTTACGTATGTGTCTTGGGGATCTGCTGCATGTTTGTCACAAAAGAATTAGCCTCATTAAATTTGGAAAAGAGTATAATCATTTTGGCTACTGGGTGATGATCATATCAGCAATAGCAACTCTCTAAGACCATGTATGGAGTCATAGCAGAGCTGTGATCTATGACCATGGAGGGGAGGGGAGCACCTATACCAGTGAAAAGAAGCTGATCTGGTCATATAGTAAGACTGAGGAATAAAAGTGGGCATTGATATAATACTTTAAAGTTTGCAGAACATTTTGTATACAGTATCCTATTTAAACCTCACAAAAAATCAACCTTATTATTTAGGTACCATACGCATTACTTTGTCCCTTTTTTCAGAGGAGAAAATTGGCTATCAAAAAAATTAAATGATTTCTTCATGAATTCAGGTTTCCTCATTCCAGGTCCCATACTCTATCCACTACTGCCTCCTAACTATTGCACTGACTGGTACCCACACTATTAAAAACAACAACAACAACAAAAACGGCAGAGCAGGTCCTACAACACACTGAACATATACCCTGAAGAATCTTTGGGAGAACATGAATAAGAATTACTGGATGGGTGGGTTGCAATCAGCACTGTTAGAGGGCATATGCATCAGTGACATCACAGATCCATTAAAGAAAGAAACAATCTGAGGGGGTTAGACTAGAAATATCTAAATTTCTCCCAGTTTAAATCTATGATCCTGCCATTATACGGCATTATTCAGTTTTTTTAGTCATGCCTAACTTTGTGATGCCATTTGGGGTTGTCTGGGCAGGAGTACTAGAGTTACATGCCATTTCCTTCTCCAGCTAATTTTACAGACGAGAAAACTGAGGCAAAAAGGGTTAAGTGACTTTCTAGTAAGTGTCTGAGGCTAGATTTGAACTCAGGAAGATGAGTGTTCCTGACTGCAGGCCCAGTGCTCTATCCACTGTACCGCCTAGCTACCCCCATAAGTTCAATAGTCTATACCTTTTGAAAAACAATATGAAAACTAAGTAATTCAATCATGATGTCAAATTAAAACACTTGGCAGTCACATTGCTGGCACAAGCATTTGATTCATTCCTATTCTGTTGATCCTGTATCTACAATGATTACTTCTAGCCTGTCAGGATTACACTTTGGATACGGACGTTAAATGCTGAAGCAAGAATTCAGATAATTTAGATCCAACATGGTTTTGTCAGAAATACATAAATAATTTAGGGTTGAGAAGGATATGTTTTTTTCCTATTGTATAAAGTTTAGTTTGGACTCAGAAAGAAAGTGGTTCATTTGCCATAGCTAAAATTGGAACTATGTATATGGAACTATGGAGATAATAATAACAGAATCACAGGGACATAGATTTAGAATAATGGAAGAGTCTTTTCAGGCCATTTAGTCTAACCACTTCATTTAAAGGATGAGGAAACTGAAGTATAGAAAAGTTACATGACTTGTCCAAGGTCACATACTCTGTCGCAAAGTGGCAGAAATAGGATTCAAACGCAGATACTTTGACTCTAGATCTAGCCCTTGTGTCTGCTATACCATAATGGTAGAGTACTACTATAACGAATGGGATCTGACACAAATCTTAGGCCTCATACTAAAATATTACTTTAAAGAACCAATCTATCATCTATCTATCTATCTATCTATCTATCTATCTATCTATCTATCTATCTATCTATCTATCTATCTATCTATCTATCTATCTATCTATCTATCTACAATGAGATTAATATAGAGGAATGAAAGGCCAAGAATCTCAAGGGAAATAATGAAAAAAAATGGAAAGGAAAGAAGCCTACCAGTACTGGATTTCAAACTACAATCTAAAGCAATAATCATCAAACTATCTGGTACTGCATTTAAAAAATGCCAATAAGTAGAACTGATTAATTATAAAATACACAGAAGTAAATGAGCCAAAGGATTTTGTTTAATGATCCAAGGACCCCAGCTATTTGAATAAAGACTCACTATTTGACAAAAAATTAATGAGGAAAAGTGGACAGTAATCTGATACAAATTTCTTTAGACTGACACTTTACACCATGCACTAATATAAATTCTAAATGGGTACTTGACCTGGATATAAAAGGTTACAATCTAAAAAAGTAATTATAGGAGTAAGGAAGAGAATATTTTCCCCAACTATAGATTGGAGAAGAGTTTGTGACCGGAGAATAGAGAAGTTCAGAGAAGATAAAGTTGATACTTTTGATTATCTGAAACTATAAATGAATGGCTATAAATGTATAACCTTATGAACTATAATTGTGGTTGCATTTACGATCTATAAACTTGTACATGCAATTTATGTAAGATTTGTATACATTGCCTTAATTTTCTCACACAGATAATGTTATTATATGAGATAATAATTCTCACATGATAATAGAATACCAATTTTTATGTAATACAATACCAAAAATTTGTAAGTCAACCTAGGAGGAGAGAATTATAATGCCCAATATATTATTGTGTAAGGAAAAATGAAAGTGTTGCAAGTGAACTGAAAAAAAGAAAATATATGTAATATTTTTGCACAAACAAAACCAATGCTACTAAGAATAGAAGGGGAGTCATTAAATTGGGGGTAGAGGTGGATCTCTGCAGCCAGTTTGGTCTCATTTCTGAGCTAGATAAGGAACTGATTAAAATTCATAAGAATAAGAGCCAGTTCAATTGAGAGTCAAATGATATAAACAAACAGGTCTCAAATGAAGAAATGTATGTTATCAACAAACAAGAAAAATTTTCCAACTCTAATATTGAGAGAAATATAAATTAAAGCAACTGTAAGGTTCTAGCACATATCCATCAAATTGGCAAAGATGAAAAAAAGAGAAGAGTAGAAGAATGGGAGAAGAACATAAGGTAACAGGGATAGGTTATACCTGTCCCTGTTAGATAGTCTGAGAGGAGAGTCTGAGAAAGAAAATAGCAAGTAAAAATAGGATGGAGGGAAATTCACAAATAGTAATTATGGCTTTGAGTGGAATGAGTTATTTAAAGCAGCTCTCTTTGTGGAAAAGTGCAGGGATCCCCATCAACTGAGTTCATTTGAGTATTTGAATATATGAATAATTATCAACATTAGTTGATGCTAATTTTACAAATAAAAAGGTAATCAATTAAATATATGCTAGAAGGGTGTTCTATAAGTAAGTCCAAGAATATATGTACTGGAGTAAATAGCCTTTATTTGACAGTTGAGGAAAATGCAAAGTAGTTTGGCAGAAATACATTTTAGATTGCACTTTATACCATATATCATAATAATCTCCAAATTGATGTGTGATATAAATGTAAAAGATCATATAACTAAAAAAATTAGAGAAGAATGAAAGAAGGTACCTTGTACAATCATGATTACTGGGAGACGCCTTAACTAAACAAGAAATACAGGTGATATAAGAAGTAAAATAAGCAATTTACATGGCATACAATTACAAAGTTTTTACAAAGTCAAAAATCAATGTATCCAGAATAAAAATGGAAATTGAGAATTGAGAAAAAAATCTTTGAAGTTAATGTCTAATAAAAATCTGATATCCAAGACATATAAGGAATTAATATAGATATATAAGAATAAAAGTGATTTCCTGATAATTAAATGATCGAAATCTTTGAATAAACAGTTTTCAAAAGAATCAATAAAATGATGAACAACCTTATGAAAGAATGTTCCAAATCACAAATTGCAATATGAAAAAATTGCAGGTTCTTCTTTAAAGTACAATGTGCTATTATTTTAAAATATATAATAAAATTGTCATGTAACTTTCTTTTTTTCTCCCTCTCCGCGCCAAAAGATGGCTACTGTTAGACACAAATCTATAAATTCAAACAACTCTTATGCTCTACTTTGCACTCTTCAAAGATAATGTGAGCTGCCAAATGGCAAATGATGGAGGGACTGTAGAAAGAGAAATATCCTAATGTGCTATTGTCTGAGCCATGGTAAACTGCACACCCTCTTTGGTTTAGCACTCCCACTACAGTGTTTGGTAAATATATGAAAAAGCTTAAAGACAGAAGTAAAGATTCCATATATACTAAAATATTCATGGTAGCAAAAACCTGGAACAAATAGATGTCTACTGGCTAGGAAATGTTTGAACAAATTGTGGTGTATGAATATTATAAAATGTTATGCCATAAAAAATAACAAATATAAAGAATTTAAGAAACTTGGAAAGACTTGTAGAAATTCATTCAGAGTGAAATAAACAGAACCAGGAGAACAATTTACAGAATGATCACAATAATGTAAAGGAAAGCAACAATGAAAGGCACAAGAATTCTGATCAACTCAGTAAAGAATTTCAGAGGAATGATGGTGAGATGTATCTCCCTCCACAGAGGGCCAAAGAGATGTCAGACTATTTGGTGAAAAATGAGGTCTATGCTATCAGGCATGACCAAGAGGTTGATTTACTTTGCTGAGATGCAACTTGTTAATTTGTCATATGCTAGACAAGATTTTAAAATATATATACGTGTATACATTTAAAAAGCCAACAATAAAGCATTTCTTAAAAAGCTTTAGATTAATTAAAGAATATCCTCATGTTCTTTTCTGAGAGTGAAATACAGCCAATTCTGGGTTTTGACTGATTAATCTTTTGTCAGCTACCACATTCTAATCATGCTTTGGTTGCATTTCTATGTTGTAACTTTCTATACGTCAGGAAATAATATCTGGAGGCTGACTACACTCAGAAATGAGAGGTAGAAAAAGCATAGATCAGAAATTACACATATAAATGAGTGCTGTCTTTTTAAAATCAATCCCTTTGGGAGACTGATTACATATTCCACATCTGCTCCCATGTCTCAAAACATTCTTGGTTGGTAATATAGCCTGCTATACCTTAGCGTTTATTTCAAATGTGGAAAAATGGCACCCCAAACATTGCAAT
>CM053594.1:289447111-289462621 GCA_028646575.1 Pseudocheirus occidentalis | reverse complement strand
ATCTATATCTATATCTATATAATCTATATCTATATCTATATCTGTATCTGTATCTATATAATCTATATCTATCTATTTATCTGCATATACATACACATTGTGCATATACACATATAGACACACATGAATAGAGACACTAAATCCATGACTTCAGTAACATTGAGAGACACTAGTAGGTGTTTTTTCAACCAATACAACTTAGAGAGGACTGAGAGGCTAAACAATTTGCTGAGGTCACAAGCCAATATTTATAAGAAGTAAATCTTCCTTGTTTAACAAACTCTCTCTGTTGTGCTAGTTCACACATACACATGTATATGTATATATGTGTGTGTGTGTGTGTGTGTAATACATATATGTGTATGTGTATAGGTATAATGCATATGTGTATATGTGCTCTGCATATCTTTCCAAACAGACTAAACCTGTAGATTCTACGGTTTCTTTGTTGGATTGATTCATTTTGTCAGTCCGGTATCTTGATTGCCATGACCTAGATAGAGTGTATGGGGTAGAATGGTAGTTAGTTCAGGCTTCTGTTGTACCAAGTTATTAGGCAAGAGTGAATAAAAAGAACTTTGATAATATAGTTTTTGATACAATGGTAATATATCTTTGTGCCTCAATGACTAGTACTATTTAGTTGTAATCCTCTATTAAACGAAGCAAATAAAAGACTCCAAGCTTAGAATCTGCCCGATAAAAATCAGATCAGGAGGAAAGAAATCAACCTGACATTGTTGCCAGTGGGTGTCTCTGTTGTGCTTCAACTTGGTCATGTTCCTCCCACATTATCTACATAATTATTTATGTTCTGAAATGAATGATCTGAAGGGGTTTTTTTGTATATTCACTTATTTTTAAACAAAGTTTAAAACCCATACCAACCCATATCTGAAGAAGAAGCTTTCCCACAACCTCCCACAACATGGGAACCCATTTTTCTTTTTGATAATCCATGTAGGAATTTTTTTCCCTTCTAAATCAGCTTCACTTAGACCCACTTTTTTTCTGAGATCAAGAAGTATAAGTCTAAACTTCATCAGGACTTTCTTCAATGGGCATGTCCTGGTTTTTATTTTTACAGGGAAAAGATAGCTTTACAAAGCATTTAACAAAAGTTGTTTTGCTGGAAAAAAAAACTATTATTAAATGAAAAAATAGATACAATGTTCAACCATGAGATTTTCCCTCTGACTTCCCCCCCAAATTTTCAAAGATGCAATCCAAAGAGGAAGAGTTGATTAATAGAATAAATCAATAGTTAACAAATTATTAAATATCTACTATGTTCTTGGAATTATGGAAGGGAGGAGGGAATGAAGATCACAAGCAATCATTCCCAGGGTTTAAGCCCACAAATGGAAGACAATACAACAATTCTGGAGTCCTGCAGGAACAATATTGCTCTAGTCCTTGGTGGTCATTATTTGGTGGGTCACAGGACCAGAAAACTGTAAGGGGAACAGGTCCTACAGTGTTTGATTCATTACAGGTAGGGTACATACCCAGTGACTGTGAGTGTTGTTAAAGGTTTGATTGATCATTTCAAGCTGCACTGTAAGTCTGACTCAAGGTAGGAAAGGCAATTCTGAAAAATTCTAAATTATTAATATATTTATTACATATATCATATTGTTTAATATTCAAATTATAATTCCCTTTTCAAAGGCATTATCGATTGATAAGTTACATCAATTGATGCAGTATATTTCTTTCCTATCCATAAAGCAAAGAAAATAGAGATAGGATGAAAATTTTTACTTCAAAGTAAAATTAAAATAACTTTTTTCATCAGTTAACTTGACTGGTCCTTCTAGTGTCAATGATCATCAACAAGATTCACCTGTACTGAGGAAAATTCTATATACATAAAGATTGTCTCCCCTTGTCCTCTCCAAGTTCCTTTAAATAATTTACACATTCCCATATCTGGGAATCATTGATTTCCAAAATTGGAAGGAACCTCAGAAGACAGGTAGTCCAACACATACCTGAAGAAGAAGCTTTCCCACAACCTCCCTGACAGGTGGTCACATGGGAACCCATTTTACTTTTTGATAATCCACCTAGGAATTTTTTTCCCTTCTAAATCAGCTTCACTTAGACCCACTTTTTTCTGAGACCAAGAAGTATAAGTCTAAACTTCTTTCACAGGACAAGTTACTTCAGTACTTGACAATAGTCAGCATGTACTACTCCTCTTGCCCAGGTTGAACACCCTTAGTTCTTCCTACCATGCATGTGGCATGCTTTCTAGGCCCTATACCATCCTGGCCATCCTCACCCCTTTTTGTCCAGATAAATGGTGTCCCTTCTGAGATGTGGCATCTCAGAGTTGGACACCATATTCCAGACACAGTTTGATCAGGTGGAAACTTTTTACATCAATAGTATTTAATAACTTTCTATGTTCAGTCACTGTGTTAAGTGCTAGGGATGCAAAAAAAGGCCCTATTCCTCTCTTAATGCAGCCTAAAATTGCTTTCTATTATTTTTTTGCTGTCAGATTTCTAACTTTCCTTGAGCTAAGTCTACCAAAATCTCTATATCTTTAAAAAAAAGAAATCTCCTTTGACATATCTAGTCACACCTCCCCCATTTTTGTACTTGTGAAGTTGGTATTTTAAAATTAGTATAATACTTTATACATATTAGTTTTTCCTTTTTGTATTCATGTTTAGATATGAAAAATGCTTCAGAAAGTTTTAATCCAAGTCTCTTTTTCAGATGAGGAAATTGAGTCTAAAACTTGTCCAAAACTTCATAGCATCACCTGCCAGGACACCAACAAAATGCTATTCATCTCATAAGTCCATGAATAGAAAAAATACTTTATGATTTCAACAAATAATTTTAAGCTAAATTGTTAAATCAATCTGGGGTTAATTTTGTTATCTGTTGTAGCATTATAGCCTAAAATGAAGAGCAGATATCCTTCTATAGCATTCTGAAGTCCAAATCTTTATTATTGCTTTAAAAGTTCTTTTGCTACTCTTGGAGAGGCAAAAATAATTTCTGGGATATGATTTTAAAGTCTAATCCTTGAGTAGTGGCAGTAATGATAAGTAACATTTATATAGCACTTTTAGATTTATAAAGTGCTTTCCCTCCAATGACCCTGTAAGGAAGATGGTGCAGATATTGTACTTTCTAGTTTATAGAGAGAGGAACTGAGGCCCAGAGAAGCCAAATGGCTTGTACAAGGTCATACTAGTAAGAGCTGGACAGGAAACCCAGGTTGGTTTGTTTGTTTTTTACTCCAAGTTCAGTTTCCTTCCACTACATTGCGTCTGAGCATATATAAACAGTGCAAATGCATGTCTTCCTCTGCTGTGATTTCATCCATAGTGTTTTTAATGTCAATCTCATAGTCAACATACATTTGGTGAGTGCCTGCTATTTGCTCAGCACTGTGCTAAGCAAGGATAGGAATCTAAAGAATGCAGCAATCCCTCCTCTCAAGGAGTATCATCTGTCATTTATCTGTCTTCTACCAAATGTTATCTATTCAATTAATACAAATTTAAAAGTAATAGCCTGCCTCCAAGTACTAATAACCAGAAACTTCAAGAACCTAAATTTTGGACCATAATCCAAGGTTCAATTCAGGTGCTAAATGCTCTAGGAAGCCTTTTCTGGATATCACCACCTGAAGGTCGACTCTCCTGCCTCAAATTTTATTATATCACTTTGTCTCAGTAGTATAAGACTCATTATCCTACTTCATCTTTATAACCATCCTGTGAGATAGAAACTGTTATTATTTCCATTATCCAGATGAGAAAACTGAGGAGTATAAAAGTTAAGTAATTCAAGTAGTGCCAAAGGTGGAGTTTAAACCCAGGGCTCTCTCTACTACCTCAGGTTGCCTCAATATCTTTGACTTCATCACATCTTATTTTGTATTATACTTATTTGTATATATGTCAAATCCTGTCTGTTAGGTTGGAAGTCCCTTAATGACAGAAAGTGCTTCATCTTTTACCTTTATGTGTGCACCTGGTATATGTATTACACTTATTAAGGGTTTATTATATTGAACCAAACAAAATTGAATCCTGTAGTCAATTATATACTGAAATAATCAATCAGTCCTCATTTATTAAGTGCCTACTATGTGCTAGACATTGTGCTAAGTGCTAGGGATACAAAGAGGCAAAAGACAGTCCCTGCCTTCAAGGAGCTTACATTCTAGGGGGGAAGACAACATAGAAAAAGAAGCTGGAAGAAAAGAGAGAATGAAGGGGTAGGAAGGTGTAGAAGGCTGTAGAAAAAGTCAGGGAGGAGTGTTAGGAGTGTAACTTGAAGAGAAAGGAAAATATGATCAGCCTGGGCATCCTTCTTAAAATGGAGGATCTGGTTGGAAGCAGTCAGTCAGAGAGAGGGACTGCTCGAGTAGAGGCCATTTCCAGGGCCAGAGGGGAGAAGTTTCTGTGGTGTAGAGAAAGTCAGGAATGCAACTTGAAGAGGAAGGAAAGTTTTGAATTTCCTTTCTTCACTTTAATCATGTGATAATTATAAAAAAATTTCTAACCAATTTGTTATAGTTCCTATTTTTTGTAACAAATTTTGTTCCTGTTTTTTGTAACAAGTTTTGTCAACCCATTCATTTAGACATGTATTCTTCTAATCACTTTTACATATCAATTTAATAGGTCCAAAGTCTGTGATGCCAGTGCATGTCAGTGACTCAGAAAGTCTGGGATGTCTGAGGTCAGTCTGACGTTTGTTGTTAAAAAAAATTGTGCTATTAACAGTCATACAACTAGACCATAAACAGTCATCCTGGTGTGTGTGTGTGTGTGTGTGTGTGAGAGAGAGAGAGACAGAGAGAGAGACAGAGAGAGAGAGAGAGAGAGAGAGAGAGAGAGAGAGAGAGAGAGAGAGAGAGAGAGAGAGAGAGAGTGTAAAGGCCTCCTCTCCCTTCCATATACACCCCTCAGGCTATCCTTTTTGTAATTTATCTTCCCTTCTAAGCTGCTGTTAGTGTTGTTTTAATAGGACTGGGGTAAGGCTGGAGAAAAGGAGGAGATAAAGAATAATAAAGAAGGTGAGAAAGAACAAAAAGAGGTAAGAAATTTAGAGTTTGAAGAGAGGATATCGATTATCTAATCTGATTCACTCCTTGTCAGGTCACACAAGGACTAAGGTACATATCTGAGATTTGAGCCAAAGAATAAAAGAAATTAGAAAATATAATAAATGAAAAAAACAGTTGAGAGCCCAAGTACCCGCACTCAAATCCATTTACAACAGTGACTACCCTAGCTCTCACTAACTGAAGGCCAGGTATGTTACATTTAACCCCTTCCCCAAGGTTCTTGCAGGTACCTGTAAGTTCTAAGGGGTTTAGAAGTGTCTAGCCTTTCATTGCTCCAAGCCCTCACTGATCATGTTCTCAGTGCTCCAGTTCCATTTAGCCATTTTTACAAAGGAATATTTCTTTCAAAGATATAGCAAGAATAAATAAACAAATGTTACCTAATATCTCTCCAACTTCTACTTGCTCAGTCTCTGGAACGGGGAATGAGGATTGGGTTCAAAGCTAAACTCAGCTTATGGATGGAGTAGTCACACCAAAATTGAAGTCTACAGGCCTCCTGGGCTGGTACCTTGGTTTCTGAGGATTTTCCTGAAGGCTTGGCAGCTACATTCAACCCCAAGGTTGACATGGCTCAAAAACCTGGGCCCAGGTTCTCCAGTGTCTGTCCTTAGAACTGAAAGGGACAAACAAAATAGACCAAAGCCCTAAGCCTGATTTTCTGGGTCACAGGGACTAAAGCTTAGTTCATCCTGTCCATGGTTCAAGCAAATAGGACCTTTCCCCCGGACAGTTTGAGAGGCTGTTCCCTGTCTGGCAGTTTTAAAGATGTAGCCTCTTCTGGTTATATTAGCCAGTGGAAAGAAGCTGCTTCCACCCACCTGATAGGGAAACACAGAATGTCTTTTCCCAGAAATAACTCTCTGCTGTCTCCCACATACATGCTTCCATCTTAGGTGATCTGAGCATGCACAACACGCTGTTATGCATTGTTGTTCCCTTAAGCCAGGCTGCAACTCAGACTCAGTTGGAAAGGTATTAGTGATCAAACATGGCTCTTTGACTTCATACTTGAGGAAACCAGAGCCAAGATGTGTGAAATCACTCACCTAATGTCCCCACAGCTAGCAAGTGAAACATAGAGAACCTTTCCCCAAGTCACTTGACTCCAAGCCTAAAGCTCTTTTCCAGTGTAAAGGGAATCCTACATGATAGATGTGCTGATAACTTTCTCTGGTGGTGATTGACATTCCTCTTTGACTGATCTAGAGAATCAATTAGTCTATCAAAGGCATAAACAAGTTGTGAATAAGGCCTTGATCAGTTTGGGAAGAATGAAGTACTTTGAGACTTTGTATGAATTAAGATGTTGTTGCACAGGAAATATATTGGGATGTGATGAAAGAATTATGCCCAGATTTGGGCCTATGTATATCAGAGAAGGACGACATTCAAGCAACTGACATACTGAGGTTTGAGGAGTGTTTTGAAGAGCTTAATCCTTGCCTCTATAGAGGACAACAAGGAGTTGGGGCAGAGGAACAGGACTGAGACCTTTCTCTCCCTTCCCCACTCCCCACTGACTAGTTGACAATCTTGTGAACTTTGATAGGTTGGAAGATTTGGGATTCCTGTCTGAATTTCTCTCAGTGTCCTGGAAGCAAGTGGCCCAAGGACAAATTAGATACACCAAGGAAAGGCAGCTCCTGGGTTTATGATCTCTTTGAGGTAGAAAAAAGGGCAGTTTCTGGACTCTACAAGATAGTGAGAACCTGGCAGAGAGCTACCCTAAGGTGGAATTGAATGAATTTCACTGCATGAAAGGTTAAAGAAACTTCCATCCAACTGAGAGTTGCGAGTTACTCTCAGACCTACCACTTGTGCTCTCTATCCCTGGACTCTGCATGTACTTGTAGGGTAGTATGTCCCAGACTTTTGGTGGCATGATTTTGTACCAGCTGTTAAGCTAGCAAGCCCTGAGCTAGCTAAGGAATGTCAACTAGCTAATCAATATCAGGGTTGAGTTGTTGAGAGAACACTGAATGGGGATCTTGAACTCCAGTACTAGAAAAAATAATCCAACTCCTGAGGATTACCCCCAGAACTCTGAGGGGAGAAGTTATCTGCCACTTTATGGGGACCCGAGCTGCCAGTCTGAGTGGGAGATAAAAAGTAGCCTTGGAGGGGGTGCTACACCTTACTATGCTTCTCCCTATGTGTCATGGCAACATTTCCTGACCTCTACCTCTCAGAGTCCCTGGTTTCCTTCAATGCTCAGATCAAGTCTCACTTTTTTGGATTCCCCTCTGTATGAACCCCATAATTTCCTCACATTATTAAGTGATGAAGCCCCAGGTAAGTTTCAGGGAAGAAATCCCCTTACCCCCTTTCTGGGAGTCCATTGGAAGTGGGCAATGCCATTTCCACAGCTTCACAGATAAACTAAAAGGTTGGTCATCCTGGCTGAAGCCACTCCCCCTGATGAGTCAGTAGCTAATCATCTTTCTTCACTGTAAGAAGTTACTGGATCATCCTAACTAGGAGCCTGTGCCTCAGCATGGGGCTTGAGTACATAGCTCCCTGGGATGTGCCTCAGTCTAACAGGCTTATTTGGTTACAGATCCTGGTTTGGTAATTCACTCCCCTATTATAGCATCATATTTACAAATGGACAGAGTTCACATCACAAGATGGTTTCTAAGAATATATTGTAGCAACAACAACTAAAGGAATTATCTTATATTGTCACTCTAATGATTAACAATATACAAACATAACATGGTCTATGATATTGTCACTTTCTTTTTCTCCCTCTGTTATTATCATTCCCTAGCCTGCTGAAGATACAGAATGTCAATTACAGGGATCACAGAAGGATACTGGGGATGGAGGTGTGTCTGATTTATTATCTTATTCATCTTACACAATGTCCTTTCAATCAACTGTCCAAGCAAGGAGAGGTCTTGGGTCTTTTAGGATTGGGGGCAATATTTTCATTGATTCACTAATGCTGTTGAGTATTGGAATATCCTCTGGCTGTCCAAGAGAGCTAAAGAATTCCCCTAAGTACCTTGCTACAGGGACAGTGACTTAGGAGAATGAGAAAAACAGAAGTCCCATAAATATAAAATCACAATATTAACAGTTTTGAAAATTAATTGTGGAAGTAGAATGAATTAGTTTTTGTGGACTTAAAACTTGGATGTGTCTGTGATTTCATTGATGTAGATATTTCTTGCCAGTGAGGGAGATGGCAGCCAGTATTACAAGACTCTTGTCCACGTGCTACTATGAATCTTCCACAAATGGTCCACAGGAACTAGGAGACTTCCCCTAGATATTTTGACAATGTATGTACCACATGAGACTATCAGTCATGTCTTGCCCACTACATTTTGCACTAGCCACACCACTTCTGGACTTCTCTGGAACTCTCAATCATGCCTTCTTTTCCCAGAAATTTCATCATTGGGAAATCTCTTTATGCTGCAAGATTGAGTCTTTCTGGTGCTCACATTTCATCAGTACCCTGGGCTCCTCTGACTGGACCCTGTGCCTGGCAGCAGGACCACAGGCTCTTTTTAAAGAGAGGAGTCAGGATAGGTTTTTCTCTGCATTTCCTGACAACTGCATAGCTTTTGGATTTCTCTGGAACTCTCTTCCTCTCTACCTTTTCTCCCCACTAGCCCCTGCCCGTTTCAGCTTCTTTTTGTGTGCTGTCTTCTTTCATTAGACTGTAAGCTCCTTGAGGACAGAGACTGTCTTTGTTTTCATTTGTATTTGAACCCCCAGTACCTGACCCCGTGCCTGGCAGATAGAAGGTACTTACTAATATTTATTGACTGACTGACTACAAGACTAGCCCATACTCGACATCTTAGCAAGATGAAAAGAATAATGGATTTAGAGTCAAAAGGCTTGGATTCAAATACCACTTTTACCACTTACTGTATATGAGACTTTAATTTGCCTTTTTCCTTATCTGAAAAACTAGAGGGTTGGACTCAGTGACTTTTCAGGTTCCTTCTAGGTCTGTCATACTCTGCGTATTGACAAACATCTCTCTAAGGATATCTTTTATACCTATTCTCTTGGGTGATTTTGCATTGGAAAAGACATCATATAGGAAGAAATAATATGCAAAATCTATCCTCTGAATTTGACGCAGAATGCTTCTCAAAGATTTTTTAATTCATTCATTCAGCCAACATTTATTTACTAAATGCCTATGGCCTTTGGAGCACTGTACTAGGCTCTGGGAAAGATATAAGTTAGGTCTTACAGGGGTGAGAATCCTGTGGCTTTGTAGGTCCTCAGGTGTGGCCTTTTGACTGAGTCCAAGTTTTACAGAACAAATCCTTTCATTAAGGGGATTTGTTTTGTGAAGCTTGGATTCAGCCAAAGGGCCCCACTTGAGAACTGTAATGTTAATGGGATATAATATCTTCCCTACCCATTAATAGGCCTCACCTGGAGTCCATTAAGGGAAGCTAGCTTAGGGGAGGCTTGCATGTAGGAAGGCTTTCATGCTTTTTGCTAATTTCTAATTGGGCACTGAGTCACAGGGTTGTGATGCCTTATGGCTCTGAGAAGTGTATATATACTCAAAGTTGGCATTTTTCTTTGGGGGCTCACTTATGAGAATGATCTTGTGATTCCTTGGTCAAGATTCTGAGGGGCCTTGTTTTCAGAGCTCCTCAACTGCTCAGATGTAAAAGCTTTCTTGATCCAGGGATGTATGTAAAGTGTATAGTTGATTCAGGCAGTCAGAACCCTGTCTGTTGGTCTTTATTTCTCTGCTTATATTTTCTCTATTTGTATTTTCTCTGAAGTTCAGGGTGCTGACTTTTCCTTGAACTAGTGAATGTAATTAAAAAAGACTGTTAACCCCTTAAACATCTGTTGTTCCTAGTAAAGTGGATCTAAGAACCTGTGCTAGCAACTATCCTGGGTATGCCAGTGTGGTTGTCCCCACAAGGATGTAGAGGGCCACATGTGGCCTCGAGGCCCCAGGTTCCCCATCCCTAAATAAATATTTTAAGATTTTGTTTTAGGGTTCTGTCACTTAAGCATGCTCACCACAGACACTCCTATCCTTTTCAGTGGGTGTCAGTACCTGCAAAACTCCCTGGTAAGGCCCATTTCAGATTAAGATGTATCTGAGAAATGTTTAATAAAATAAATAAAGATGCAATACAATATAGATAATGGTAACTTTTGGGTTTCTAAAACGATATGCAACCCATGCCTCGCTTTCTATTTGATTATGACATCTCTGCATAATCCTAATCTGGTAACATACAGTTTCCCACAAAAAAAAACCTCATCTGTGGCCAAGCTTTTATTTACCATACCTTCAGCATATCTCTGGCTAGAAGAGTTTTCAATCTGCTTTGCATAAAATACTCTGCAGCTTGGCTTTGTGCCATGGTTCCAAACCTGCTCATTGCTGCTCTCCAGGTGTTAGAGTAAACTCACAAGGGCACAGTGGGATATTTTAAATTTTCCAAGGAAACACAAGATACTGGACATCTGTTGGACACAGCAGGAACTACTAGAGGTAGTTCACAGTTTCAATATTAGTTCAGCTATGCCAGCAACTTTCTTATTGATGATATATCTTTCTGAAGCCAAGTTTCAGACAGTTGTGGTCATAAAAATTAAGTACCCTGCAAAAGTCAACATGGAATGAGAAATGAAGCTGGAAATGTTCAATTGGACTCTAACATTTTAGACGTTTTATAGTGCCCACCAGGCTCATATATCCCATTAATAACTGTGGTTAAGACTGAAATAAAATATTATTTTTCTTTTATTTTGCATGTGTTATTTTTCAAATGATTATTAATCATATATATTATTTATAATACATTTTAAACTTATTATATTGGTATATTATTAATATATAATTAACCATATATCAATACTTATTTGTTTATACTTAACTAATTAATAAATGAAGCTGTTAGGTACATCTTTTGCCCTAGGGGCACAATGAAAAAAAATATTGAGAGACTAAAGGCTCAGTGACCTGAGAAAGTTTGGGAACTTCTTCATAATAGATTGAATGCTGGCCCTAGAGTGAAGTCGAGGCAGTGTAATACAATGGAATAAATACTGGTTTGGGGAGTCAAGTGAACTTTTTTACCTGTGATTCTCACAACCTCTCTGACTTTAGACAAGTCACTTAGTCTCCCAAGACCTCACTTTACTTATCTGAAATGAATGGGTTAGAATAAATGTTCTCTAAAAAGCCTCCAGATCCATAATCCTAAAATATAAATTTAAATATCACAACAGACACCTATTATCATATAACCATGAGCAAATGACTATATCGGAAGTTGTTTTTATTCTTTTTGCATCTGTAAAATGGGGATATTAATAGCATCTACTTTACGGGTTGTTGTAGGAATCAAATGAGATAACTTTAAAACAGCACGTAAACGTGAGGTACCATTATTCTTTTATTTGTTTCACTGTTTATCCATATTCCATTTTTTAAAAATGAGTTTCAGAGAGGAAATGACTTCAGGGGCAGAGATTAACTTTTCTGCCTATATCTGGTTCCTGGTTATCTTAAATCTTGTAACTTAAAAGTTACAAGAAACTTCCTAACATCCTAGTACTTCATGTAAAAATATTTTCGTATACTTCCTAAAACTCATTTCATTACATTTAGATTTGGTTTTACTTCTCTTGAAGCTATTTTATATGTCTTCTGTGGAGGCAGCCACGCAACAACCATTTGTACATTTGAACTAATTTTAGCAGTTACTACAGCAATGGAATGGTTAATCAAGAATGAAGTTTATCATAGAGTTTCAAAGTCCTGGTATAGAGAGGATTCAGGATATGATGCAAGACTCAGGGCAAAGTTCAGCAAAATATTTTGTTTTAAATGTCACTGGTTTAGCCTTAAATAGCATAAGCAATGGCTAAGGAATCCCGGGTAAATGAGAGAAATAAAGCCTTGTGGGGTGAGCAGTTGATGCAGCAGAACCTGCATACAAATTCAATAATAAAGGTGGAAACAGCTTACAATAGGATGAAAGAGATTAGAATGGGAAGGCATCTAAGACAATGGGATAGAGGAAATTAGAGGGCAAGAATTTAGTACCCTTGTGAATTTCAGTAACTTAAAAGGACTCAGAGCTGAGATCAGATTGTTAGAAAGCACTGAAATCAAGCTGAGGGAGACAAGAATCACATTTTAAAAAATCGTGCATCTGAGGGAAAACACATGGACAACATAACTGTCTCCCAGTACCCGTTGCATAGCAACTGAACCAGGATATGGTTGGGGCAGAGGCTTAGAGGTGGCAGTGGTAGGGTCGGAGGAAGTCTCCATAGCAACAAAGAACAACAGTTCTCTGAGGTAACATAACTGAACTAGGAGACCTCTCGAGTTTTAAACTGAAAAACCAATAGGGATTGCTTAATGAAGAAGAGAGATCCAATTCTGTGCAAATTTCTACCAACAACCCCAGAGAACTTTTAACCACGAGGGGAAAGTGTTGCAAGATTATTTTGAACCAGAAGACTTGAACATTCCCAACGTGTTAAATCTTATTGGTATGATACAAAAGCAAATTAGTCCAGGGTGGTTACGATCAGGGATATTTTCCTAACCAATATAATGGATCCTTTTGGTCTGTCTAATGCTTTCACATATCTCCCACCTCTCTACCCTAGTCCCTGGGATGTGAAATTAAAAACAATGATTTTTACTCTTCATTTGGTGAGCAAAATATATACTATGAAATTATATTAAGATGAATTTATTGAGCCAGGTCCTGTGAAGTTAAGGAATGTTTGTTTGTTTGTTTTTACAATATTTGATACTTAGATCTATAATCTCATGGAAGTCAGTAGCTCCTCTCAAGGTGCAGATTTCAACCTATCTATAACTTCTTGTGCTTTACAGCATTTTTTTCATGACTGTAAATTCTCTATGGGGATCTTCTAAATCCCTCTACATTTCATGGATACTAATGGAATTCACAGACCATCCACAATTTTTAAAGTAGCATTTATACAATGTTTTAATATTTGCAAAGAGATTTACAAATATTATTTATATTATCCTCACAGCAATCAATCAATCGATAAACACTTATTAAGTACCTACTATGTGCCAGCTACTGTATTAAACACTGAAAATACAAAGAGTCAAAAGACAGTCCCAGTCCTTGAGGAACTTACTTCAGTCGAATAGGGGAGACAACATGAAAACAAATACATACAAAACGAGCTATAGACAGGGCAAGTAGGAAAAAAATAGAGGGAAGGCAGTAGAATTAAAGGAGGTTGGGAAAGACATCCTGTAAAAGATGAGATTTTAGTTAGGACTTGAAGGACGTCAGAGAAGTCAGCAGGTAGAACTTAGGAAGCAGAGTGTTCCAGACATGGGGGACAGTTAGAGAAAACGTCCAATATGAAGACATGGAATGTCATGTTTGTGGAACAGCCAAGAGGCTGATGTCACTAGACTGAAGAGTACATGTAGGGAAGGCAGAAGAAGACAGGAAAGGTAAAAGGGTGCACAGCTTACAAAGGGCTTTGAATGCCAAATAGAGCATTTTGTATTTGATCCTGGAAGATAGGTACTATGTGAGTATAATAGTAGGCAGATAGATGTTAAGTGATTTGCCCAGGTCACATAGTCAGTTAGAGCCTGAGAAGGCTGCATTTGATCTCAGGTTTTCCTAACTCCAGGTCCTGGGCTCTGTCGACTGCATCACCAAAATGCATCACTCTAAATATATGAATGGATCACCTTCTTTTCCAGTTTACATATGTGATAATAGCATTTGGTCATATCTCCTTTAAGATTATATATGAAATAATAATTACATATGGCACATTAAAATAAAGCACAAATAAAGCATAGAAGAAATAATAGTAACCTACCTCTACATAATGTTTCAAATTTTAAAAACCACTTTCTTCATAATACAATGAGATTAGGTACTTGCAAGTGTGATTCCTCTCATCCAGCAAATGAGGAAATTCAAGGAAGTTAAATACTTTGTCTTTGTTCACAAAGTATTTGATGTTGGAGTTCTCCTGGATCCAAGTCTGAAGTAGGGGTGGTGGTGATGGTGTTACTTACAATGGAGTATTCTAAGTAGGTATAGTCAAAACCCATGGCAGTGTAGGGGAATTACAACTATCACCTAGGTGTGTGAAATACCCTGCTTCTCTCTGGGGTTGACTCATTCACTCCAATCTGCTCTCAATCTAGTAAGTCTACATACCCAGAGAGATTCTCTCAGGGTCTTAAGGATGAACTATTGATGTTAAATGCACTTCCTCTGCTGACTACTTCAGCTCTTGAGTATACAGCCAATACATTTTCTGTCTAACATATTCAAACAGTAATGACCCTTTTAGATATTAAACATGACCACTTGATTAACAATATGGCAAAAGAAATAAGATCATAGATAAGAAATTTATTAGAGCAAATATATATCACAATATACATGTAAATCCCAATCACTTTCTCCATCTAATATACACAATACCTATGGCGAAGGCCTCAAACCATATATAAAAGTAAGTTCAAAATGGACACATAGCCTAAATATAAAAGACTGTATCATAAATAAATTAGAGGAGCAAGGATGAAAGTAAATTTCAGATCTATAGATAGAGGAATAGTTCATGACCAAACAAGGAATGGAAAGGGTTACAGAGGATAAAATGGACACTTTTGACTATAACATTTTAAAAAGTTTTTTTTTCAGAAACAAATTCAATGCAGCTAAGATTAGAAGGGAAACAGTTTACTAGAAAAATCTTTGCAGAAATTTTCTTAGATAATACCTAATTTCCAAATATTTGAGGAACTGATTCAAAATTTATAATAATAAGTATATTGCCCAGTTAGAAAATGGTCAATAAATATGACACCTCTCAAAGGAAGAAATGCAATCTGTCTATAGCCATATGAAAAAAATGCTACAAATCCCTAAAAATCAGAGAAATGCACATTAAAACAACTATAAGGTTCCACTTCACATCCATTAGATTTGCAAAGTTGACAGAAAAAGGAAAATGTCAAATGTTCAACTAATTAAGAGAAACAGAAATATGAGGCGCTGTTGTTGGAACTGTGAATTGGTCCAGCCACTGTGGAAAGGAATTTGGAACTTTGACAAAAGAACTACTAAATTCTGCATACTGTTTTTTCCAGTGACACCTTTAACTAAGCCCATACCCCAAAGAGGTCAAAGAAAGAAGAAAAGGACCCATATATACAAAAAAAATTGTCCTGGAATTTCTTTTTATAGTGGTGTATCACCAAGCACCCTGGCATACCCGGGGCAGCTGCTAGCACAGGTTCTTAGATCTGCTTTTCAAAGGAAAGCAACTCAAAATGGGTTAACAATCTTTCTTTAATCAAACAAACATATCATTTACTTAGTTCAGGGGGAAAAGTCAGCACCCTGAACTCCAGA
>CM053594.1:289427863-289446611 GCA_028646575.1 Pseudocheirus occidentalis | reverse complement strand
ATAGATATAGATATAGATATAGATATAGATATAGATATAGATATAGATATAGATATAGATATAGATATAGATATAGATATAGATATAGATATAGGTATAGATATAGATTGTTTGTACTCATTCAGCAGAGATGAAACTCGGAACTGGGTAAAATGTTGCTAGATTTTTTCATAAAATGACAAATTCCAAAATCTGAGAAGGTAAGAAAGTGCTCCGGAAGGAAGGAAAGGAAGTATTAAAATAAAGTTACAATGATCCTACAAATTATCCAAGCCCAGTGCTATATCACTATGGAGTGAATGATATCACCTGCCTGGTTATAAGTGAATAGTGACATTGAGTATCCTGGGGATAGATTACCCTTTCCTCATAAAATATGGAGGTATGTAGGATCCAGATTACTTTTTGATATTCATTTCACATTGCTTTCCCCATAGGCTCTACTAGTTTTGCCCCTAAACTCTGCATTCTCTCTCTTTCCCCAGTGCTTTGGATGGAATGTTCCCAATGTTTTCATTGCTCTACCTCTATGTCCCATCACCTCTACCTCTTAGAATGCTTAGCTGAGTACATGTTGTGTTTCCCTAAGCAAAATGTAAGCTTTTGAAGGAAGTGTTAGCTTTGTCTGCATCACCAGCACCTATTAGGGTATCTTGTATGTATAAATCTTTAATAAATGCTCAAATAAAAATAAAAATTATACCAATTTAATAACAAGAAATCAGGAATCCCTGTTTTCTGTTTTTTATTTGTGTTTCTCCCAGACTTGGTTACTTTTGAAAGTCTGTTTTTAAATTTTCTTAAGTCAATTTTTTTGCCTCAAGTAAAATTGTGAAAAACAGTAGCGTAAGTTGAGCCACATAGACTTTGATTATATTTTGATGCAATTATAGAATTAAGTAGGAACATGTGATGTAATTCATGGGTCTTAAGCCTTCAAGGAATTAGGTATTTGTTTAAAAAGTTTTTTAAAAAGGACCATTATTTACTGCTGTAGCTCTCCCTTGTCTCCCACCCTCAGGAATGAAACAGTAATAAGTTTATGCCAGATCCAAACATAAGAAACATTATCTCTCTAGCCCGTTCCATACAAAATATATCTCCATTGCTACGTAACATAATCATGTGGATATTTATTTGCAAAAAAGATAAAGAGGCATGAGGGAGAAGGGAAAAAAGCCCATTTTCTTCTGAGACTTGAAATAAATTGGAGAATTGATTTGCTACAGAACCTGAGCTTGGGGGGGGGGAGGAAAGAACAAGTCATTGAATTTATTTTTCTGAAATATGATTTCTCATGTTAAAACATACGCTCATAACTAGACCAAGAGATGGAAGTTACAGAGAAGCAGGTTTTTATTTCAATATAAAGAAAAACACAAATCTTAAAGAGCTCATAAATTCTTTGTTCTCCTCCTCCTCCTCCTTCTCCTCCTCCTTCTTCTTCTGCTTCTGCTTCTTCTGCTTCTTCTCCTCCTCTTCCTTCTCTTCCTTCTCCTATTCCTCCTCCTTCTTCACCTGCACCAAAGCGTAGAGGACTGCTTTAGGAGACAGGGACCTCCACCTCTCTGTTCTAAAATTCATTTGTAAGTTGGTTGTCAATGAATGGAAGTTTCAAAAAAGCAAAAATTTTGCCTTGATATGATGAAACACATTTTGAACCATCAAAAAGTGGCATAGGCCACCTCAGGAGCTGGTCAGCTCTTTTTCTCATTTGACATTGGATGCCTATGTGGTAGAATCTTCTGATTCTTTTGCAATTATGGGTTGGACTGTTTGGCTATGACAGTTGTTTTTAATACAAAAATTCTCTGAATTTAGAATATATTTTCCCATAGAAAACTTTTTTTTTTCTGAAATGGTGGTTAGATTTTCAGGGCAGCCCACGAAGACTAATTTCAATCCATAAAATGACTGGATTATATTGCTTAGTCTAGTTAGAATGCTAACTTAGACACGGAATACAGTCTCTTTTAAGATCATTTTCATGAGTAGTTCATGATGAAAAAGATAGGACAAGTGCTTTTGTGTAAAAGAAGAGATTTATATTTATTGTCAAAGGATGTGGGATATTGCTTCTGCTATGGATGGACACTGATGCTTAATATGAATAGAAAAAGATTTTTAAAAATACAAACTGCTAAAAATATGTACATGAAGAAGCAAAACTTTCAGTGGGGCTTTGGACAGTTGGTGGGGGGGAATGATCTGTGGTATAAACATGATGACTTGGATCTCTTTGTAACAATGTGGAGTGATGCTTGTGTGGAAATGTTTTAATGTTATAGAGAATCAGAGAAATATTTTTTTAAATAAAAAAAAGCCTCAAGAAATGTACTTGTGAAGAAATAAAGTTTTAAGTGACCAGATTGCCTTATTGGATACTTTAGAGCTAAAATGTGATGGGCATCTAATCTGCATATATACATCTTTTATTTATTTATTTTTGAAGGGCAGTTGGGGTTAAGTGACTTGCCCAAGGTCACATGGCTAGTTTTTTTGTGTTAAGTGTCTGAAGCTGGATTTGAACTCAGGTCTTCCTGACTCCAGGGCCAGTGCTCTATTCACTGTACCACCTACCTGCCCCTTACATCTTTTATTAACATGGGGACGGGGTTTGTTATCTGGGAAAATGAGAAATCATAAAAACATTTGAAAACCAAGGTATGTTTGGAAGACAAGAACTATCAGTTTGGGAAGCTGTGATTTTTTTTTTTAAATAAAAGGTGAGTTACTGAGAATCAGGAGATTTTCATGTAAATCTCCAGACAAAGAGCACAAATGAAGACTAAGAGGCCTCCCACCAAGAGAGCAGTAAGAGAAGAGAATCTCAGAGAATGAGGGTGCTAGTGACAAGCTACTCTTCTGAAACTGTGGCAGAGGCGGTCAGGTGAGAGAAGATTTTAGTTGAATGATTCTTGGTTGGTCAGAGAAAACTATTGGTCAAGAGGTGCGGTAACAACTATTGCCCTTCAGCACCACCTAGGGTTAGAAAAGGTGTGCTCTGCCGGCAATTCTGGTTTGAGAAGGAAAATCAGAGAACTTGGCAGCTACTTTGGTATCATGGAGAAGGGAGTTGTATAGCTTGGAGCTGCTTTGATTGGATAAGTTGGCATCCAAGTGAATGAATAATCAATTGTTGGTCTTGTCTCATGACAATTGCTGTCATTCAGCACCATCTAGAGTTAGGGAAGGGGCAAAGCTAGTGCTTTCAAATGACTATCATTGAAAGGACAAATGCTGAAACCAAAGTGGCCACATAATAAGAAGACAGAGTTCATTGGAAAATGGTGCTGGTAAGATTGAAGACAAAAGAAGGGGACGGCAGAAGATGAGATGGATAGATATCATCATGGATGCAACAATGATAAACTTGGAGAGACCGGAGATAGCAGAGGACAGAAGAGCCTAGAGGAGCAATATGGTTTGCAGGGTCACGAAAAGTTACGCAGAACTGAACAGCAACAACAAAATTAGCGCTCCACTGGTAAGTCTGGAATGAGAAAGAAAATCAGAGAACCTTTGAAGCGTCTTTGGTATCACATGTAGGAGAGCTATATAGCTTTAGTTCTGTTTTGATTGGACAGCTCAGTATCCAAGTGAGTGTTTTGATCTGGGCACAAATGTTGTCCTTCAGCACCACCTAGCATTTGAGAAGGTGGAAAGCTTGGACAGCTAGATGGTGCAGTAGACGGAATGCCAGTCAGGAAGACTCATTTTCCTGAGCTCAAACCTGGCCTTAGAAACGTATTGTGTGACCCTAAGCAAGTCACAATCCTATTTTCCTCAGTGTCCTCCTTGTAAAATGAGCTGGAGAAGGAAATTGCACATCAATATTTTTGCTAAGAAAACCCCAAATAGGGTCACAAAGAGTCAGACACGTATGAAAAGACAAAACAAAAAAACTTCACACAAAAGTCTAGAAAATCTGGCTTGAGAAGAAAAATCAGGGAACCTTCTGCAACTTTGTATAATGGGGAGAAGGTCTATGTAATTTTGAGTTCTGTTTTGATTGGACAACTCAGCATCCAAGTGGGTAAATAATTGTCTGATTTGGAAGTGACAACCCTTGCCCTCTAGCGCCACCTAGAGTTAGAGAAGGCATAAAGCTTGACATAAATGCTCGGCAAGCAAACGTGGCTTGAGAAGGAACAAGAGAGGGTCTTTGAAGCTGCTTTGATATCATGGAGAGGGGAATCATGTTGCTTTGAGTTTTTTTTTCTGAGTAGACAGTTCAGCTTCTACCTGACTGGATAATTAGCAGGTCTGTTCTACAGAGCTGAAATAGGCAGCTTGATGAGCTTCACAGATTTAGAGCTTAAAGAGAACTGCTATTCATATTAAGAACACTTTCTTAATGCTCTTTTAAGAGTGAGGGTTAATTGAAAGGGCTTAGAAGGATATGTTTTTTAAAGATTTCCCCAGCTACTATTTTTTCATCCTGAATTCTGTGGTCAGTTCAAAACAAGTGGCATGATTAATTAGCTTAACCAGACTGATCAAGGCTAATTTGGACTGAGGCTTATGGGTAGTCCAACTGATTGTGTAATTATCATTCAAATGACTGATAACATAGAAACAAGAGTGACTAACTCATTTCTTCCCATTGGTATTGTCTCTCATACAAACAAGGTAAACCAAGAAAAAAATTAAAAGATGTCCTGATTTCCCTGTATTTATTCCCATTCTTCCTCTTTGTTCCCTCCCACCACCACCCTTTTGCTTATATAGTGCATTTGAAGGTCTGCAAAACATTTTTACAAATCTGATCTCATTTTAGCCTCACAACAACATTGGGAGACAGGTGCTCTTCCTATTCTCATTTTGTAGATGAGAAATCTAAGGCAGATGATGGTTAAGTGACTTGCCCAGGGTAACAACTAGTGAAGAGTCTTAGACAAGATTTGAACTCAGGCCTTTATGATTCCAGGTACAGCGCTCTGTTATATCACCTTACTATAATAGGTAGTCTTTCTTATAAGAGTTTAAAACCAATTCCCAGGGGGAAATGAAAATTTTCCAGGCTCATTCTTCTTACCTTATAGAAACAGTAAGCAATAGTTAGTAGTCACTAGCTTACAAATAAATTTCACACATGTACAAAGGGTAACCATCCTTCTGTCACACCAGACCCTCCATGTCTTGGCAGCAGAGACTGATATGGAAAAAGTTGGACCTTCAGAAGTCTGTGAGTTAGGGAAAATGCTGGAGCAGGTAGAACTAATTTAGGAAAGAGGTGACCCTGGTGGCAGAGACTTCAGCAGGCATCTGACCCAGAATCCTGTTTTTGCTGCCTGGATTTTCCAGTTGGTTTTGTGCATTGAAATTTCACCAACTAGATTTTTTATACCAACTAGATTTCTCTGAGTAAGCAATTATCTTCCTCGCCTTGCAAAAAAAGAGTATAAATACCCAATGGGATACTAAGGTGTTAATGTTCACAGGGTGCTGTAAATTAGCTTAATCACACTGTTTTCCTCATAAAGAGCCAAGATCCCCTAAACTGAAAGAATGAGGGAAAGGGGTTTAATTTGAGTGTGGGCTTGTGTATGGTCATGTGAAGAATCTAGGGTAACCTGAGAGGTCTTGACATGGGTGTGGGGGGGCGGGGAGTGAGACATGATGAAGTCTAACCCTAATTCTTATTTCCCTAATTTATAATCACATTCATATAATATGTGTGACTGGTCAACACTTTCCCCCACAAAAGTCCTGTGAGGTAGCTGGTACAACTATTATTCTATCCATTAAGGATGAGATGCATGGAACAATGGAGAGACAGTGGTCCTCTAGTCAGGAAGAATGTATCAATAATGATATATTCACAACACCCATGGTGGTTATGAATATGCTGGTATAGTTTTGGATCACAAAATGCAGCAAACTCTCCACATGGAAGGCAGAACCAAGGTCTTTATTCAGAAACCAGAACACTGAGTCCCCAAACCAGAAGGACAAGTCCCAAAACCAGGAAGCCAAAGTCATTATAGTGGTCACAAAGTTGATACACATAATTAATGCAGTGGATACCCACATTCCCAAGCATTCACAAATAAAACAGGCTCCCTCAAGCAGGGATCCCTCTCAGACTCACGACAGTTTCTCAGCCTGGTCCTTGGAAGTTCTCTGCAGAAGGAGGATCTCAGCAAAAGGTACAGTCTCCAGGTGGTGACTGAGAGAAAATCTCAAGGTCCTCCTGGTTCTCTTCCTTATATACTGTATAGCTCCTCCTTGTTGAGACCCTTCCTGTTAAGGTGTTAACTACTCCCAAGGAGTTAACTTGAAGTAAGTAGCTAAGTGCCTTTACTAGGTGCAAATAGAAAGGGGCATGGAAGATCTTCTGATTTCACTAACATTACAAAGACCTGTGGCACATACTAGCTGTGTGTGCCTGGGTTAAGTCACTTCTCAGTGTCCTGGGAAATTCTCAAAGAAGGTGCTGCTCTGTATTATTAGAGGAAGTCCTCACTGGAAATTTCCTACCTTGATGAATTCACAGATCTCTTCAAATCCTTCCCCTTTAAAAAAAATAAAGGGGGGTAAAGTGAGGCCTGGATTGGTTAAGTGACTTATCTACAATTAATAATAACTGAGATTTAAACCCAGGCCTCCTGACTCCAAGTGTGATGCTCTTTTTATGATACCATGTTGCTAGAACTTCACCTTTTTTCAAGAATTCAGGGTAAAAAAAACACTCCGTGCAACATCAATACATCATCCCTTAGAGGCAAAATATTTAGTTTGTTATCTTAAAAGGAATTGTTGGGGCAGCTAGGTGACACAGTGAATAGAGTACTGGCCCTGGAGTCAGGAGGATCCGAGTTCAAATCTGGCCTCAGATGCTTAACACAAAAACTAGTCATGTGACTTTGCGAAAATCACTTAACCTCAATTACCCTGCCCCCCCAAAAAAGCAAACATAAATCAATAAAAAGAATTGTTGGCTCCTGGTTCCTTGGGCATAAAAAAGGTAACCCCTTTTCATTTGGATGATTTTGTTTTAATAGAAGAGAGCAAAGAGATGTTTCCCGATAGGGATTGCTTTATATAGGTAGACATGTGATACAGATGTATCACTTGTAAGAAAACAGGCTCAGAGAGGCTAGATGAGATCATATCAGTACAAAGAAGAGCCAAGTTTTTTGCTTCAAACATAGTATTTCTTCTACAGCATCATACTGTCCTAATAAGGCAGCACATTTCTCATCTTTTTTCCTTTTGTCAAGAGATACAGGTTTCAGGTGGTCCACAACATCCATATGTTTAAGTGATTTGTACTCTTTTTACTGCTGTTTTTCTTATTTAAAGAAAGTGGTTTTCTCAAAATGAGGCTTTTTTATAGCAGAGTTATTGGATTGCTGTTTAGTGAAATGAATAACACAATTGCAAAGAGCTGACACCACAGACATATAAAATATTAAAAGAAATATATTTCACATATGAAATGTAAATATAAAAATTAAATATATCTTGTATATAAATTTGAAGTACAAGTTTTTCTCTATAATATTTGTTTTACTAATAAAATTTTATCGATGCTGTCTGAAGAGGGTGTTTTTGTAAGGAATTAGATTCCCACATTATTTTGGTTTCATTTTTATCTCTTGATAGCAAAGGCAATTCTTTAGAGGATCATAATTTTTCAATTGTGGTGAACGGTTACCGAAAAATGTGAATATTGACCTTATTCTTTTTGGTTTTGAGAAGTTAATATTTGATTACTTGAAAATAGAAGAAGCTATCTAAACCGAATAACAGAGAATAGCAGACTAATTAGAAGGCTGGGTTTTGGACACAGTGTTAAACCATTCTGAGATCTAACATTAGTGTTTTGTTTTATATGATCTGAAGTTAATACTATGAAAACACATAAATTTTTAAGGAAATGATAATGAAATTCAGTCTTTTGATTTAAAACTACCTTTAGAGTTTTCTCCCATGACTAGTCCACTAGATGTCACTACATGACTACCAAAAAGGGGTTTCTCAGTGGTTGTGTTCCTATACAATACAAAATTTAAACAACCAATTTTTTTCATCTATTTTCACAGTCCATATTGATTGTTGTTGTCAAATTATGCCAAAATGTTACCTGTTGAGCCAGATAGACTTAGCCTTGAAGCCACCAAAATAAAACATTGTATTTTATGCTTACAATCAGATGATTCTTTTAAAGAGTCAATCATGGGGCAGCTAGGTGGTACAGTGAATAGAGCACCAGCCTATTTTGAACTCAGGACAACCTGAGTTCAAATGTAGCCTCAGATACTTAACGCAAAAAAACTAGCCATGTGACCTTGGGCAAGTCACTTAACCCCAAATGACCTCCAAAAAGCAAAAAAAAAAAAAAAGGGTTAGTCAGACTGTCAACAATCAATCAATAAGTGTACGTTAACTACCTATTGTGTTCAGGGTCAAAGTACTGTGCTAAGCACTGAGGATACAAAGAAAGGCAAAAACGTTTTTTTTTTTCTCAAGGAGCTCATGTTTTAATGATGGAGACAACACGCAGACAAATTATGTATGAGCAAGGTGTGTGTGTATGTGTGTGTAATAAACTGGAAGAAATCTCAGAGGGAAAAGACTAGCATTAAGGAGAATGGGGAAAATCTTGCAGAATCAGGAAGTCATGAGATGGAAATAAGGGGGGAGAACATTCTGGGGATGGGGGGGGGTAGGGGACAGCCAGTGACAGTGCATGGAGGCAGGATGTGGAGAGTCTTGTTCATGGACCAGCAAGCAGGCCAGTATCACTAGGTTGTAGTACATGGAGAGGAGTAAAATGTAAGAAGACTGAAAAGTAGGAAGGGTTAACAAACAAGTCAATAATTGATTAATTAATTAATTTGTGGGTTCATGATTAAGTAAATAAATAAATATAAATAAACTGGGAGGATGATGTCACCCTCTACAGAAATAAAGACTTTGGAAGAGTCAAGGGGTTTGGGGGGCTGAGGAGGGGAGATACTGAGTTCAGTTTGGGACGTGTTCAGTGAAAGGTGTCTACATCTACTCAACATATAGCTTGAGAAATGCAATGGGCATCTGGGGATATGAGACTAGAGATCAGGAGAGAGGTTAGGACTGAATCAATAGAATCATCTACGTAGAGATAATATCCATAGAAACTGAACCCACAGAAGCTGATGAAATTACCATGCAAAGAAGTGTCAGGCTTGACCTAAATTATAATTGTGAAATGTTTAACAAGGTAATTAAAAAGACAATGCAACATATATAATGTCAAATTATGGTTTTCTGAATCAATTGGTGCCTTACAGGGATACTTTTATTTGAGTTTGACACAACTGTGGGAAAGACATAAAATAAACATAATAAATGCAGCATTAAGGCAGTCAGCAGAGATATGCAAGAAAAGTAAGATCTATGTAAGTGTAATGATGTGATTAATGTTATGATGGGACTATTAACTTGAACTTTGCTAATTAAGAATTTATGATTATTGGGGTGGCTAGGTGGCGCAGTGAATAGAGCACCGGCCCTGGAGTCAGGAGGACCTGAGTTCAAATCCGGCCTCAGACACTTAACACAAAAAACTAGCCGTGTGACCTTGGGCAAGTCACTTAACCCCAACTGCCCTCCAAAAAGCAAAAAAAAAAAAAGAATTTATGATTATTTGGAGAAAGGCTGGCCTTGTTTTCCTCTGTGAGGGAAAAGGTATGAGAAATAAATCATGATAATAGATGTGGAGCTGGCAGAGATCACAGACAACTAGCCCATCTCTATGGAGGAAGAACATAAGGCCCAGGGAGGTAAAGTAATTTATCCAAAATCATAAAGAAAGAATCAGAATTTAAATTTGGGTCCTACGACTCTAGATCCAGGACTGTTTTCACTGTACAATGCTGCCCTTCTACGTGCATAACTTATTTAACAGAATTAACTGGTATCTAATGCCTGCCATAAAGTCACCCATTTGTTATAGAACACTAGGGTTAGAACTTTTGAGAACATCTTTCCTCAGATGTAAAAAAGCAGGGAGAACCAAACCTGAGAGGTCACCCAGAGTAGAACTCCCCTCTACAAAATCACCAAGAGATAACCGGATATTTAGCCTCTTCTGGAAGAATGTTTTCCCGTAAAAGGGAATTCACTCCCTTTTGAGGTAGTCTATTTCCATCTGGGGTAATTCTACTAGTTATTAAATGTTTATATCAAGCTAAAATCTGCCTCTCTGCAGTTCCCATCTACAAGTTTCTACTTCTATGTTCTGGAGCCAAGAAACCAAATGTGTCTTCTGGTCCTCATGACATTCCTCCAAATTGTTCTTTTTGTTCAGTTGTATCTGACTCTGTGACTCCATTTGGGATTTTCTTGGCAAAGACACTGGAGTGCTTTGTCATTTCCTTCTCCAGCTTCTTTTACAGATGAGGAAACTGAGGCAAACAGGGTTAAGAGACTGCTCAGGGTCACACAGCTAATAAGCATCTGAGGCCAGATTTGAACTTGGGAAGATGAGTCTTTCTGACTCCAGGTCTAGCATTCTGTGTACTGTGGTGCCACCTAGATGCCTTTGTCTCCAAATACTGGAAGACAATTGTCATATCCTTGCAGTCCTCTCTTCACCAGGTCACCATCCATGGTTCCTCCAACCTGTCATTATATAGTTTGGTTTCATGTTCTCTAACCATCCTGATCATTCTTCTTTCACTTTTCTCCAATTTATCTGTATCTTCTCTCAAACATTACACCAAAAATTAAACGTAGTATTTCAGATGTGGTATGATAGAGTAAGTGGGAATCTCATGTCCCTCATCTGAGACACTCTTAAGACATTCTATGATATCATTAGCTTATTTTTTTACTGCCTTGTCACACTATTGATTACTATTGAATTTACAGTCAACTTAAATCTGTACATCTTTTTCTCAGACTATTGCTTAGCCCTGCTTCCCCTGCCTGTATTTTTAAGAGGTAGGTTTTTTTTGAATGCGCAGTAAGTATAGGACTTTATTTATATTCATCCCCATTACATCTGATTTCAATTCATTCAAGTCATCATTCTAAACGATTAAGATATTCTTGGATATTGATTTTGTCCTTCAGTGTAATACCTCTTTATTTCAATTTCTTATCATCTGAAAATGCAATAAGCATTGAGCAAAACAGGGCCAATGGCAGGTCCTAGACTCCACTAGGGATCTTCTCACAAGTTAACAATGATCCAGTAATCACAGTTATCTTTAGTCTTGACTATTCAACCAGGTTTTCATCTAACGATACTGTTAACCAGCTGAAATTTTCCGTTTTCTTCACTATAACATCATGAGAAACTTTATCAAATGTCTTTCTGAAATCTAAATAGCCTACATTTATTGTTGTTGAGTTGTTTCAGTTGTATCTGACTCTTTGTGACCCCATGTGGGGTTTTTGGGGCAAAGATACTGGAATGGTTTTCCATTTCCTTCTCTAGCTCATTTTAAAGATGAGGAAACTGAGGCAAACAGGGTTAAGTGACTTGCCCAGGGTCACACTGCCAGTAAGTCTCTGAGGCTGGATTTGAACTCAGGAAGGTGAGTCTTCCTGACTCCAGGCCCAACACTCTTGTGCATTAGTGGCCTAACCTACATCTAGTCTAAAGGTTCATACTAGTTTATCAGTTTATTCATCCTGTCAAAGATGGAAATGAATTTACTCCCAAATCTCATTTTTTATGAACTTATGTTTATACATAGTGATCACAAAATCCTTTCTAAATGTTCTCAAACTGTGACCTTCATAAACTATTATAGAATTTTGCCTAAAATCAAAGTCAGATTCACAGCCTAATTTTAATTTGTCTTTAAAAATTCCCTTGAAAAAAATTTTGCATCTTGATTTTGAATTACTTTCATTTCTGAACATATCCCTTTACCTTTCCCTTATCTAGCAAATTTTCCCATATAACAAAGATTGGAATAGAAATAGAAAAGAAACCGACCAACATATTGAGTGAATCTGAGAGTATATGCAATATTCCACATATGCTATGAAGGGAAGGAATACATTTTCTCTAAGGCCACGCTTGGTTATTATTCTATTTTCTTTTATTATTCTTTTTATTTACATCATTGTAATCACTGTGTAGGTTATTTTCCAGCTTATATAAGTTCTCCCATGTTCCCCTGAATTCTTTCTATTTGTCACTTATTACAGTGCAATAATATGCTATTACATTAGTGAATTACAATTTGTTTAGCCTTTTCCCAGTTGATAGTTTCCTGCTCTTTTCTAGGTCTTTGCTAACATGAAAAGTCCTATAAATATATATGTGACCTTTATTTTTGTCTTTGACTTTCTTGATGTGTTTATGCCTAGCAGTAAGATCTCTGGATGGAATAGTTGTTTTGTGTCTTCCACTGCCTTTTTTTTTTTTTAGCACTTTAAAGGTTATTTAAAATTATTTTTAAAGAAATTCTGGGGGCCGCTAGGTGGTGCAGTAAATAAAGCACCAGCCCTGGAGTCAGGAGGACCTGAGTTCAAATCCAGCCTCAGACACTTAACACAAAAAACTAGCCGTGTGACCTTGGGCAAGTCACTTAATCCCAACTACCCTCCAAAAAGCACAAAAAAAAAAAGAAATTCTGATAAAAATCACAAACGTCTCAAAACAACACAGAGAATGGAGTGACACAAGAAAATGAAAACTTCTACCAAATAGTGTACACACACACACACACACACACACACACACACACACTATACACACACACAGAGTATTGTAAAAGTCCAAGTGGAGGAGCGCCACTATTAACTTAATTAGGTAATAATAAATTATCCTGTTTTTGAGCCTTTCTGGATCTCCCTTCCCTTATATCAGCACACCTTTTATTTAAAAAAAAAAACAATTTTGTGTGGAGTTTAATTGATGTGTTTAGATTCTATTTTTAAGAATAATCATACTTTAAAAATTCATTTTTTAAAATTTTGAGTTTACAATTCTCTCTGCCTCTTGCCTCTCTCCAACTCATTTAGAAGGCAAGCAATATATCAATTATACATGTGAGGTCATGTAAAATATTTCCATATTAGTTGTGTTGCCAAAGAAAAAGAAAATTGAAGTCAGTGAAAAAGTACGCTTCAATCTGCACTCAGAATTCATCTGTTTTCTTTCTGAATGTAGATGGCTTTTTTCTTTGTGAGTCCTTTGGAATTATTTTGGATCATTGTGTTAATTAGGGTAGCTAAGTCTTTCAGAGTTGATTATCATTACATCACTATTGCTATATGCAGTATTCTCCTTATTCTCCTTACTTCACTTTGCATAAATTCACGTAAGTCTTCCCAGGTTTTTCTTTATCCATTCCACTTATCATTTCTTAGTGCATAATAGTATTTCATCACAGTCATATACAACAGCTTATTCAGTCATTCCCCAAGCAATGGACATGTCTGCAATTTCCAGTTCTTTGTGACTACAAAAAGAGCTGCTATAAATATTTTGTGTCTGTATGTGTGTATGTGTGTATGCGTGTGTGTATGTATGTAAGTGTGTGTATGTATATATATACTTTTCCTTTGATCTTTTTG
Organism: Pseudocheirus occidentalis; assembly: GCA_028646575.1. NCBI lineage: Eukaryota > Metazoa > Chordata > Mammalia > Diprotodontia > Pseudocheiridae > Pseudocheirus > Pseudocheirus occidentalis. The sequence goes on along the minus strand of CM053594.1, from coordinate 289,433,081 downwards.
GAATACAGATCTAATAGAGGTATTGCTGGTTCAAAGAGCATGCACAATTTTCTAGCCCTTAGGGCATAGATCCAATTGTCTCCAGAATGGAGACATTTCACAACTCCACCAACAGTAACAAAATGTTTAAGATGCTTTAGTGATGCCCCTTCCTTTTCACGGCTATCATTGCCCACAAATCTACTTTCTCCTCCCCCTAAGTAAAATCTCTACCTTATAACAAATATGTATAGTCAAATAAAACAAATCAAGATATTTGCCATGTATGAGAATGGATATCTGGTTCTGTACTTCATATCTGTCACCTTTCTAATAAGAAGTGAAAAATATTCTTCATCACCAGTCTTTTAAAGTGATGATAGGTCACTGCTTTCATCAAGGTCTTTCAGAATTGGGTTCCTTCACATCATTGTGGCCATCATGTAAATTGTTCTCCTGGTTCTGGTCATTTTATCCTTCAACGGTTCATTTGGATTTTTCTGTCTCTTTCAATCTGTCATATTCTTCATATTCCTATATATAACATTTTTTCACTTGTTCCCTAATGATGGATAACTGTGTTATTTCAGTAACTTGCCACAAGAAAAAAAAGTTCTATAAAAAAATGCTTGTACAAATAAATCCTTTCCCTATGTCTCTGACTTGCATGTGGTGCATGTTAGCAGTGCTATCACTATCAAAGGTTAGGTAAAGTTTAGTGACTTTTGAAGTATGCTTCAGATTGTTTTCCAGAATGGTTGAACCACCAACAGGGTACTATTGTTCCTGTCTCCCACGTAGTCCCTCCAATGAGGGCTATTTTACTCTTTTGTCATTTTGGCCAATTTTCCAATATAATGAGTATGATGGAGTTGCTCTGATTTACATTGCTCTAATAATTAGTGACTTGAAGTGTTATTCATATTCTACTTTGCATTTCTTCAAGAGAATAGCTTGTTCATACGAAATGGAATGGAAAAAACATTTATAAAGCTCCTACTATGTGCCAGACACTATGGTAACTAAGCACTTTACCAATGGTATCTCATTTGATACCCACAGTAACCCTGTGAGTTTGGTGCTGTTATTATTCCCATTTTATAGCTGAGAAAACTGAGGCAGACAGTTGTTAAGTGACTTACCCAGCATCACACAGCTAGTAAGTGTCTGAGGCCAGATTTGAATTCAAGCCTTTCTGACTCCAGGCCAGCACTCTAGCCACTATTTTACCTGTCCACTGACTACTTAACTGTTGGGGAATAGCTCTTATTTTATATATTAGTATCAATTCTTTATATATTCTGGATATTAGATATTTATCAAAGAATTTGCTGTGAAGATTTTCCCACAAAATCAATTGTTTACCTTTTGATTCTAATTGCATTTTGGCAGCTTGGAGTATGATGCTCTTATACCTCAGTTAGACCTGCCTCTACCATAGTCTACTCTAGGACTTGCTATGATGTGGTCTCTGGGTGGGAGGCTTCCTGGGGTCAGGCCCTGCCCAGTTTCTCAGCCCTGGTCTGAGACTGAAGTCTTGGTTTGGAGCAAGGAATTAGGTATAGTTCTTTATGCCAAGCCCTTGCTTTTTGTGGAAGTCATCAGTTTCCTTCTGTCTTCTGTCCTTTCTCCAATCAATAGAGTTCATTTTCATGGTTTCCTTATACAGTCACCTCCTGGAAGTATTGCTTCATTCTTAGCACCAGATCGGGCTGCTTCAATCATCTATTCTGAAGCATCCACAGACCCCTGGTCATAGAACCACTTAGTTCATTGTACAGTGTTTGTTTAGCATTGTACTCATCCAGAGCCTCATGACATCAAAGCCCTGGGCTTTGACCTCTGAAAAGTGTGTTAGATAGATATAATAGAACGTTCCCAGGTTTTGGTGTTCTAGCATTGGCCTGATTTCCTCGGGCCATCTCTTACTTAGGGTGGAGGCCTGGCATGCCTGCCTTAGGCATTTTCTCCTTGTACTGTCCTTTGTGGGACACAAGAGCTCAGTGATGTTTTTCTTTGGTTTAAGTTTTTTATATTTTTTCATCTTTGCCAACTTTCTGAGTGTGAATGAGACTTCACTGTTGTTTTCACATATGCTTCTTTTTTCCTTTAAATTTTCTTTTTCATTGTGAACTTAATAATAAATGACAAATATAATACAAAGAAAAGCTTATGTAAGAAACTGTAAACTTTTGAACACTGTTTTGAAAGAAGTAAATGTATTGGTAAAGACATACATATGTATATCTTTCTACTTACCTATGTCTCTACCTACATACATCTGTAATTCAGATCAGTTTTCCATATGGTTATTAATAATTTGACATTCTTTCTGAAAACTATTCCTATCCTTTGGCCACTTATGCAATGGAGGAATTGATCTTTATTTTTTTCTATTTGTTACAATGGATAATTTGAAGAATACTCTGTCTTTCATTTTTAAAATACTGGGACATGTGGGGGTTTTTTTTTGCCTTGTATCACTTATCCCATTGTCCATACTGGAAAATTCTTGTAGTTTTCTGGCATGTGTAGCTTCTTTGGGACTAGAACACTTGAATTTATTGAAGGCAGCCAGGTGCTATCATATTATTTGTCATTTATCATGGGTTCCAATTCTTTTCTTTCCTCTCTTCCCTCCCTCCATTCTCTTCTCTTTCTTCCCTTTTTCTTCCTTCCCTCCCTTCCTCTGTTCCTCCCTCCCTTCCTTTCTTCCTTCCTTCCTTCCTTCCTTCCTTCCTTCCTTCCTTCCTTCTTTCCTTCCTTCCTTTTTCCTTTCATGGTCAACTGCAATGGCTTGTTTATTTCAATGACCCTTAGGTGTCCCTTGCAACAATCTGGTTTTTTTTTCCCCTTATTCAACAATCACAAGATACCACAATGTTTGTACTCAGGAAAGCCTGGACTTCAGACAGCATCCTGATACTAACTTACATCCCAGACAAGATGTTCCTATTCCCCATTTTACATATCTAAAATAATATTCATAATATTTGAGCAGATTGGAGCAGCTTTGCAAAAGCTGTCTCCAAAAATGATCTAAGTCTCTAACAAAGCTTTGAGCTACCTTAAATAGTTGGAAGAATATTTAGTGCTCATGGCTGGGCTATACCAATATAACGAAGATTACAATATTACAAAACTTTTTTTAAAAAATCTTTGAACAATCTTATCTACCAACCAGAGAAGTATTTGTTTCACTCTATTACAGTAGTCACTTGTTACATGTTATACCATACTTATACCCATTAGGTGCCCTCTGAGTCATACTCATTTTTAATTCTTCAGAATATTTTAATCCAATCTAGTAGACATGTAACAACACTGATAGAATATTGATATTAAAAGGATAGACCCGCTGCATGCCAGTCCTCTACCTTTCAGTGGAACACTCTGTTCTTCTCAGGGTTTCTTTCCTCTTCTTCTTGCCTGAATCACCATAATCTTTCCCAAGCAGTTGCTGAGCAAATGGCACCTGATGGAAAGTAAAGGATTTGATGAGTACATGAAGGAATTAGGAGTGGGGATGGCCCTGAGGAAAATGGCTGGAATGGCCAAACTAGATGTTTTTATGTCTGAAAATGATGTAATTACCATTAAGACTAAGAGTACCATAAAAACTACACAATTCTCTTTTAAGTTTGGTAAGAAGTTTAATGAAACCACAGCCAATGGCAGGAAAACTCAGACTCTTTGTACCCTTGAAAATGATACATTGATCCAACTACAGGCTTGGGATGGGAAGGAAAGCACAATAGCAGGAAAAGTAGAAGATGGAAAGTTAGCAGGGGACTGTGTTATGAACAATATGACTTCCACAGGGTCTATGAGAAGGCTGAGTAAAGAAATTCCACCTTCCTATGGGACAGGAATTAGCTGTTATGAATGAACCAGTTCAATTCAATGAGCAAACTCTCCAACCAAACTCTCTTACTTTTTCCTTCTTCTCTTCCTTACTGTGGTCAGTTATCTCAGTGACTCACTATTTGTAAACAGTTTTATTTCCAAGTTTTGATGTAACTAGGATTGTTTTAATTATGCTGTTAAAAAAAATAGATCTTCGTTTTGGGAGGTTAGAGTGATCCAAAGAGCTTTATAATTTCCTAAAGGAAACCCAAACTAACCTCTTCTTCCTGTTTAATTCTTGGGACAACTCTTTGTATATTGGCATTACGTGTCAAAAATAGATCTTTTCTAACTCTAAATCTTTGATCCTAAGACCCAGACACAAATAAGCCATCAAGCCCAACTCTCACAATCTAGTTGATGAAATAGGCAGAGAGAGAGATTAAATGACTTCCCCGAGGTGGTTGTTGTCCTTCATGCTTGAAGAGGACCAAAATGACATCATTATAAAATGGCAAAATTCATGCATAAATTGGAATTAAGTGAGGCAGAGTTGTTTGAAGTTGTTGGCCTTAATTTCTCTTCCAGAGTCATTGAAGTCCAATGGCAAGACAAATATCTTTGGACAGGCCAGGACAACTGGCCACAGCCCAGGATTCATTGTATGACCTTAGAATCTTTGATGCATAATCAAGCCCTAAGCACTCCACAACACATCCTTCAGCTTCATGGTCATTGGAACAATGTTCTCATCTGCCCCTTCTACAAGGCAAAGTCTTCACATGCTTAGGGTAGACATCCCCCTAACTCACTGATGTATTGAGGCCTCCTGGGTTACCCTTAACCCTTACCTTTCCCAAGGTAATGTTTATGAATCCAGTACTCTATTCACTAGATCACCTATTTGCCTCTCTGAGCTATTTCCACAATTACAGATAATGAAAATAATACTTGACTTTCCTACCTAATCTGGGAAGAATATGGTTCAATGAAAACAGCACTAGATTTTAGAATCAAAGGACCTGGGTTCAAGTTCTGCTTCTATGTGTGACTTTAGTCAAATAACTTTATTCTGGGCCCCATTTCTCTACTGTCAAACAAGAGCTGTGACATTAAAGATCCCTTCCAGCTCTAAATCTATGGTTCTAAAGCCTAGGTTAGAATTCTGCTCCATCACTGATTATATATATGGCATCATTGGAGGCAACTAGGAGATGCTGTAGATTGTAAAGCCAATTAACAATAGATTCCTGAGAGAATGCTACTGTGAAGAGCTTTTAAGATTCGGATTATACAGTATTAGTGAACACTCTGTTTATTCCATTCCAAATCTTTATTCAGTACAATGCTCACAGTTTCAACAGTTCACAATATTATATACAATCTTCAGAAC
>CM053594.1:289422395-289427363 GCA_028646575.1 Pseudocheirus occidentalis | reverse complement strand
ATGAGATAATTTACCCTAATCTATTTTGCTCCTTCTTCTCCCAATAAATTCCTCTCTTACCTCTTAATTTTGCTTTTTAGATATCATTCCTTCACATTCAACTCATCCTGTGCCCTCTGTCTATGTATACATGAACATACAAATGCCCAGACTCACATATATATTTATATGCACATACACCCTCCTATACATAATACATATATACATACACACATATTCCATTAAGCTATCCTCATACTGAGAAGAGTGTTATGAATTACAATGATCATTTTTCCATGTAGGAATATAAATAGTTGAACTTTAACAATTTCCTTATGATTTCTTTTTATTGTTTACTGTCTCATGCTTCTTTTGCTTCTTGTATTTGAGAGTCAAACTTTCTATTCAGCTCAGGTTTTTTCATCAAGAATGCTTGGAAGTCCTCTATTTCATTGAATGACCGTATTTCTCCCTGTTGCATTATACTCAGTTTTGCTGGGGAAGTGATTCTTGATTTTAGTCCTAGTTCTTTTGATCTCCAGAATATCATATTTCAAGCCATTGATCCCTTAATGTAGAAGCTGCTAGGTCTTGTGCTATCCTGATTGTGTGTCCACAATACTCAAATTGTTTCTACGTGACCCTTTGCAGTATTTTCTCCTTGACCTGGGAACTCTGGAATTTGACTATAATGTTCCTAGGAGTTTTCTTTTTGGGACCTTTCTCAACAGGGAAATTATTTTGGTGAATCCTTTCAATATCTGTTTTGCTTTCTGGTTCTAGAATATCTGGGCAATTTTGCTTGATTTCTTGAAAGATGGTGTCTAGGCTCTTTTTTTTGTCATGGCTTTTCATGTAGTCCAATAATTTTTAAATGATCTCTTCTGAATCTGTTTTCTAGGTCAGTGCTTTTTCCAATGAGACATTTCACATTGCCTTCTATTTTCCCATTTGTTTGGATCTGTTTAATAGTATCTTGATTTCTCATAAAGTCATTAGCTTCTAGTTGCTCCAATCTAATTTTGAAGGAGTTATTCTCTTCAGTGAATTTTTGAGATTCCTTTCCATCTGGCAAATTCAGCTTTTTAAAGCATTTTTCTCCTCACTGGCTTTTTCGGCCTCTTTTGCCATTTGATTTAGTCTATTTTTTAAGGTGTTATTTTCTCCAGTGTATTTTTGGGTCTCCTTTAGCAGCCTCTTGAGTCATTTTTCATGATTTTCTTGCATCATTCTCATTTCCCTTCCCAATTTTTCCTCCACTTCTCTTAACATGCCTTTCAAAATCCTTCTTGAGCTCCTCCATTTTTCTTAGAGGCTTTTGATGCAGGAGTTCTGACTTTGCTGTCTTCCTCCTGCTCCATGCCTTGATCCTTTTTGTCCCCCCCAAAAGATTCTGTCATTTGTTTGTGCTTCTGTTGCTTGCTCATATTGGCAGCCAATTACTTAACTTTTGAGCTCTTTGCCACAGTAGAACTCTGCCTGCAGAGTTGGAGAGAGCTATGTCCCAAATCACTGGAGGTTTTGTAGCTGCTGAAGCTATTAGATGAGCACCCTCTGTACAGCCCTAACACACTCTGGCTTACTGGTCACACACCCTAGGATCACCATTGCAATCTGGATCCAAGCAGGTCAAAGCAAGAGCACTTAGCCTCTGAATGGTCACTTGGCCCCCCTGCAATCTGCCAGCCAGGAGCTCTGAAGCAGCCACATGACAGCGGCTGTAGCCACTGTGCCTCTGCCACATCTCATTTCCAGGGTAGCAGCTGGACCACACTCTTCTATCTCCCTCTGGACCAACAACATTCCACACTAGCCTTTTACTTTGTCTTTGGAATTTATGGATTGAGAATTCTGGAAACCACTGCAGCTGCTGGTGATGTACTCTCATGAAGTCTGCTCCAGCCATGGCTGGTTGGAGCCATCCTTGGGCTAAAACAAAGGTTCAGGTGGGACTGCCCTCGGCTCCCAGCACATTGTGGCGAGCCATTTCTGCCGCCCTGCCAGGATTCCTTCAGTGGGAGATTTGCTTCTCTCTGTCACTTGGTGTGTTGTGTAGCTCTAAAGTTTGTTTAAAGTCATTTTTTTAACATGTACTGGAGGAGGTAGAAGCTGAAGCGGCATGGAAGTGCTGTTTCTGTTCGGCCATCTTGGTTCTGCCTTCAGCATTCATTCTTTTTTTTAAGTTTTACATAATTTATTTGTGGTCTGGAGAAAAATCATCTTCATGGATAAACAGAATTCATAGTGCCTTTTAGTCCTTCTTTTTGCCAACACTGACATTTGCCTTTGCAGTACCCCTGGCTTTCTTCATTCTGTTCTTATGTTCCTTTTGCTGCTTTCTTGATGTCTTTTTCTCCTCATACGGACCATGCCTTTCAAGTCTGTGCTTTGGTTCATTTTTCTTTGCATAGTCAAGGGAACATAAATCATGCCAAAGCCTGTTGTTTTGCCACCACCAAAATGGGTTCTGAATCCAAAGACAAAAATGACGTCTGGAGTTGTCTTGTACATCTTGGCCAGTTTTTCTTGAATTTCAGTCTTGGGTACTAAGGCCTTTCCAGGATGAAGGACATCTATAACCATCTGTTTATGCTGAAGAAGTCTGTTTGTCATGAACTTCCTGGTTCTAATGGTTACAGCATCATTCATGGTGGTGGCCGACTCCTTGAGCAGCAGGAGAGGGAAAAGGCAGCATTCATTCTTTAAAAAGCTAGTTTTGAGTAGCAAAAATTGTCTTATCTTTGTCTTACCTAATCTCTATCACATCTCTGACATTTTGCTTATATTTTCTTTCATTTAAAAGACATCTATGAATTCTTGCAGATTTTCTATGAATGCTCAGTGTATCTTTATTGATTATGTTTCTTAGTTGTAAATTTAGGCATAGTCAACAAATAAATATTCTGCGATCCTATTGTTCTTTAGAAATGTGGAGAACATATAGAAAAGTCTGCAAAGGGATCATAGCTGGTTTTACTTTAACTTTTATGTGTATTTTTTTAATATGCTAAAAATAAAGTGAATAAAACTTGTGCTGAAAATAATTCATATTTGGTCATCTGGTTTATGTTTCAATGAAAAGGAAAGTCTGGTATGGTATGAAAAATCATCAGTATGACAGAGTTTCTCAAACAGTGTACTTAAGGTAAAGTTTCCTGGGATGGATTCAATGTATTATAACATGAAAATGTTCCTGTTTAAATCCAGAGTGTAGAGGAGTGCCTGATATTTGTGCCCAAATACTTCATAATCATATGAAATAAGCAGCTAAGATGATGATATCATTGGAAAGAAAGATGAAAAAAGAATGACTATTATTAATGGCTTCAGTTGATTTTTTTAGTTGACTCTTTAAGCTTTATATATTATAGATGGTCATATCAAATGTAAAAAGTGATTATTTTGCTTCCTTTTTGCCTATGCTTATTCTTTCAATTTATTCCTTTGTTTTTTAGAGTTTTTTAAAAACAGAAATAGATATTTTATTTTGTTAAAAACTTTTCCTACATCTAATGACATAATCATATTATTGAGGGTTACTAATTAACATGGTTTATTACATTTATAGTTTTCCTAATGTTGAGCCAAACTTAAATTCTTGGTATTGATCAAACCTGGTTTTAGTGTACAAACTTTCTCATGTGTTGTTGTAGCAATTTTGCTAATATTTTATATAAATTTTCTGGATTTATTTTCATTAGGAATATTGACCTTTAGTTTTCTTTCTCTGTTCTATCTCTCCCTGGTTGAGGTGTCAAGACCGCATTTGTATTACTGAAGAAATTTTTGCATGATCCCTTCAATCCCCTTTTTGAAAATAGCTTATGTAATATTGGACTAACGATTCTTATAGTTGATAAAATTCACCTATGAATCATGTGGCCTTTTTTTTCCTTCAAGACTTCATTTATAGAATGCTAGATTTCTTTCTCCAAACTAAATTATTTAAATTCTGTATTTCTTGCTGTGTTAATTGAAGCATTTTAATATTTTTATATTCATCCATTTCATTAAAATTGGTAGTTTTAGCATAAAATTAGACAAAATAGTTTCTAAAAATTTCCTTAATTTCTTCCTTTATTGTGAGTTCACCTTTTTAATTTTTGATATTGGTAATTGGTTTTCTTCTTTAAAAAAAAACAGACCAACTAGAGGTTTATCTTTTTTTTAAATTTAAATATATAGTTTTAATTACCACTTAAATGTTTCGGTTTCTTTCCACCAATTTTTAATCTCTCCTTTGACTTTTAAAGTTTACAGCTAGTGGGTTAAAAAATATTTTTTTGGCTCCCTAGTTTTTGAGAAATCTGTTCCTTGAGTAGGATTTTATACCTCCTGTACTAAACTAATTATTCTCTTTCCAATTATTTCCCCATACAGCTTTCACATCCTTTCCTATTCTTCTCCTCTAGATCTCTCATTTATATCTCTTTAAAATTTTTGCTGCATTGCTTTCCAGTACAACTTGTCACACATCTATTTATATTAAGGCTTTTGCTTGTTAGGAACTTAGTCTAAGGGTCCTTATTTTGTAGTACATAAAACAGGCACAGAGAATCAAGTTGACTTGGTTAATGCCATACAGTAAATTAGTGGCACAGCCAGAACTAAAAATCCAGTATCCTGGCCTTCCCCCAGACCCTGCCAAGGTCCAGTGTACTTTCTACTACTGCTGCCAAACAAGCTGAGCAGGTGAGAGAAGTTGGCCAAGAAGCAAAAGCATAATGACTCTCCTCTAAGGCATGAGTAGCCACTTCACAAAGAAAAACATCCTATCGTCCATCTTAACTTCCATCAAGGAATCAAGGCCCAGGTGTGTAATATGTCCAGCTTTATAATAACATAGGATTTAAATCTGGAAAAGATGTTATAGATTGTTATATCATTTTCTAGATGGAACTGAAATCCAGAGGGATTGAGTATAATGCTTAGAGTTAACACAGGTAGTGAATACCTGGACAATCTCATTCATGTTCAGCACACAGTGAT
>CM053594.1:289407395-289417395 GCA_028646575.1 Pseudocheirus occidentalis | reverse complement strand
ACATTAGAATGGCCACACAGTTTTCACTACAGTGGCCACAATATTTAGAACAAGGAACAAAAGAATAATCATCTGGTTTCCCTAAGGTTTCCCTTCTCACTTAATCATTCAATCAATCAATTCACAATATGTCAATCTTCCATTCATGGGGCAATCATTAACTTAATCAGTCACTCGTCTAGCAGTCAGTCACTAAGCTAGATTCCCAATTACTAAATATCATTTATTTAGTCTAATACACTAATACAGTCATTAGAAAACCACACAAACTCTCCACCCCTTGGTTTCCAGCAAACCCCAGTTTCATCCAAGGGAAGGCCTTTTCTTCATCTTGTCTCTGGGTGGTCTCTCTGATTCCCTGGATCCCCTTCCATGGTCCCAGCTCCCTCCTGAATCCACAAAACAGTCACCTGGATACAGAAGCAGACAGCTCCCAGGTCCTTGTCCAGTCAGGGCAATCCCCAGCACAAGTTCACAGGTTTCAGAACATCTAAAACCCTTCTGGAACTCAAGAATCATCCAGACCATGAATAAACAAAGTCTTATCCTGGTCATGCTTCTTCAGTCCTCCAGCAGTTCAGCTGGCCCTAGGACCCAGAAGAAACATCAGCCATCTGGATAGCCTTCACCAGATTCTGGTCTCAGGAAAACTCCATCTCTTGTCTCAGTTAGCTTCCACATGCTGGGAGAGAAACTCTCTCTCTGTCTCTCTGTCTCTGTCTCTCTTCTCTCTTCTCTCTTCTCTCTTCTCTCTTCTCTCTTCTCTCTTCTCTCTCTCTCTCTCTCTCTCTCTCTCTCTCTCTCTCTCTCTCTCTCTCTCTCTCTCTCAAACTCCAATTCACTTCCAGCAGCCCAGCTCCCAGATGCTGAGACAATCCTGCTTCCTCCAACAGGAAAATTCCAATTCTGTCTCTCTATCTTTAAAATTCTTCTTTATATAGAGCACTGGCCTCCTGTTTCAGCTAATCTCCTTCTGCCACGTCATCAGGGGAGTTCATGCCTTATTAGCAGGGGACAGGGCTCACACCTTCCATACTTAGCCCTAAATTACTAAATGCTAAGTATCTGCTAAACTTGATTACTATTACACCTGTGGAGGTTATTTTCTCTTTGTACTGTTTTCAATTTTTTATTGATAGCTTTGGTTTTACGTTGTTTTTACTTCCAAATATATCTCATCTTCCTTGCCCCCTCCCCAAACCTCAGTAAGATATTCCTTCTAACAAAAAATGAGAAGGGGAAAAAAGTTCAGCAAAACTAATCAACAATTCAGAGCAGCTAAGTGGATAGAGTCAGGAAGGTCTGAGTCAAAATCTGGCCTCAGACACATAATAGCTATGTGACTCTGGCCAAGTCACTTAACCCCATTTGCCTCAGCTTCCTTCTCTTTAAAATGAGCTGGAGAAGAAAAAGGCAAACTACTCTGGTATCTTTGCCAAGGAATCCCAAATGGGGTTATGAAGAGCTAGGCATGACTAAAATGACTGAATGACAATAAATATCAACACATCAATCAGGTTTGATGGTATATGGAATATTCCACACCCATATTTCCCTTGTCTCTATAAATAATGAAGAGAAGTATATTTTCCTACCTTTCCTTCTCTGCCAAGCTTCTTGATCATTGTAATCATTTGGTGTTCGATTTCAGTTTTTTCATTCTTTTGATTTATATCATGGTCATGATTTATATTGTTTTCCTGGCTTTGCTTACTACATACCATATCATTTCATATATCTTCCAATATTCTGAATTTTTCACATTCATCATTTCTTCCAGTGTAGTAATATTTCATTATATTCATGGATAACAACTTATTTAGCCATCCTGTCAATGGAAATATTGTTTTTTGCTATTGCAAAAAGTGAAGGAGCTCTTTCTTTTTGTCTAGTATATGCCTATCAATGGGATCTCTGGATGAGAGGGTAAAGACCTTTAACTACTTTCTTAGCATAATTCCAAACTGCTTTCCCAAAGAGGTCAACCAATACATAGATCTACCTATAGTATATGTGTATCTGCTTTTTTTTTTATAACTTTCCTAACATTATTTCCATCTCATTTTATCTTTGCCAGTTTGTTGACTATGGAGTGAAACTTCCAAAATGTTTTGATTTGCATCTCTTTTATTGCTAATGATTTAGAGGCATATTTCTTGTTATGGTTGCCTATTTTTACAGTAAAATATGCCAAAAACATTTTCAAGAAATTACAAATGGAATTCGAGAAAAGGAATTTGCTGCAGGTTTATTCTAAGTAAATGGACAGGTGAAGAACTAATGAGGAAACACACCTTATTCTTAGTAGAGAGTTGGGGGCTATGGAGGTGGAATGTGGTATATGAGGTAAGATGTAATAGTTCTGTCAGTTGGATTTGAATAAATGCTTTTCTTTTAAATCAGGATGTAGATGGCCAATTGGAGTCCCATTCCTTGAGCATGGGTAATGTTTTGCCTGCTGTAACCTCCACACTAAGGCTGGGGACATCTGCTCCCAGGCGTATATGATAGAAAGGTTCAGAGCATGAGCAGGTGTTCCATGGCTATTTCCTGTCTGCTTACTGTGTCATGAAGAGAGTTCATGTTTTGATTGGCTGCTGAGCCTGAAATGAGTGTACATAATAGACAGCACTGACTGATCAAATCAGTCTTCTTTTTTCCTAGTAGGACCGTTTAAGTTTCTGTGTATGAAGAAAGGCAACATCAGCATCAGAGTTTGCTCAACTGGACACACACGTAACTGAACACATGGCACTTAAGTCCTCGGTTCTGATTTCATTTGTTATTTACTGTTCTTAGGTGAATGTATATTGGCAACAGCTATGACCTTGTGAGCTATGAAAAAAAGGAAACACATCTATAAAATTGTAATTTGCTACCATATCAACCAAGTCTGGTGAGGCGTCAGCACAGCCCTGATAAATGACTTGCTAGATCCATCCAACCAGCAGCTAAGAGACTATACCTTTCAGTAAAGACATGGGCTATGCCATGTTCAGAAGGAAATTTGGTGGGGCAAATGCCTTGTAGCAACTGCTTGAAATTTGAACCCACTCTCTCCAGCAACTGATGAGTATAGCATATAAGGGAAAATATACCTGAATTTGGGGAGACATTCTGTACTTCAAGTCTTATTATAGGTTTTCAGTAAATACCCCTGTGTAAAAGCTAAGTGATATTATTTGGTTAAGTGATATTGGGGTGCTAATCAATTAAGGATAAAGAGGAAATTCTAACTGTAAGTGGTGATTGGTATTAGGGAGAATGCGCCAGAATAGGGGTTTAAGACAACGGCATTAGAGAAAACACCATAATCTCCCAAGGATACCTCTACTACCCTGGGGAAGATGTGGCCAGCTGCTTCCATGGAAACAATTCATGTCAACACAAGAGGAAGTTGGCATATGGACCTTGACAGTCCATAAAGGCTATGCAAGGAAAGGTTCTGTGGGAAAGAAGCTGAAGAGGAAATGCCTGGTTTAAAAACAGAATAAGACAAATGGATAATGGATGGATGATTTGGGAAGGGTAATACTCTGGTATCCTGCCCGTAAGGATGAAGTCTTGGATGGTGTCTCCCACACCAGTAGTCCCATAGTCAGCAAGGTCTCACCTATGGTTCACAATGAAATAATAGACATGTCATTGAATCGATTTTGCTTCACAATCCTGCTTTGTTTCCCAGTTTCTTATGGCACTAAATACATTCTTGAATAGGAACTTCACTCACTTAAAAATTTGGCCTCACCCTAACTGATGGCATCTTGCTTCAGTTCCACACAACCAGAATTTACTTTCTCTTTGTGTCTATATTCATCTGCTTCTTCCCAATGCAAACTATTCCACCTTCTATCTGCCAAACCATTCTCTTCTAATCCTGCAAAAGTCTCCAGGTCCAGGAAATGTTTTTACTTCAGTGAGTTTCTGTATAAAAATTAGTAAGAATAAACAATTAGCATTTCTGTAGCACTTTAAGGTTTGCAAAGTGCTTTACAAAAACTTTAACACATTTGATCATCGCAACAATCCTGAAAGATAGGTACTGGGATTATCTGCATTTTACAGATGAGGAAACTGAGGCAGACAGGAGTTGAGTGACTTGCCCAGAGTCACACAGCTAGTTTCTGAGGCAATATTTGAACTCAGGTCTACTGACTCCAATTACAATACTCTACCCACTGAGCTCCCTAGCTGTTTATTAAGCAGTTAGTAAATTGCCTGCTAATTCAGGCTATTATTTTTTTTCTGCCTAACAAGTTGCTGTTCAAATCTTTGCTATTGCTTAACCATGGAACCTCTGTGAATCTCCTTAGTTATTAAATAGTTAATTCTCTTGTTCTTGGGGCTAGGTCTGAGTTCCCAGGTGATGTCCATTCTGATATCTGTTCTGTTCATTCTCACATCTCACAGGTGGTGAGCTGCTCCTGACTCTCTCCTTCATTGATTAGCCTGAATGGGGAAAGGTACAATTCAGGATCAGGAGGCAGCTATCAGAAGCATACCAGCACAATCATATAACTGTCCTTCCCTCACTAAAATCTTCAAGGAGGAGTCTATTATGATGCAGAATGGAAAAGTTAGATCTAATTTAAATGGGTATCATTACTTTATCCTGACACCATGGAGACAGGATCAGAGTCCTCTGGGATTAGATGACCTCTGAGCTGTCTTCCAGCTCCAAACCTATGTTTCTATGTATGACTTTGTTCTGAATGTCTCTCTCTATTATTAGGAGATTGGGGGTGAGAAGTATAAATTATTTCCATACACTGACCTTTTACATTTTGGAAGCTCTTGGAAGGAAGGGTCGTCTTTTGGTTCTCCCACATCTTAGCCCTATCCTAGGGCTAGAAGTAAGGATTCAATGCTAACTTGTTAAATTGAAATGAATTGCTTGGCCTGTCATGAAACTGTCAATTTACTTAAGGGGGGAAGATAATATTAAATACTGAGAATAAGAGAATATTGTGAAAGAGAATATTAAATATTTACTCTAAGCTTATGTTGGAGCTCTCTGCCTTTTTTTTCCCCAGAAACTCTGCTTTTAGCAAAATAAACATTGCGGAAAGGGAATCTATACACAATAAAATGAATCAACATTGAAGATGCTACAAATTTTGATGAAAGAGTAGATTTCAAAAGTGCTTTGGACAGCTCTCAGACCAAGTCTCAGAGGCTTGAATTCTCTTGTTTGAAAAGAAGTCTGAGTTGATATTTTTAAAACTTGTATATAAACTGATCAGTAGAAAATCGTTTATCTGGGTGACAAGGGAGGAGTTGAAAGAATCTAGAATTTAAAGTTCTGCAATACATGCAACTAGGAATTAAGATAGGCAGGGGCTGGGGTAGGGAGACCCTCCTTGCCCTACCAGAAAGTTAGAGAGCAGATTGGGGGAGGGGCTACACAGTGGGATTGCTGTTTTAGGGTTGGGGTAGGGGTAAGACAAGGAGAAAATTTATAACTCAAAAATCTCATGAAAATGAATGATGTAAACAAGAAAACAAATAAAAATTTATATTAATTTAAAAAAAAGAAAATAGTTTATCTTACTGGTGAAGGTCTGAGCATGTCACAGAACAAGAATAACCCCACTTGAAATTCACAATGGACATCTGAATGTTTGTTCATGGGGTGCTTTTGAATTCGGTTTTGATTGCTGGGAAATAAGTTTTACATCTTGTTCCTTCTTCCTGCAGATAACTTAACAAGAACATTGTCGGTAGCATATTTCATGTAAGATCACTACTAAGGAAAGGAATAGAAAGGAAAGGAAAGATTATTTTTATAGACCGTTGGCAGAGATCACGTCATCTCTTCAGTGCTAAAATAACAAACGTTAAATTGTCTGAGAAGTTTTGTCTTTCAGAGCAAGTATTCAACACTGCCAGAGGCCCCCATAGGAAACGCTTATGTGACAATGGGAAAAAGCAGCCTTAATGGAAGGATTCACCACCACCATAGCAGCAACCCTGTGGGTGGCAGAGCTATATTTCCATAGCCTGTTATATTAATGCTGATAATCTTCCCTGAGAAGAAGGCAGTGTGGCGTGACAAAGAGAGAATTGGCCTCTATATCCAAAAGTCCTACCTATAACACTTACTGATTGTGTGACCCTAGGTGAGTCACTTACCCTCTTAGTACCCAAGGTAACTTTCTAAGATCTTAAATTACACAGGAGTTGCCATTCTGCCTTGGTAATGGTTCTCTCCCTGACTGAAATAGCTCTGGACCTATTCTGGCTTAGTATCTTGGTATCCTGCAGGCTATTTATTCCTTAGCTTCCTGGTACCACTTCCTTTCCAATCTACCTCTTTTCTCTGGAATCCCCAGTATATGGGTTCTTCTGTTCAAGCTTTGAAACTTCTGATTTCAAAGCTGGTTTGTATATCTGTATGACTCACCTCAAAGTTGCAGCTAGGTGGTGTAGCAGAAAGACCTGCAATGACAAAGGTGACTGCAGGAGGGAAGGGGAGGGAAGGGAAGGGAAGAAGAGAAGAGGGAGGGGAGGGGAGGGAGGTAAGGTGGTGATCAGAAACAAAGAGGAGGGACAGGGTTCAGAGAGAGAGAGAGAGAGAGAGAAAGAGAGAGAGAGAGAGGGGAGGGAGGGAGATAAACAGAAGAAAACAGGATGGAAGAAAATTCACCTCAGAAGTAACACACATTCAGTGACAAAAGTCACTACAGAACTGCAGTCAAAAAGACTCATCTTCCTGAGTTCAAATCTAGACTCAGACACTTATCAGTTGTGTGACTCTGGGCAAGTCACTTAACCTTGCTTGTCTCAGTTTCGTTATGTGTAAAATAAGCTGTAGAAAAAAAAATAGCAAACAGCTCCAGTATCTTTGTTAAGAAAAGACCAAATGGAGTCACAAAGAGTAGGGCATGACTGAAGAACAACTGAGCAGCAACAACAACCAGTGACTTCAAGAGTTGGGAATCCAATCAGAATATCTCTCCTCTCCCAAAAGAAAAATACAAACTGCTCTGATCCTAACTTCCCAGAGCTGCTCTGAAGCAAGGGCCAAGAACGCCCATGAAAGTTTGATATTATATGAGCCAAATACCAAGTCTGGAGAGCAACCTTTCTCTAGATTCAGTGGTCACCAAAGTGGGGATGGCCATGGCATGACACCAAATGGTTTTTGATCAAACCAAGTATAGGAAGATGAGTCACATTCAGGTGTAAGCTGATAAATGATTAATAACTATGATATGTATATGTGTGGGGGCAAGAGGGTAGTATGCAATGCACATTTAAGTTTTATTAAGTATAGACAATCAACAAAACAAATTAAACTTGAGTTTGTAATTATTAATTTCTGAGCTATAAAATTTAACTGAATTACACTGGAAATTTAACAATGAACTCTCGTAAGCTAGTTAGGACTGGTTCTAGCACACCCCTGATACATTTCACCTTCTCCATAATGCTTGGTAGGGCTAGTCTTCAACACAATTATATCTCCCTCCCAATACTCAGTAGTTTCTCAATGTTCTTCCTTCTATACTAAGCATTAGCCCCTCAGGGCTGTTATAACCTAATCTCTCTCTGGATAACCACATCAGTAGTGTCATAAGTGTCACTGGGAAAATCTGTATGTATACCACCATGACCCCCACCTACCTCTTGTCCCCAGATCACCTGGAAGCTTCAATAGGCACCCTTGGAAGGAGGGCTAGGCATGCTGGGGCAGTGACCGGTGAACAAGAGTGCCATCCCCTTTTCATTTCCACTAGGTTAGAGGGAGCTGCACAGGATGAGCAAGGCACAGACAGTTTTCAATCTGCATTGTATATCTTGTTACATTATCTGTCCCATTAACTATGATTCCCCCCCCCCCCCATTCCCACCCCCAGCCCATCCATCTTCCAAATTTCCCTATTTCTACTGAGGGAATTACCATCCTTGTAGTCATTCAGATTTGCAATCTGTGTTATCCTCAGCTCTTACTTTATCTCACAGCACTTATAAAAACAATTGCTACATCTTCTCTTTCCTATAGCCACAACATCTCTCTCATTCATTGTCTCCTCTCTACTTCTCAGTCACTTTGTTCAGTCCTTCATCATCTGCTGCCTATGCTATTGCATTAGCTTCCCAACTTGTTGCCTTACCTCATATCCCTCCTTTCAACAATTCATCATCATCCGCTCAGTTGCCAAAGTGATTTTCTTAAAGCACAGGTATGACCATGTCACCTTTCATTCAATAAGTTTCAGTAGCTACCTAAATACCTCTATGATGAAATGTAAACTTCTCTGGCATATAAAGCATCTCAAAAGCTCAATGCCATTTACCATTCCAATTTGTCATAAATTATTCCCCTCCCTACATCCTATATTGCAGATGAATTAGTGATCTTGATGTTCTTCACATTCATATAAAAACACAACTAAAATATTCGTCCATGAATAGTAAATTAAGATACAAATACCATCCATTAAGCAGAATCAGGTACAGAAAGAGGAATGGATTTATACTGCAAACATCCTGCTGAGATGAAATCAAAGGCAATTAACTTTTGCTTGTTTTTATATTATTTAAGGTGAATATATCTACGTCCTTTTACACATAAAAATATGAGTCCTGATGAAATGCTATTGTGGATATGTCTAGGAAGAAGATGGACCACCAGCTTCTACATACCTATTCTAGATAAAAAGCTGAAATTTTCACCAGACTGAATAATGATCAAGAAATCTGTTGGAAAAAATATAGCAAGTGATTTCTTCTATACCATAATTGTACAAAAAAATCAGCCAAGAGTTCAAAAGTGATAGGAAAAGGGACCACCATCTAGCAAGTAAATTTACTGTCTTAGTGTCTATGTATGTGTACATACACACATATGTATATGTGTATATATATATATATAGTATATACATACATATATGTGTGTATGTGTATTTCTTTTTTATTTCTTGTATTTCCATGAGGAACAGAAGATGATACTAAAGTTAAAGTAGAATGTGAATTTGATTATGACAGCCAATCTGGAGGTTTTTGTTTGGAAAATTCACCTCAGAAGTAACACACATTCAGTGTAGCTAACTAGAAGTTGAAATGAAATGGTGAGTTTAATTTGGTTTGTGAAAAGTTCCACAAATAATCAAATGCATTAGACTTTTAAAAATTCCAACCGTTCATTTGGCTTTGTACAAATTACTCAAGACATACTGCTCTTGTACACATTAATGCACAGAGAACACATGGACAATTAAATAACAAACAGTGAATGCAGAACCAATTAAATATTTATAGTAAATAATAGTTCAACTGGTTGGGTTATTCTTGGTCTAGGCTGTACTTCTTCCAGGGCAGAAATTCCTCTCAGGGTCTCAGCGGTATGCTCATGGTGAAGATTTTCTGTCTGCATAATATTCACAACTAGGCCAATGTAGCACTATTTTTCTTCACTTCCACCTCCTGGCTTCCCTGGCTCCCTTCTAGTCTCAGTTCATACCTCATCTTCTTCAGAAGGCCTTTCCTGGTCTCTTCCACTGATAGTGCCTTCTCTTTGAGATTATTTTCTCCTTATACTGTATTTATCATTTATGTACATTTTTTTTGCTTATTGTTTCCTCCATTAAAAAGCTAGCTTCTTGAAGGAAAGGCCTTTTTCCCCTTTGTTCCTTCATTCCTTTCTTTCTTTCTTTCTTTCTTTCTTCCTTTCTTTCTTTCTTTCTTTCTTTCTTTTCTTTCTTTCTGTATATGAGTGCATGATGCTACTGTCTCCTGGTTCTCCTCCTAACTGAATGACAGCTGCTTCTCAGTCTCTTTTGCTGTCTTGTCATTCATATTGTGTCTCTTAAACATGGGTGCTCTCCAAGCATCCATCTTGGGCTCTGTGTATCCATCTTAAACTCTCTTCTATTTTTCTACATTCTCTTTCTTATTAATTTCATTAACTATCATGAACTTGATTATTACCTCTTCCAAGATCAGTCACAGAATTATATAGCCATTTCCAGTGTCTTTCTCCTCCTTCCTTCCTTCC
>CM053594.1:289366103-289406895 GCA_028646575.1 Pseudocheirus occidentalis | reverse complement strand
TTCCTTCCTTCCTTCCTTCCTTCCTTCCTTCCTTCCTTCCTTCTTTCCTTCCTTCCTTCTTTCCTTCCTTCCTTCCTTCCTTCCTTCCTTCTTCCTTCCTTCCTTCCATTTCCTGAGTTCAAATCTGACACCTGATAACTGTGTGATCCCAGCTAAGTCACTTAACCCTGTTTGCCTCTGTTTCCTCATCCATAAAATGAACTAGAGGAGGAAATAGTAAACCAGTCCTGCATCTTTGCCAAGAAAATCACAAATAGGGTCATAAAGAGTTAGAAACAATTGAAAAACAACTGAACAACAGCAATAATAAATACTTTCTGATTGACTAATTAATGATAACGCAATGGGACAAAACCTTTTGGCCCCATTCCATGCCTTAAAAACTATATATTTAAAGCAATCCCATCAAAACATTTATTACAAGAGATGCTGGGAGATGATTCACATAGCTAATAATATTTTTTGTTGCTAAAAGCTAACCAATAGTATCAAATTTAGTTATTTCTACAAATGACATTAACTAATGAATATTTTATTTCCACACAATAAACACTTATTAACTTAATATAGTGTCTATACTTGGGTATCTACAAAGCTTCAATAAGACATGGTCTCTTCCCCTGTAGAGATTATAATATAGCAGTGAGATTACACACTTATGGACATTCAGAACAAAGAGTAAGAGATATAAAACAAAGTACTTACTAAGTGAGCCCTGAGGGCAAGACTCAAGAAAGTCAGCTCACCTTTTCATGAGCCAGGATTCTAAACTACAAGCACATCAGTCTCTCATGTGGGCTACTGTAATTACCTCCTAATTAACTGGTTCTCTCCAAGCTATTCTTCAAATACTTATCAAGATGATCTTTCTATGGCAGAGATTTGACTGCTATCACTCTCTTGCTCAAAAACCTTTAGGGGCTCCCTACTACCTCTAGGATAAATTGCAAGCTCCTTAACTAAACATCTAAGATCCTCTTAATGTTTCCAATTTACCTCCCTAGCTTTCTTGCAAATTATTTCCTTTCATGCCACTGGATTATTGATGACACCATCTTTTAGCACAGTGCCTGGTAAGAGCAGGTGTTGAATAAGTGCTTGTTGACTTAACTCACTCTCTAAACTCAACAAGCCTTCTGCTTCCCATGCATTTGCACATGTTACCCCCATATCTGCAATTAACTTGGAAAGAACCAAGTAATTAGGAAGTAATTACAATGCCAGTAATTGTTCCTAATCTCTACTTTGTTGAATTCTTATTCTTCTTCAAGGCTCTGCTGAGATGCCACCTTGATGGCCTTCCCTGAAACACATAGGTGAATATGCTTTTTGCTGGCATAGAGAGCATCACCTCCCCCTCACTGGCCCTTATCCTTATATCTTACTTGTCTCTATACATTATGTCTGCTTCCCTACAAGAGAGAATGTAAACTCCCTGAGGGCAGAAATTGTGCCATGTTAATAATTAAGATCACTTATGTCTTACAGCACAGTGCATTGCACGAAGGAGGGACTTAAGTATTTACTGAATTGACAGGCTGTGTTCAGTCACTATGAGGGTGGTGGGCACCAAACATATGGCTATTTACACTTTCTTCCCTCATTACTGCCATATATCACATCCTCAGACAGAGTCATCTCAACATTGAGGACTGGATCTCAGTACTAAGAAAACTCTTGGAGTTTAGTCTATTAACAACAACGTTGTTCATGAGGAGGAAAACCTAGGAGGAGAGAAGCATACCACAGAATAAGTACAGAAAAAAGAGTTAGCTTTATAGACCACCTCCCCCCCAATATGGTGGCACAGTAGATAAGCTGTTGTTCCTAGAGTCAGGAAACCCTGGCTTCAAATCTAGTCTCAGACCCTCATTAGCTGTGCAACTCTGAGAAAGTCACTCTCTCTTTGCCTCAGGTTCCTCAATTGTAAAACAAAGTAATAATAATAGCATCTATCTCCCAGGGCTGTTGTAAGGATGAAATGAGATAATTTTGTTTTTTTTTGTTTTGTTTTGTTTTTAGGGCAGTTGGGGTTAAGTGACTTGCCCAAGGTCACATGGCTAGTTTGTGTGTGTGTGTGTGTGTGTGTGTTAAGTGTCTGAGGCCAGATTTGAACTCAGGTACTCCTGACTCCAGGGCCGGTGCCCTATTCACTGCGCCACCTAGCCGCCCCAATAATTTTGTAAAGTAATTAGCACAGTGCCTGATATATAGTAGTAAGGTAATTATTACTAAGAGTAATCCAAGCCCATCCAAGTTCAGAAGTTCAAAATGAATCCAGTCCTTCCTTGGTTAATGATGCATGTTTGTAACAATTCCACGTTCGCGATTTTAAGCAATGACCAAGTCATTCATTTATGGACATATAAGGACTGTTTCTGACTTTCAGTAAATGTTATTAACAAGTCAGTATAAACAAAGAGCCCTAATTTTATTGAATTTTTGTCCACTTTATTTTGCTAGTCACTAATATCTATAAAGCATGATTTTAATGAATTATGTTCCCTAACTCCCTCAACTCATTTCAGGTTTATAATGTAGGTGGACATTGACTAATATCCCATCAACTAATTTAATTATATTTCTTTTCAGCTAGATGATGTTCAAATACAGAATTTAATCCAAATCTTTTTTCTTCCCTGGACCAGGCATGCATTCTTCTTCTGTTCTTACAAAATCTTGAAATGCTAAGATCCGCCATTGAGTAATCATCTTCCTCTACCTGTTCCTCTTTGAAATGTCTATTATATTCACCCCTTGGTGCACGGGAACCTCCTTACTTCAAGCTCACATCACCTTATGCTGGATTACTCCAGAACCATCTTGGCTGGCTTGCTTAATTCTATTCTCTCCCCTGACCAATCCATTCTTCAAATTTCTCTCAGACTGATCATCCTTAAGCCATGATTTTAACATGTTAGCTATCTGCTTGAAAAATCTCATGTCACCTCATCACTTACTGCATCAGATTTAAATTTCTCTGCCTGATTTTCCTAGGCTGTCCTGACCCTACTTATCCAACATTATTCCACACTACCTATTCCCTAATAGGAAACCTCTCTTCAGATCAGAACAGGCTATTTATTGCCTGTTTCCGTAAGACAGACTAATTATCACCTTTATACTTTTACTCAGGTTGTTCCTACCCTCATTTCCATTCTCCACTCTATCTGTCTAAATCCTGTTATGCTTCCTTTTAGCCCTATCTCAAATACTGAATCACTTTCTCTCAGAATACTTTCCAGAACACTCTGACCCACAGTAATTCTTATCTTCTCACAGTTTCCCATAAACAAAATGAATACCACATAATTTAGCACTTACTCATATACCATGAGGAATTACACAGTATTTTTTGTGTATTCGTTTTGACTCTCCAACTAAATGATGAAGTTATTGAGAGCAGGAGCCATTCTATGCTTTGTATTCTGTTGTATCATACCCATGGTGGCCATCTCCAATCATTCTGAATCTATATCTTGCCAGCAGGCCCAGATGGCTCCAAAGAAAGTCAGGTTGGCGACTTTGAGCAGCCTATCCCATCTCTTATATCTAATTCACTTTCAAGTCATGGCATCACCTTCCTCATGCCATGGTCCTCTTCAAGAACAAATAACAAACAACCACCTGTCATACCCATAGCCTTTCCCACAAGGCTGAGCATCCAGGAGGTAGTCAATAAAGCTTTACTAATTTAGTTTGATTGAATAATACCTGGATTATTTCTTCTTCTGCCTAAGCTTTGTAAATAGCAAAAAAAAACCCAGAAGGTTCTCAATCCTTAAGCATCTGCCTGTATGTAAAGGAGATTAGTGAAGACTACCTTGAAGAAATAATAATTCCTATTTATACAGTATTAGTCATTTCAATATATCAATGTTTGAGGTTACATAGCTAGTAACTGAATGAGAGAGTCAGTTCTGGTCTTCTGACTCCTGGAGCATTTTATGGAAAATGGCAGATTTGACTTCTCTCAGAGATCTTGCTCACTTTTCAGAGAGATCCATGCTCTGCATGCCCTAAAACTCACAAAGCAAAGTCAGAGTTTAGTATCATCTAAAAATTATTTCTTTAATCTTCTGGGACACTTCTGGGAAAATATATCTCTACTTCACAATATCTTCTTGGTAAAAGCAATCAAAATTCAATTCACTGGCATGACTTCATAAAACTCATACTCATGCCTACATATGTCAAAGAATAGAAACTGTGAGCAGCAGAGATAAGACAGGAGAGTAGAGAAAGCACTCAACTGAGCCTTCTCCACTCTTCCCTCCAAACAATGTAAAAATAACCCCTCAAATAGAATTTGGAGTGGCAGAGCCAATGAAAGCTCAGAATGAGACATTCTTCCAACCTAACACAATTTAGGAGGTCAGAAAGAGACATTTGTAATACAGGAAACCAGAGCCTACTTGGGTGAAATGCCAGTGGTAGGACTTCGTGGTGGTGACAGAAGCTGCAGCAGGTTTGGGAGCTCCTAAGTCAGAGACAGTAAAGGGACCTGGCAACTGATCAAAAAGAAACTACAGGACACCC
This sequence comes from Pseudocheirus occidentalis, assembly GCA_028646575.1. NCBI lineage: Eukaryota > Metazoa > Chordata > Mammalia > Diprotodontia > Pseudocheiridae > Pseudocheirus > Pseudocheirus occidentalis. The sequence goes on along the minus strand of CM053594.1, from coordinate 289,402,356 downwards.
CAGATGCTGTTTGTCAACTTCACTGTCTATATCCACTTTTGGGTCATAGTTTAAGGGCAGGGAGGGGCACTTTCAGTGTAGAGTGGAAACCCTGAGGGACAGCTGTTTGGAAACTACATTGTCTATACCTATTTCTGGATCTTAGTTCTGGGGCAGGGAGGAACACTTTTAGTCTAGAAGGAGTGAAAGCCCTGAGGGGTGGTATTGCTTCCAGTCCCAAAGGGGCAGAGACCCTGAAGAAGAGTATCTATTGAAATCTGAAAGGATCAAGGGCCCTTCCTAGGTAAGGACCAGAATGTAGATCAGGAGATCAGTGGCCACTCCTCTCCCCATTTCACACCACCTTGGAAACACCTAAAACTTCCAACCCCCCAGAACAAACTCTGAAAACAGCAGTGTGAAAAAGCCTGAAGCTTGAGACAATATCCCCACTACCTCCCATGCCAGGAACAGAATCCAACATTAACATAAAATTCAAAATCAAGAAAAAGGGCGGAAAAAATGAGCGAATAGAAAAAAAAAAGAACCTTACCATAAAAAGTTACTATGGTGGCAGGAAAGATTAAGACACAAACTCAGAAGAAGACAATGAAGCCAAAATTACCACAAAGGAAAGCCTTAAAAAATGTAAACCAGATATCAGCCCAACAAGAATTCCTAGAAGAGTTCAAAAAAATTATTTTCAAAGTAAAATAAGTGCGGTAGAGGAAAGCTTAGGCAAAGAATTGAGTGAAAAGGAAGAAAATTATCAAAAGACTATTATCAGCTTGGCAAAAAAGGCACAAAAACAATGAATAAAAATGACCTTAAAAAACAGAATTGGTCAAATAGAAAAAGAGGAACAAAAATTCAGCGATGAAAATAAAAACCTCCTTTAGAAATAGAATTAGCCAAATAGAAAAAGAGACTTGAAAGCTTATACAAGAAAATAATTTCTTTTTTTTAAGAAAATAATTTCTAAGAAATTATAATTGGGTAACTGAACACTAATGACTCCACGAGACATCAAGAAACAATCAAACAAAATCAAAAGAATGAAAAAAATACAAGAAAATGTGAAATATCTCATAGGAAAAACAACTGAAGTGGAACTGGAGTTGAACAACTGAATAAAATGAGGAGAGATAATTAAAGAATTATTGGATTACCTGAAAACAATGATCAAAGAAAAAGCCTAGACATCATATTTCAAGAAATTGTCAAAGAAAACTACCCAGATATCTTAGAACTGATGCATAAAATAAAAATGCAAAGAATCCATCAATCACTACTGGAAAGGGATCACAAAATGAAAACTCTCAGGAATATTATAGTCAAATTCCAAAGTTCCCAAGTCAAACAAAAAATACTTCAAGCATCCAGAAGAAACCATTCAAATACTGTGGAGCCACAGACATGATCACATAACATTTAACAGCTACCTTATTAAAGGAGCAGAGGGCTTGGAATATGATATCCAAAAGATGAAGGACAAACAAGAATAACATACCCATCAAATCTAAATATATTTTTAAGAGATTAAAGGACATTTAATAAAACACATGACTTTTGAGGATTACTGATGAAAGTACCAGAGCTGAATATGAAATTTGACTTTCAAATGCAAGACTCAAGAGAAGCATAAAAAGGTAAACATGGAAGAGAAATCATAAAAGACTTAATAAGGTTCAACTGCTTACCTCTCTATATGGGAAGGTGATACATATATCTTTTAAGAACTTTATCACTATTAGGACAGTTATCAGGATTTTACATAGAAAGAGTGGGGGAGTGATTGAATTATGTTAAGATGATGTGAAAAAATGGATAGGCAAGAATGATGGCTCCACTAGGAGAAGGGAGAAGGGTAAGGAAAAGGTGGGAAAATTAACTCACATATGAGAAGTACACAAAGAAGAATTTTTTGAGTGGATGCAAACATTTAAAATAAAATATTGCCAATGAGATTACAGTAATTTATCACAAAGATTACATACTACAAGCAGGTGGGATTTATATCAGGAATGCAGGGCTAGTTCAATATTAGGAGAACTATCAGCATAACCGACCACATCTATAACAAAAACAATAAAAGTCATATGATTTTATCAATAGTTGCACACCCACACCCACGCAAATTTGACAAATTGTAATACTCAGTCCTATTAAAAACACTAGAAAGCGCAGGAATTAATGGAAACTTTCTTAAAATGATGAGTAGTATCTGTCTAAAACCAAGAACAAACATTATCTGTAATGGGCATAAACTTGAAACCTTACCAATAACATCAGGGATTGAGCAAGGATGTTCTTTTTTGCTACTATTATTCTGCATTGTACTAGAAATACGCTGTAGCAATAAGACAAAGAAAAAGGAAATCGAAGGAATAGATTAGATGAGATGAGATAATCTCTGAGATCCTTTCTACCTTTAGATCAATAATACTAATCTCAGGTAATTCTCTAGGGCATTAAACACCATCCCTTGACATATTGATAGAAAGGTACAAAGATTCTGATACTATAATAGTGACCAAAAATAAAAAGGAACTCATGTGAAATTTTAAATTACACACACAAACACATACGTAGATTGTTTTAAAAGGTAGACATTTATACATATGTATGCACATATACGCATAGATACACATATACTTGTGTGTATAGATATAGATATAAATGCAGATATGGCTTCAGAAGACATGGATTAATGAGAATCGAGTTAATATAATGCCATATCTGGTGGGTCCTGCCAATAACTGTGTCTGCCTACTGTACCTGAGTTCCTTCGGTTTAGCGGCATTGGGAGCAGATGTCCCATGCACGCTGCCTCTTGTTCATCTGTGGCAGAGAATCATCTCTCGTCGTCTTTCCCAGACATGCACCAAGGTCACACATGTAGGTTAAAAATATTCCACTGAACTGAATGAAATGAGGCCTATATTTTGACATTAGATATTTGGGCCTTTACAGGAAAGAGGAAGAGATTGAATTAAAGTGGCAATATTTTGAAAGATTTCACTTTGACAATTTGCTTAATTATAATTTTGAGTCTGGCACAGTTTAAGTAGTCAGAAATGCAGTCAAGGGAAAGGATCCAAGGGCTCAAGAGGAACAAGAATTGCTGTGCCTTTTCCCTTCCTAGGTAAGACCTAGCCAAACTGGAATTCACTAATACGCATTTCAGGTAAAAGCGACTGGCAAAGCATACAGAAATATAAAGATGAGCGTGCACACACACGAACAGTAGCTATTCTAGTCAACACCACATGTACCACCCACAAGCATTTGCCAGCATTTCAAATACCCTTCAACTCCCCGAGAGCTAATGAATTCCCTGTAAAGCCAATGAGTCAGATGCCAACTATGCAACGTTTCCGGTGCTTGACCTGTGGCTGACCGCTTTGCTTATCTACATGGACAGCCAGCATTTTGTTGGAACTGTGACTCAATACAAAGCACAGGATGTGGGCACCCAAAGAGGAGTTTGTGCTTTGCTTCTGTGATGGAGCCCCCATAACTTGCAAATTTTATTAATCAGAATAAAGAGACTGCTACTGTTCCTTCCAATGAGTCATTACAATCTATCTAGATGGAGAATTAAGTACATCCTTTTACACGTAGTGGTTTTGATTTGACATATGAGAAAGGAAGGGCAGCCAGGTGGTGTATTAGATAAAGAGCCAGTCCTGGAGTCAGGAAGACTCATCTTCCTGAGTTCAAATCTGACCTCAGATATGTACTTAGCTGTATGACCCTGGGCAAGTCACTTAACTTTATTTGCCTCAGTTTCCTCATCTGTAAAATAAGCAGGAGAAGGAAATTGCAAATACTTCAGTATCTTTGCCAAGAAAACCCTAAATAAGGTCACAGGGAGTTAGACATGAGGGAAAAAGGACTGAACAACAAGAATGTGAAAGGAACAAATGTATCTATCGTTTTGGTGGATGTGCATCAGTTCATCAGGCCCACTATTCCCAGGGTACTTGTGTTCTTCTAAAGAATAAATGATATTCTTCTAAAGAATATTCTTCTAAAGAATACATAGAATAAATAATAAATAATAATAAATAAATATTTATATATAAATAAAAGAATAAATAATCTTCTAAAGAAGCACATAGTGGAAAGGAAAGAACATTGGATTTAGAGTTAGAAGACTTGGGTTTGAATCATGAATCTGCTGCTTATTAACTTGAATTTCTATGACCTTGGGGAAGTCACAACTTCTCTAAACCTTAGCCTTCTCATCTATAAAGTGAGGAAGTTGTACAAGGTGGGCTTGAAAGTCCATTCCAATTATAAATCTCTGTTCCTAAGATACAAATTTTTCTCTGAGCCTCCATTGCTTCCTTTGTAAACTGAAGAACATGGACATTTAAGGTCCAGTTCAGCTCAAAATCTATGATACTTTAATTTATTTTTTCATCAGCAAAAGTGAGGTCACTACTAACACATATTGAAATGCCTGAAAGTTGCACATAGTTAATAAAAAGCATCCATTCGTCTAGTGGCAGACTTAATAAAAAGAGAGTCAAACCCAAGGAGAGGTTTTGTCACTCAGCATTAGTGATTATTAAACATGAAGTGCTTACAGGGAGTGAAGGAATAAGCATTTATTAAGCTGGACACTGTACTAAGTGCTTTACAAATTCATTCTCATTTGATTACAGTTTGTTGGGAATAAAGGTGGTGGTTGTTTGTCCTTCATTCTCAAAGAGGAACATGACATCAAGAAGGAGATGTTATAACTTGCAATTGAATTGGATTGAAGTGAGACAGGGCTGTATGAAGTCACCAGCCTCTCTCTCCTCTGGAGCCATGTGGGTTCATAGAGATCAGGACATCTAGAGATGACCCTCGGGAATAACAGAAAAACAGAGTTTGAATCTGTAAAATTGTCACAGTAAGGCTTTAAGTGAACACCATTTGGCGATTGGAAAATGTAAAGAGGGGATGCAGGTATCCCACTCACTGGCCAATGCTGGTGGACAACTCCTAACCTACCCCCCATTTCAGTGAATTTAAACTGTTTCATTCAGGAGTGTCCAGGCACTGTGCTCTCACTTACCCCATTTCATGGTTGTGAAACGTGGTTGTCTTATTTTGGAAAATGCATCTCTACTGTTGCACTTCGGTCTCTAATTGGAACGACAGATGAGAAGCCTAAATGGCAGAGGAAAAAATGAGAAAAAAAGAAGCTTTACAACACAACACAATCAAGGGGAAACTATGAGCCAAAAGGAATAAACACAGCTCTTAAGGCTAACATGACCATATTTTGTTGCCGAGTCTTTGCAAAGAACACATGCCATGAACATCCCTAAAACTGTTGGGAAATGTTCCTCTTGGCACCCTCCTGGATGCCCATCTGCTACTGCACACCATAGCGCCTGTGAAAATGAAGGTCTAACGATGAGCATTTGGTAGATCCAGAGCTTCTACAACTACAACTTACCACTCATCCCATCTTTTCCAAGCTGAAAGATTTCCTGAACTGAAATGGACACTAACATAGGTCCTGGGAAGGGTTGTTTGATCACTGTCTGATTAATGGAGATGATGATTGTTGACCTGAGGAAATACTCCTGGCTCTAGAAATGACCTGGAACATTATTCCTGGCACAGAACCCCATTCAAACCACACAGGAAAAGGAATTTTCCTTAAGAAAAAAAAAACCTCTGGAGAAAAGCATGGAATTCAATCAATCAATAAGCAATTATAAAGTGCTTATTTGTTCCAGACACTTAAGGTGCAAAGAAAGAAATCAAACAGTTCCTGTCCTCAAGGAGCTTAGGTTCTCCCAGGGAAGACATGTGCATATATAAATACCTATGAAATATTTACAAAGTAAAGACAAAGTAATTTTGTAATGAGGTGCTAATATTTTAGGGAAATTGGAAAAGGCCATAAGTAGGATGTGGCACTTGAGTAGAGATTTAAAGGAAAGTAGGGATTCTAAAAAATGGAAGTGGTGAAGGAATATGGCTCAGGCATGGGGTTGGGGGATGGGAATAGCCTAGGTGTGGGGAACCTGCAGCCTTGAAGCCACATGGGACTCTCTAGGTCCTCAGGTCTGTCGCTTTGAGTGAATCCAAACTTCACAGAACAAATCCCCTTAATAAAAGAATTTGTTCTGTAAAACTTGGTCTCAGTCAAAAGGCTGCACCAAAGAACACTGAAGACCACATGTATCCTCAAAGCAGCAGGTTCTCCACCCCTGGGTAGCCTATGCAAAGACACCAAGGTGGGAGATAGAATAATCTGTGTCAGAAGCATCAAAAGGCCAGATTGATTGGACCATAGAGTTCTTGAAATCAACAAATATTCATTATTTAATACTATTATTAAACACCTACTAAGTTCCAGGTAGTGTGCTAAGAAGTAAGAAAACAAAGATAAAAAAAATGCTCCTTGCTCTCAAGGAGCTCATAGTTTAATGACAGTGACAGATTCTATTCATGTGTGTGTGTATATATATATATATATATGTATACACATATATGTATACATATACATATATGTGTGTGTACGTATGTGTGTATACATGTATGTATGTGTATATTGTATGTATGTGTATATATATATACATATATATCTAATGTATATTTTATAAAGAGAGGTGGGGAGTACACTGGATATAATCAATGGAGGGATGACACCAGCATTAAGGGGGATCCCAAGGCTTCTTGTAGAAGTTGGGATTTTGACTGGGACTTGAGGGAAGCCATGGAAACCAGGAGGCAAAGATGAGGAGGGAAAGGCACCAAGACCAGTCACTGAAAGTTCCTGGAGGCTGGAGATGGAGTGCATGAGCAAGGAGCAACAAGGTCAGTGTCAATGGACCACAGAGTATGTAAAGACAAGTAAAGTATCAGAAGAAATGTAAGAAGGGGCTAGACTGGGAAGGGCTTTAAAAAACAAAGGTAAGGGGTGGCTGCGTGGCACGGTGAATTGAGCACGGATTCTGGAATTAGGAGGACCTGAGCTCAAATTCAGCCTCGGACACTTAACACTTACTAGCCGTGTGACCTTAGGCAAGTCACTTTACCCCAATTGCCTTGCTTTCTCCTTCCAAAAAGAGAAAAAAAAGAAAAAAACAAATTAAAGATTTGATATTTGATCGTGGAGGTGACAGGAAGCCAACTGGTATTCTTTGAAGAGTGAGTGGGAGAAGTGACAGTCAAACTTGTGTTTTAGGAAGATTGCTTTGCCAAATAAATGGAAGATGGACTAGACCGGGGAAAGACTTGAGTCAGGCAGACTCATCAGCAGGCTGTTGCAGTAGTCCAGATGTGCGGTGATGAGAGCCTGAGGTAGAGTGGTGACAGTGTCAGAGGAGAGAAGAGAGGCACATACAAGAATTCAGGACTCAGCAGAGACTGGAGGTGCATGGTGAGAGATAGTGAGGATGTGAGGATGGCGCTGAGCTTTTGAACTTGGATTTCTGAGATGATGGTTGCACCATAGATAATAGTAGAGAAATTATGAAGGTAGCAGTGGGGAGAAGAAAGTTAGTGGGTTCTGTTTCGGTCTTGTTGAGTTTAAGTTGTTTAGGAAAAATCTAGTCCCATGTATGCAAAAGGCAATCGGAGATGCAAGACCAAAGATTAAGAGAGAAGGCAGGGGTAGTCAAATGGATCCAAGACTCATCTAGATAAAGATAGTAATGGTATCCACAGGAGATGATGAGATCACCAAGCAAAACAATATGGAGGGAGAAGAGAAGAGGGCCCAGGACAGAGTGACAGAGGGGAGCAATATAAAATCAGCCTGGAAAGGCTGGTTGGAGTCAGGTTGTAAAGGGCTTTAAATATCAAACTTCAGAGCGTATTTCAACCCTGGAGTTTATTGAGGTAGGGAATGATTTGGTTAGATCTGCACTTTAATTATACCCCTTTGGCAGCTGCAGAGAAGATGGGTTGGAAAGAGAAGAGATTTAAGGCAGAAAAACAATTTGGAGGCAATTGGAGCAGACCAGAGGACAAGTGATATGGTCTGAGCAATGTCCCACAGATTTCTCAATCAAAAATTCTTTGTAATGCCTGTGTTAAATTAGTGAACAACTTCATTTGTGAGTTAAACTGAAATTCAACACATTTTGCCCAAGACTGGTGATTGTGAACAAACTTCTTTTAAAAAATATTTATTTACTTTTAATTTACAACATTCAGTTGCACAATCCCTTGATTTCTAAGTTTTCTCCCCCTATTTCTCTTCTCCCCTTCCCCCCATGGCGGCATGCAGTCTGATATAGGCTCTACAGATACCTTCACATTAAACATTAGTCAAGTTGTACGTAAGAATTATAACCAATGGAGTGACCAGTGAGAAAGAAAGAAGGAAACGAAACAAAACACAAAAGAGAGCAAGTAGTTTGCTTGAATCTGCATTCCCACTCTGCAGTTCTTTCTCTGGATAGGACAGCCTTTTCCTTCATGAGTCTTTTGGAGTTGTCTTCTAACTTTGCATTGTTGAGAGGAGCTCAGTCTATCAAAGTTAGTCTCACAGAAATGTTATGTCAGTAATTATGTGAACAAATTTCTTGCGGTATTTTTTACGGCAGAGTTGACCTTGGTTATCTAGCAAAAATACCAATGAACCAACTTGCAAACAAGGTCCCTTGAGAATAATAGTAAATTTTTAAAAGATGCTAATTGTTTTCCTGAGGCCTCTAAAAACCTACTTAGAGGAGAAAAGCATGATAAGCGATGAATAAAAAGCAGAGCAACGCTTTTATTAAAGTATTAGGGAAGTAAATCTTTTCCATCCTCCTTGAGGATCCACTAAGCTTTCCCACCAATACAGTTGAGATAATTACTTTCCCCAATTTTTTAGAACCACCTAATTTATATTAATTTGGAAAAGAATAAAAGTCATTACTATGAGCTATCTAGTTAGAAACACTTAACAATTACTGCTTCACTTTTCTAAAAGGCAATTTAAAGAAAAAACAATAATTACTCTAATGCTATTGAGAAGTTTCAGGTCTGTAACTTGTGCTGACTGTTCTTTACTATTGTGAATTACAGAAAAATAAGCAAATTGGCTGTACTATATTTTTATTTATTATAAAGACTACAGAAAAGCAATTAAGTGAAGGATGTTTCTGTATACAAGTGATACCAACAGGATTGCATCCTTACAGTCCTGGGAACAGGCTATATATAGATTTAGATCTGGAAGGGACCTGTTAGTCCACAGTCAATATTTTTGTAGAACCTGAAGTCCAGAGAAGTTAAGTAACTGTTTAAAGTCATGCAGGTAGTAAATGTTTGACATGAGTCAAACCCAGGTTTTCTGCTGCCAGATGCACCAAGTCCTCTTGCTAATCTACCCCCCTTTGACCTCTACCACAAAAAGGAATTTATTACTTCAAGACAGGATCCTCCACTATTTTTCATTATCAAATGTTAACAAGAATAAAAATAAAGGTATTTGGTTTTCTTTTGTCTTTAAATTAAAGAAGAGATTATTATATTAATCTGAAGGGTGATGGTAAGAAAATATATATTTAAAAAACCCATACCTGTGATTTTATTGGTGCAGAAAATTTCAGGTAAAGAAATGCCTTCCACCAATGCACACTCTCTCAAAGAGCTGCCTGGGGCGATGAGATCCTAAGTGACTTGTCTATACTCACACAGCTAGCATGTGTCAGAGGTAGTATATGAACTCAGATCTTCCCTGCTCTTGGATTACTTTATTCTTTGTATGATGCTACCTCTTAAAACAAATTAGAATATATAACAAGCTATCTAATTGTTTTTATAATTTTTTTCTGAACTTGTTTAAGTTATTTTCAGACATGTCTGACTTTGTTTCCCCATTTAGGGTTTTCTTGGCAAAGATACTGGAGTAGTTTGCCATTTCTTTCTCTAGCTCATTTTACAGATGAGTAAACTGAGGCAAATAGCGTTAAGTTACTTGCCCAGGGTCTCACAGATAGTGTCTGAGGTTAGATTTGAACTTGTCTTCCTGACTCCAGACCCAGTACTTTCTCCACTGTGCCACCTATCTGCCCATTCTGAGCTTAGCACATATCAAATAAAATGGGTATTTTATATACATAGTAGAACAAAAAAGAGATCATTAATAATAGTGGAATTTATATAGCACTTAAAAGCTCATTAAACACTTTACAAATTCACCTTATTTCATCCTTACAACAATACTGAGATATATGTTATTATTATCCCAATTTATACATGAGGGAACTGAGGCAGGTAGTGCTTAAATAGCTCACAGGGTCAAACAGTTCATGTCTGAGGACAACCTTGAACTCAAATCCTCTTGATTCCAGACCCATTATTCTATTCACTAGCTGTTACAGTTTGTTACAAAATAGAACATGAATTAACATGTAACCTTATACTTTGTTTGTGCTTCTTTCTGGCCTTCCCTCTGTCCTCTTTTGAACATTAAAAAAATAAAATGCTAGCCAATGTTAAACATTTAGGCAACTTAACTTCTATTTATCTCAGAGATAAAGCCAAGATGGCAGAGAAAAGGCAGGGACACACCTGAGATCTCCTCCAAATACCTTTAAATGAAGCTTTAAAACAAATTCTAAAACCACAGAACCCACAAAAGGATGGAGTTAAATAATTTTCCAGTGTAAGACAACTTAGAAGGTCTGCAGGAAAGGTGTATTGCATCACAGTGAGAGCAGAGCACATGCAGCACAGATCAGGTTCCAGCAAACCAGGAGCAGGCCTTGAGGACAATTGAATCAGTGGCAACAGTGGTGGTTTCTGGACCTCTTAGCCCATAGACAGTAAGAGAGTTGGATAACTTATCAGAAGGAGATTATAGGGGTTTCTTCACTGGCACCAGAGTAGAACCCTGTTGCATTGCCCATACTTGGATCTGAGTCACAGTCCTGAGTTTTAGCCCCAGGATGAGGAGGAACACTGACACAGCAGAGCTTATAGTTTCAGGGGAGCAAGGACCTTGGATAGTTCTGGGGTGGAAAAGAGTGCTTGTAGTCACTCACAGACCAGTGCGGTGTACAGGAGAGTTACAAACAGACCTCTCTCTAGATCATACCACCTTGGAAGCACTGAAAACTTGCAGGTCTCCAGAATTATCTATGAAAATAACGGCACAAAAAACCTGAACCTTTGGACAGTGCCCCCTCCACTTGGAAAGAAGAGTTCCACCTTATCATAGAGTTAAAAATCAAGAAATAGGCTACAAAATGAACAAGCAGCAGAAAAAGAGCCTGTCTATAGAAAGTTACTATGGTGACAAGGAAGATAAAAACACAAACTCAGAATTCAACAGTCAAAATTTCTGTATCCAAAGTCTCAAAGAAAAATATGAATTGGCCCTTGGCCATGGAAGACCTCAAAAATGGATTATAAAAATCAAGTAAGGGGGGGAAGACGTCTAGGTGGTGCACTGGCCCTGGAGTCAGGAGGACTTGAGTTCTAATCCGGCCTCAGACACTTAACACAAAAAAACTAGCCATGTGACTTTGGTCAAGTCACTTAACCCCAATTGCCGTAACTTCCCCCCTCCAAAAAAAAAATAAAGCAAGAGAGGTGAAGGGAAAATTGGGAAGAGAAATGAGAGGGATATAAGAAAATCATGAAAAAAGAGCCAACTTTATTGCTTACTACTTCACCTTACAAATGGTATACTGATTAACCTGAATTATTCACCATCCCCAAACTACCTTTTCCAACTTCCTACACCATTGCATTGCTTCATATTTGTCACAGGCTTGGAATGCCCTCTTCATCTCTGCTTAATCCTGTCCTATCCGTTTCCCACAAAAGAGATGTAATATTGCCTCCTCCACAAAGACATGTCTGATCCCTCTAGCCATAAGGAATTCTTCCTTCACTGGATTTTGTAATACTTTACACTTCTCTTAAGTACTTATCAGATTTATTTATGTATTTATTTCTGTACATGCCTTATGTTCATTGTAAGGTCTATGAAGGCAAAAATTGTATCATATTTATCCATGTTATTGTTCCCACAAGTCAATGTATGACACAGAAGAGGTGATTCATAAATGTTTGTTCCACTGCTATTGGTTAAAAACAATGTTACATTACTTTATAGTCTCACCTCATATAAAAGAACCTAACTCATGGATAGGATAATGATGAATTTAAACTGTAAGAGCAATCCATTTTGTGTATGTAATTCTCTCCACTTCTGTTAGACTTTATAACAGGCACAAGATTTTCCAATGAGATCCATTATACACAAAGATCCTCAGCATTCCACTCTGTTTGCACAGCAAGCACTTTCTGATGTATGAAGCACCTTCCCAAGTGATTCCATTTGATTCTTATTTGTAGACAGGGATAGGCAGGTAGTGGTCTCTTCATTTTACTGATGAGGAAACTCATAAAAGTTACAGGACTTATCCAAAGTCTCAGAGTTTTTAAGTCACAGGTCAAGAACTCAAATGATCTAGCTCCTAATGCCAGTGTTCACTGTAGACACCATACTGTTTACATGTGGACACTGACAGTTTTTTCCTTGGAACTTGATCTGTAGCAGCATAGGTCATTACCACTCTCTAGGTCCCAGGGCTAATCCAAGAGGTCTGTGGATAGAGGTCAATGGGATCCACAAATTTGGATAGGAAAAATTATGTCTTTATTTTTACTAACTCCTGATTGGAATTTAACAATTTCTTTATTTAAAAACATTATGCAGAGAAGAGGGGCAAAGGCTTTACCAACTGCCACAGGGGTACATGACACACAAAAAAGGCTAAGACCCCCTGCTATAGACCCCCCAAGAATCTTCTCTCTTTTATCTATAAGCACAAATCAGGTCCCTTCCTCCTTATATTAGGCTTAATTCTACTCCTTCCCTTCCCAACTTCTATCCCAAGACACTTCCATGAGATATTTTCTGGCATATTTTATATTACCTGAAGTCAGTCTGCCAATAAACATTTATTAATTGCCCGCTCTGAGCCACACAATATGCTAAGGCTGAGGATACAAAGAAAGGTGAAAAGGGAACTCACAGTCTAATGGCGGAGACAACACATAAAAAGAAGCCGAAAGGGGGTTTGGAGGGTATCCAGCACTGAGGTATCAGGAAGTCTGGAGAAGCTCATCAGGTGAGAAGTGAAGAGATAGCCACTATAAGACCCTCCTTAAGTGGAGTATCTGAGAGACCTCTCCAAGGTCCACCCTTCACCGCAAAATCAGAGGTGAAGGTGGCCCAGGAGCACATAGGCACTGAGATGTGAGTGTCAGGGTTATGATCTTTACAGGATGATGAGATTCCAGTGAAGTTCAGAGGAGTGCATCAGGTAGTCTTAATGAAATCTGTACCAGAACCTCTCCCTGATATTGTGGAATAAGCACATCTCTGTGCTTCCTTTGGCATTCTTCCATCTAATGATGAGGTTTCTGACAAAGCATATGTATCATTGGAACATGTCCTCCTGATGACTAAGGTTATAACTGAGCAACAGCCTGGTCCCTTTCCCCTCCACCTCCCCACCACTCCACATGTGGTAGGTATATGAGAGCTGGGTCAAAGTGTTTTTGTATTAATATCTTACAGTCTTTCTGTGCATCTACATATATTAGAGAGTATATTTCCCCCCCACACCTGTAATAGTACAATAGATGGTTCTGTATATGGGGTGTTTAATTCAACAAATATTTATTAAGCACTTACTATATACATATGTAACCTCCTATAGGCAGCATAGTATAGTGGATTATATTAAGAACCCTGGTTCTAGTCTCAATTTTACTACTAACTAGCTACATGAGTCTGGGCAGGTCATTCCTCTCTGGCTTTCATTCTATTCATCCATAAAATGAAGGGATTGGGCAAGATGGCCCCTACAGTCCCCTGCTCTAACAGTCACTGATGGGTCTGGGATGAACAGAATTGTACACTGTTCTTATATTTCTCAGATTCCTTTCGGCTGGGGGTAGGCAGATCTGCCTCTGCCTCAGTCTCCAGAAAGGCAGTGACCTTGACAAAGAGCTTTTATCCTTTGTCACGCTCTGGTAGCCAGAAGAGAGCTGCCAACCAACAGGTTGAACCACTGGACATGGAGTAAGCCTTACAGATAAAAAAGAGGAGGAAGAAGAGCGGGGCCTAGGTTTTTGGAATACATAATAATGTGTGATTAGTGAGTACTCTTCACTGTGAAAAAAGGAAAAAAAATCAAATGGAAGAAAAGACATTTCTAAAACCTTTTCAGAAGGTATTGGATTCTTGTGTGTGTGTGTGTGTGAGTTTATACATATTACAATCATCCAGTAGGTCACTTGTAAGTGGATTTTAACTACAGATCAGTACATGAGTGACTTAGAAAGATAATATTCTCCACCTTTGTTTTTTCAGTGGAGAAAAGATTGCAATGAAGAACTGCAAGAATTGCAAAAGAAAAAAATTGCCCTACTTCTGGGCAATCTACCCTCTTTAATGGCCAACTCTGGTAGATTTGTCTAGAGCTTTAATGAATATCTTATACACTATCTTTCCTGCACACTTATCTTCTCACCATGGAAGATTCTTCTGCCCTGGCAGCCCCATTTTCCCATTGATAAAAGTCCTCTAAGAACCTTCATTTCTACAAAGAGTTCAGTTCAGCCAGCCTTTGTTCCTCTCCTGACTGTTTCTGAATTTCTAGACTTCACTATGATTCCTCCCCTTCCATCTTATCCTGGAAGATCCCTTTGTCCCTTCTTCCTTCTCCCACTGGTAAGCAGTATCTGTGATTCTCTTGACTTTAGCTCCTTATCCTCCTCTCCTATTCTTTTCAGCTCCCTTTCATGGGCTGACTTTAATGACAGGTAATGTCTTTGAGGGCAATTATTGTCTTTTAGCTTATATCTGTACTCATGGATCTCAACACGGTGCCCAATACAGAGTAAGTGTTTAATAAGTGCTTATTGGATTTACACTTTCTTGGGAAAGGTTGAGTGAAGAGTTCCTGACAACTTTGGCATCTATAATGTAGTTGGAAAGAGAACAAAGTTTTTGCAGAGCATTACATCCTGCTTCTTCTATAAAACCTTTCTTGGTCACACTGATCCCATCTTCTGAACTCTGACAGTACTTTTTGTCTGGGCCACTTACTTAAATATTTTGACTATTTAAAAAAAATCATTTGGATAGAAGGTAAGCTCCTTGAAGACAAGGAATGTTGTTTCTTTTGTATCTCTAGTGTTGAGCCTTGAACATAGTAGACACTTAAGAGAGGCATGGCACATTGAATTGCATTTCTGATTAGATCTCCAGGTATCCTGGGAAGACACTTAGATATTAAGTTACACAGATCCTGGCAAGATGCAACCTGTTTTACAAGGTCCTTTCTTATTTGTCTGTAAACTTGTTCATGGAGACAGCTACCTCTACCCATGAATGGAATGTTGAATTGGGCAATAGAGAACTTCATTCAGGTCATTGTAAAGTATACACCTCAGAGTTCTTTGCTGCAGTCCCTTTTAATGCTGATCTGTCCTTAAAAGGTATAAATAACATATTCTGCTTTCTGAAAAAAAAACACAATAATTTTGTAGCAAAAACAACAGAACAACAATTTGAACTATCTTAAATCCTAGTTACAGAACATCTATGTAAACTTGATTCTTGTTCAATTTTAAGTAGCTAATGTCCCATATACATGAGGACATATAATGTATCCCTTCTTAATGTAGTACAGAAAACTGATGAGATGTTACAATATAAAAATTATGAGATTCTTCTGTGTGATCAATCTAATTTTTTTCCAAAACATATTTCTTCTTATTAACTATTAGGCGATTTTGACTCATATTCATTTTATATTTAGAAGAAAACTTTGCAGTCATTTCATTCAGTCCCTTTACTTTACATATGATGAAATTTAGAACAAGAGAAATGAAATGATTGACCCAAGGTCATGTGACTAATTAGTGAAATTGCTGCGGAAGGGACTAGAGCTTCAAGTTAGTAATCTTTCAACTAACCTACGCTACAAAAATTATTTACAAAAGCAGAAAAAAGTTTTTAGAAAATTTTCACTTAACTAGGAAAACAAGAAAGTCAACAGCTTGGCAAAGACTGTTTGGTGTCTGATTTTTCCCCCCAGCTTGTATTTTATTAATTTAAGTAACTATTGAGTTCTGACATAAAGAAAATGGGCTCGTCATGTGGTCAGAGTGAGGCCCCTAAAGGCTTATGGTTTAAATCAGAGAAAAATCCCCTTCCCCCAGGCTTTGGTTGAATGCTCATGGAAAATTTATGGTAGAAGATGACCATAAATTGTAAAAGATGAAAAAGTACATGTGGGTTTCAATCTACACTTTTAGAGGGACTATTTATAATACTGAGAATAAAAAAAAATCCCACAAAAAACCAAATATTCCCTGTCCTCAAGAACCTGAGGAAGATAATATTCATTCTCTTAAGAGAGACAACACATACATATATGGAAGAAAAAATATACATATGTATGTATACATACATATGTGTGTATACCATATATATAAATATATATATACATATATAAAATACAAGGTCATTTTATTGTAGGAGGGCACTTATAGCTGGAGGAGCATTACTTAACTTAACTGGCATGAGACTCAATGGAAACTAGTGGTTTTAAGAAGTAGGTGAAAAACAAAGCCAATGCAACTAAGATTAGAAGGGAAGCAGCAAACTGGCAAACAATTTTTACTGCCTGTATCTCTGATAAAGGCCTCATTTCCAAAATATATAGAGAACTGAATCAAATTTATAAGAATACAAGTCATTCCCCAATTGATAAATGGTCAAAGAATATGAATTGGTCATTTTCAGATGAAGAAATTAAAGCTATCTGTGCTCAGATGAAAAAAATGCTCTAAATCACTATGGTTTAGAGAAATGCAAATCAAAACAGCTCAGAAATATCAGATTGGTTAATATGACAAATAAGAAAAATGATAAACATTGAAGATGTGGGAAAATTGGACCACTGATGCATTGTTGGTAGAGTTGTAGATTGATCCAACCATTCTTAAGAGTAGTTTGGAACTATACCCAAAGGGCTATAAAACTGTGTATACCTTCTGATCCAGCAATACCATTTCTAGGGGTGTATCCCAAAGAGATCATAAAAATGAGAAGAGGACCCACATGTATAAAAATATTTATAGCAGCTCTTTTTGTGGTGGCTAAGAATTAGAAATTGAGGGGATGTGCATCAATCGGGGAATGGCTGAACAAATTGTGATATATGAATGTAATGGAATATTTGTTTCATAAGAAATGAGGAACAGGCTGACTTTAGAAAAACCTGGAAAGACTTACAGGTACTGATGCTGAGTGAAGTGAGCAGAACCAGGAAAACATTGAACACAGTAACAACAACACTGTGTGATGACTAACTATGATAAATTTACCCCTTCTCAGCAATGCAAGGATCTAAAACAATTCCAAAAGTCTCATGATGGAAAATGCTATCCACATCCAGAAAAAGAATTAGAGTCTGACTACAGATTGAAGCATACTATTTTTCCTTTATTGTTTTCTGTTGTTTTTCTTTCTCATGGTTTTCTCCTTAGGTTCTAATTCTTCTTTATAACATGACTAATACGGAAATATGTTTAATATGATTGTACATGTATGGCCTATATCAGATTTCATGCCATCTTGGGGAGGGGAGAGAAGAAGGAGGAGAAAAAATTTTAAAATTCAAAATCTTATAAAAGTCAATGTTGAAAACTATATAAATAAATAAATATACCAAAAAAGACATTGAGGTAAAGCAAGAAATACATTTCAGGTAGAGAGAACAGCCTGTCAAAAGCATGGTCATAAGGGATGGAATGCTGTGTATAAAGTTTGATCACATACAATGTGAAGGTTATTAATATATGAGACTAGAAAGACAAATAGTAGTAAGATTGCAAAGAGTTATTAAATGCCAAACACAGGAATCTGATCCCAGAAACCATGTGAAGCTCTTAGAGTTTATTGAGTTTTAAGAATATTACCTTAGAGGGCGGCTAGGTGGCGCAGTGAGTAGAGCACCGGCCCTGGAGTCAGGAGTACCTGAGTTCAAATCCAGCCTCAGACACTTAACACACACAAAAAAAGCTAGCCATGTGACCTTGGGCAAGTCACTTAACCCCAACTGCCCTCCAAAAAAAAAAAAGAATATTACCTTAGTAAGTATGTGGAGAATGGACTATAAACTAGAGGCTAGGGGACCGGTCAGGAAGCTAGTACAGTAGTACAGGAGTGAGATGATTGACTCTGGATATAAGTGGTTGTAGGGTGGGTGGAAAAAGTGGTCAGACGTGAGAGATGTGTTGGAGGTAGATTTGATGGGACTCAGCAACTGTTCAAACATGGAGGAAAAGGGAGAGTGAGAGTTCCAGGGTGATACCAAAATTGTGAATGTGGGGGATGGAAAGCAGGGAGGGTAAGCTCAGCAGAATTTGAGAAGTATGGAAGAGAAATGTTTTTTGTGGGATTGTAGATAATGGATTCTGTTGAAGCTCAGATGCCTATAGGAACTGAAAACATCTAATAAGCAACTGATAATGTGGGACTGGAGCTCAGGAAAGAGACTAGGACTGGATGTACAGATCTTGGAGTTATCTGCATATTGATGCTGAATGATTCCATGGGAGTTAAAGAGGTTAACAAGAAAGTATATATAGAGAAGAGACAAGAGGGCCCAGAAGCGAGCTTTGGGATATATGTCTATAGTTAGTCTCTCCCACTTATAACTTTCTATGGACCTAGGATATGATAGAAAAGAAGAAAATCTGGGGCATTTTTACACAGTGGGCATAGTTCACAGAAGTCTTTTTATAATGAGTCTACACTGTGTGGATTTTATAGGTAACATTGTTGTTTGTCCTTCTTTCTCAAAGAGGACAATGACACCAGGAAGATGTCATGTCTTACAAGTGAATTTGATTCAAGTGAAGTAGGGCTGTGTAGTTACCAGCTTCACTTTCTCCTGTAGCGATCTGGGTCCAATGGTAAGAAATAGACAGGATGACTAGCAATGGCCCCGGATGCAGTGGGAGGCCTTGGCCTTTTGAAGCTAAGGTTTTTCCCAGGTCTGTTTGGTTGAGCCAATGTCCATTCAGTGATGGAGGCTCTGTAAAAAACAAGATAAAGAATGGCCTCTTTTACCTAGTCCAAAGAAAAAGAAAAAGAAAAAAATCAATCTGGAAGAGGAAGACACTCAGAATTTCTGTCCAAAATTTACACTCATTCTGAGCCATAGGTAAGCTTATCTTATGGCAACGTCCTTTTGGCAGGTGTTACTAAATAACAATAGCTAATATTTATATAGCACTTTATCGTTGCAAAGTTCTTTCAGCATTTTATATAATTTGATCCTCATAACAACCCCATGGGGTAGTGCTATTATGATGTTCATTTTCTAAAAGAAGAAATGGAGACTGAGACAGGTTAAGTGACCTGTTCACGGTCACAGACAGTAATTGTCTGAGATCATATTTGAGCTCAAGTTTTCCTGATTATTGTTCTATCTTGCTCTCTGTAAATCTCTTTGGACCCAAGACTATCAACCCTATACTGAATTCTCCTGTATAGTTAATGGCATAGCCAAATTCTAGTGTTACATAAGGAAAACCCACGTAAAGCCACATAGACAGAATTATCCTCTTTTCTCCAGTTTGATATTTGTTGCAGTATAGAAAAAGAGGCAAGTAGCTGCCTAAATCTGAAGGGACACGGAAGAGCAGCTGCGTGCATGGTTTAATCATATCAAGCCTCAGGATTTTGTAGCCATCTCAGCCAGGCTTCAGATTCCCAACAGAAGAATATTCATTTCTGAGGGAAAATATTAAACTCTGGGAAAATGATGCAATCAAGTTGTGCCCCTGTGCTTTAATGCATATGGTAAATATTCAAGTGAGAGTACCTCAGGTAATTAAAGAATTAAAATTGGGTTTTGGCTGAAATTCATTAGCCTCCCTTATGTAACATTTGTGTGTAAAACTATGAAAAGAGGCCCTCTTGTTGATATCATTTTTTAATGCACTCTCTCAATACAATTTAAAAAACCTTAATGACAATTTCCTGACTAAAGAGTATTGGTAAAAGCAAGTCAATGTTTCTGCAATTTACTCTTTGGGTCTAATTCCATTCTAAAGTCTTCCATTTTACTTTTGTTTTTTGATCAGAGAAAGATGAGTGATTTTATTTGCATCTTTACTAAACAATTGTTAAGTATAATCAAAGTGATCTGTTTTACATTTCCTAATGTGGCGATCTCGTTGGTCATGCATTCTTCCCTTCCCCATAGATTTGACAGGGAGATTTTCCTTGGTCTTCTCATTTGCTTATTATGTCACCCTTTATGTCTAAACCATACACCCATTTTGACCTCATCTTGGTATGTGGATGTTGGTCTATACCTAAACATTTGTTGAGGGAAAACTGTGGATAGAGTATTACATCAGTATTAAATGATCATTTCTTTGCCTCCACAAAGATTACAATCTAGTAGGGAAATGAGGTATGTGCACAAGTAATTACATGACATTATAAGTAATAACAATAGTAATAATAGTATTTAAATGAGTTTTAAATTTTACAAAGCACTTTATAAATGTTATTTCATTTTTCCTCCCAACCCTTGGAGACAGATGGTATTATTAGCTCCATTTCACAGATGATGAAACTGAGGCAGAGAGAAGTTAGGTGACTTGCCCAGAGTCATACAACTATAGGCCAAATATAATCTCAGGTCTTTGTGAATGTAAGTTGTTCTATCTTCTATATCACCTAGGTGCTTCTAGGTGCCCAAGAAAAGGACTTTCTAAACATTATGTGAAATCTGAGGGGAGAAACGCAGAATCTCATAATC
This sequence comes from Pseudocheirus occidentalis, assembly GCA_028646575.1. NCBI lineage: Eukaryota > Metazoa > Chordata > Mammalia > Diprotodontia > Pseudocheiridae > Pseudocheirus > Pseudocheirus occidentalis. Next base: position 289,381,549 of record CM053594.1, on the reverse strand, counting down.
CCAGAGTTGGTGGGAACTTCTGAGGTAATATGGGATAAGCTGTATTCTACAAGCATCATCTCAGGGGCAGCTCAGTGGCACAGTGAATAGAGCACTGGCTCTGGATTCTTGATACATTTATTAGCTGTGTGACCTTGGGCAAGTCACTTAACTCCAATTGCCTTGCCTTCCCCCCTCCAAAAAATCATCTCAGTAACATCCCCAACAAGGGATCATTCAGTCTTTTCTCGATACGTCTAGTGAGATGAAACCCACTGTTCCCCAGGCATCCTACTTTCGAGCAACTCTATTTGATGGATGCTTTTTCCTTATGTAGAATCAAAATTTGGCTCATTGAAACTTCCACCTAACTTGGCCCTTTTGGGGCCAAGCAGAATCAGAATGGTCCTTCCTTTCCCATCAGCAATCAAACACCTTTCAGGACAATTTTCATATTTCTTCCAAGGCCCCACCAGGGGTGGGGAACCTGCGGCCTCAAGGCCACATGTGACGCTCTAGGTCCTTGGGTATGGCCTTCTGACTGAGTCCAAATTTTACAGAACAAATTCTTTTGTTAATGGGATTTGCTCTGTAAGGTTTAGATTCAGTCAAAAGGGTGCACTTGAGGCCATAGAGGGCCACATGTGGCCTTGAGGTCACAGGTTCCCCACCTCCAAAATAGTAGCATCTCCAAAATGATGTTTTCTCTCTACTATGCCGGCTGAAATGTTTTTGTTCAGTCATGTCTGACTCTTCATAGCTCCATTTAGGGTTTTCTTGGTAAAGATATTGCCATGGGTTGCCATTTTCTTCTTCATCTCCTTTTACAGATGAACAACCGAGGCAAACAGGGTTAAGTGACTTGTCTAGGATCACACAGTCAGTAAGTATCTGAGGCTGGATTTGAACTCTAGCCATCCAATGCACCACCTAGCTGCTCCCATGAAAAGTTAGGAAAGTAAAAGCAGACTAATTTGAAATGAAGTGGAGAAAACTGGAGAGTCTCTTTAGGAGTAGTAGTGATTGTCGGCCTTTGAGGTCTAGAGGCAGAGCTAGGGGATGGTAAACAGTGTAAGAAACAGCTATGGCTATAGATGAAAGGGGGGTTTGTCTGTTTCTATATTGTGGCTAAGACTGCTGATCTTGTGAACACGTGAACACGACTAGAAGTGGGATCAATGGCCCCACCTGTGACTCCATTTGTATTTACAGAGTGCATCTACCTGTGGGCAATAAATATGTCACCTAAATAAAGCAGCTAATGACCCATCAGCTGTAGGCTTGTTATTGGTGAATGTTGCCATATGAATTTTGCCATCCAGACTTCAGTATTCTCAGTGGCCATGGAAGCGTTTTTCTTATTTTATACAATGAATGTTCATTTTAATGTGTTATAAATTTAATATTGCACCCTGAAGAAGGATTAAATGTAAATCTTGGGAAAAGCCTGGGGGAGAGACCACTGGACTTAAAGTCAGGTGATCTGTATTGGAATTCCTACACTGATCAGTTGTATCACTTTGGGCAGGTGACAAACTCTCTGAGGCTCAATTTCTTTAACTGTAAAATGGGGATTAAAAATACATAAGGATACGGATCTAGTGTCAGTTGTTGTGATAGAGCTGTCTGTGAAACTCAAATGAAATAATGTATTTGCAAGCAAATGTTTGATAACTCTAAAGTCCTCCCCTTTATTGGATGTCTCCAAGCAGAGGTTGGACAACAGGGTATGTTATTGTGGGAATTCCATTCGTGGCTGGATGACCACTGAGGGCTCTTCCCATTTTCCCATTTCTGCAATTTTGTTATACAAATGTGAGTTCTTGTTATTATTTTATTCTATTAGAACTTTCAGTACAGTGAAGAATGACCTTTAACTACTCCTTTTTAACCAGTTAAATGAGAGGCAAGGGGAGTGCCCTTGAACACTGTTGCCTGGATCTCAATTTGCTTGCTCTCAGTTTTTTATTTGATGAAAATTCAGGTCACCTTAAAGGCCATTGCTAATGAAACTCAGTATAACATGCAAATGTGCTCAAATAGGCAGGCGGAGTGCATATCAACATTTATAAAAATGCAAATGTTGCATTTAAACTAATGTTGTGAATATCCACATTTATGTGGCTCCTTAACATTCCTAGGCAATGAGAAAGCCAGAGGACCTGAAGAGCTTGGATGCATCATGCAACTCTCATGAGGGCATGGCTGGGACAACCTACAGCTCAATCTACCCCTATATTCCTGTGTCCCTTAAGTATTATCACCTGTGGTATTTTCAGCCCAATTCAAATTTAAATACTTTTTTCTCTAGCAAAATTTATTGATAAGGCAATCCAAGGTCTAGTTAAGCAATGCTGTTTTCCTCAACACATCAACTCTTATCTCTTACTGAAAAATGTAAATATTGGGTGACAAAGTGACAAATTTGGCAAAGTGACAGATTTTATTGTTGGTGGGCTCCATACTACATCTTCTCAGAAAATGATGACTCCCTGAAATAGGCATCAACAGTTGATTCATCTCATATTTGAAACTCAATGTTCACATGCTGACTCCAAGAGATCAAGCTGGGGCAAGGATGGAGGAACATAATTTTTCAACTTGAGTCATTTCTTACAATAACTAGCTGTTTGATCTTACACAGGCATTTTACTTCTGTGAAACTCAGTTTCTTCATTTGAAAAATAGTTCTGTTGAGCTAGACAAATATTCACTCCAATTTGAAGACGCTATATTTATTTATCTTTTAATCGTAGCAGAAATGATGCCAACTTAGAGGTATCTGTATTTACCAGTTATCTTGCCCTACTGTGGAGTCACAGTGATGGAGATTAGGGAGTCTCATTCTGAGAAGGTGCTTGGAGTGAATATCTAGGAGAGGGCAGTTGATCAAGGACAAGACCCAGATGGAGAAAGAGCAGGAGGGGCAGGTTACTCCCTCTTACTGCCCTCGTAATCTTTTCACAAGAAAGTCTAGAGAAGGGGTTAGGGTAGGCTATAGAGAGGGATCAAAGGGAATACAATTCTGTTTTTAAGCAATGTAAAGTTCCCTACAAACACCTCTGTGTCTGCCTCATCCTTAAAAAAAATCCTCACTTGTTCTGACCATCCCTAGTTTTCTTTCCATCTCTTCTCCCTTTCATGGCTGAACTCCTTTTTAAAAGCTTTCTATGTTCTGCAGTCTATAATTGGTGCCTCCACTCTCTTCTCTGACTCTCTTCCAAACCCTCTAAAATCTGGTTTTCAACCTCATAATTTGACTGAAATGTCTAATGATCTCTCAACTGCCAAATCTAATGACCTTTTCTCAGCTTTCATCCTTCTTGACCTTTCCACAAGCTTAGATACTGATAATCAAACTTTTCTCCTTGATAACCTCTCTCAAAGTTTTCCTGATGCTCTTCTCTCCTGGTTCTCCTTCTATCTGTTTGATTGCTCTTTCTCAGTCTTCTTTGTTGGACATCCAACCAAGCCTCTAATCATGGGTGTTCCCTGTGTGTCTGTTTTTGGTCTTTTCTTTTTCTTCCATTTTATTCCACATGCTGACCTCATCAGCTCCCATAGATTCAAATACTATCACTAAGCGGATGATTTGTTGCCTATTTATCTAGGCCTAACTTCTCTCTTGATCTCTAGGCTTGCATTTTCAGCTTCTTTTGGACATCTCAAACTGTATATCCTCTAGACATCTTAAACTAAACATGAACAAAACAAACCCTCACAATCTTCCCCTCCCTCCAAATACTTTCAAACTTTATTATTACTGTTGATGGCACCAACAATCTCCCAGGCATCCAGACTCACACCTTTGGTATCATTCTTGAATCTTCATTTGCATTCACCCCATATAACCAAACCATCACTAAGTCCTGTTGTTTCTACTTTAATAACATCTCTCATATGTTCCTTCTTCTTTCTCCTCACATTGCCATCACCCTGTTGCTGGCCCTCACCACCTCTCTCCTAGACTTTGACAATAGTCTGATGGTTGATCTCCCTGCCTTAAGTGTCTTCCTGTGCTAATCTATCCTCCTCTCACTACCAAAGAGATCTTCCTGAAGCATTCATGGGTCTGACAATGTCATTCCCCTATTCAAGAAATCCCTATGGCTCCCTATTACCTCTAGGATCAAATATAAAATCTTTTATTTGGTTTTTAAAGCCTTTTACAACCTGCCCCACTTTGTAGCTTTCCAATCTTCTTACTTCTCACTTCTCTGCTCAATGTATTATATGATGCAATGACTCTGACTCTGGACTACATACTGCATCTTTCACATGACATTCAGTATCTAGGCTCCATGTCTTTTTACTGATTATCCCTCATGTCTGGCTTCCTTCAAGATTCAACTCAGTTCCCACCATCTGAAAGAAGCCTTTCCCAGTCATCCACCTCACTCCTCCCAGCTAGTGTCTTCCCTCTGTTATCTCCTATTATATCCATATCTATAGATATTTTGCATGTACACAGTTGTTTGAATGTTGTCTCCTTCATTGGAATGTGAACTCCTTAAGGTCAGCAACTGTGGTTTTGCCTTTATCATTATCGCTAGCACTTAGCACAAGGTCTGGTAAATAATAGGTGCTTAATAAATGTTTGCTACTATTAATGTTGTTGAATTTTCACTTGATGACATCATCTAGGGCAGCGGTTCTCAACCTGTGGGTTGCAACCTCTTTAGGGGTCAAACAACCCTTTTGCTGGGGTCACAGGGGTTGCCTAAGACCATCAGAAAACACATATTTCACTGGTGTTAGGAACCAAGACACTGTTCCTCTATCCATCTCCAGGAGGGTCTGTCCACATGCAGATACGCCCACGTACAAGTATAAAAGAGTCACAGCATTAGGAAGGTTGAGAACCACTGATATAGGGAGTCTGAGTCCACAGAGTTTTGGCATTATGAAAAGAATCCCAATTTAGGAATATGAGAACCTATTTTAGGGCTAGCTTCATACCTTTCTGTGTGAACTTGGACAATTTGCATAACAACTATGATTGACAATTTCCTCATCTGAAAAGTATGTATGACAATATATCTCACAAGTTTATTGTGAGGATCAGATGTCATAATATATGTAGAAGCATCGTTTAAACTGCAAAGCCACACACAAATATAGAATGGTGTTATAAATAACCAAACTGCCCTGACCACTGGCAGAACTGCTCCCGGCAAGTTAATACCATGCAAAATTTTACAGCTATCTTTTCAATGAAAAAAAAGAGTTTGTCAATTAAAAATTTGGGATATTTTAGTAGTATTCAATGATACCAGTTTTATTTTCGTTTTGATCCAGGCTTATGATTTCAAGGGTATAGCAAATGTCTGTGTAGAACTTCCTTTAATACAGATCAACAGCTCTCAAGTTTTAATGGGGCTGAAAGGTTGAATCGCCCATAATCACAGAAGCAGTAGGGTCAGGACTTGCCCCCAGGTTTTCCTGCTTACAATGCTGGCCCTCTATCCATTGTATCACTCTGCTTTTCTGAGGACACATCTTAACACAAGGTGGCCCAAGTCTTAATGTAGTTTTAAACTATTAAAATTCCTATATTGAGTAAAGTTTTTAATTGTTATACCTAATGTCCTATCCTTAATATTTACTAGCCATGTAACACTAGGAAAACCACTTCACCTCTATATAACTTGAGCAGCTCCTTAAAACTTACCTGCAAAATCTTAGCGCAACTGTAGCTTGTTGGAATATCTGTATCTGCGTATCTGCTAAGCACATTTTTCCTCTAAGGCACTTTATCAATTCATTGCTGTCTAACAAAGGCAGCAATAAGCAGCAAACCAAGACTCATTAGGAAGTTATGTCTCCCGTGAGTTCAAGAAAAATTAAGTTTTAGGTAAAACCTAAACCATTCAGCCTCCACAAATGCTCTAAGCTCAGACAAGCTCTCATCCCTAAGAAGGTAGACAAATGACTAGCCTTTGTTCCCAATATATTAAAGGCTACTTAATAGAGAAACCAATGGAGTTCTTTGCCTCCTACAAAAATAGCTCATTGTACTAGAGAGAAAAAAGGAAAAAATGGGGGAATCATTGAAATGTGATTTTATTAATGTCACCATTTCAACCTTGTTTTAAGTACAACTGTCCCTAGATATGCTTCAGGGAAGGTAAAGGTATAATGACAGCCAATGTCCACCATGAGAACCTCACTATGGTCCATTATGACACTTTGCAATTAGGGAGATGCACATCTGCATGTTTCAGCATGAAGCACTCATGATGAACATCTTCTACAGTCATTCACTAATTTTCTCATTAATATAGGAACCAGTAAAGTTAAAAGTAAAGCCCAGTGTCTCTTCAGTTTGGAACCCATGTTCTATTTTAGAATCACCCTTCCCTCCAATCTCCCGTAATCCAAAGTATCCCAGTCCTCTAGCTTGCTCCTTCATAATACTGGAAGCTTCTTCATTCATGCTGCTACCAACTCAGAAGTATAGAATCACAGTCATAGAACGCTAGAACAAGAAGGGACCTTAGGGATCAGCTCATCCATCTGCTCATTTTACAAAGGAGGCTGAGACTCAGCAAGATGATGTGACTCTCCCAAAGTTACAGAGTTGGTGTACAGAGCCTTAATGTCATTCAACACCTTCCACTGAATTTCTGGCACTGCACCTTACCAGGCAACCTTGCTCTCAGGCTGCATCTCTCTAAAATAAGCCAGTCAGTCCATAAACATTTATTAAGAACCCGCTATGTTCCAGGCACTGTGCTAAATGCTAGGGATACAAAAGGAGGAAAAGACAATTCCTGTCCTCAAGGAACTTAGAATACAATAGAGGATGAATCTTTGAACAGAATTTTCATTTTGCTCTCCGCTTGCTCCTTAGACAAAATTCTGAAACTACTGACTCTGTATTACTACTTTTTCATCTCTCCATTCAGTTCTGACTCAGCCCTTCCTGTCTACCATAGATAATCCTCCCACTGTACTCACTCCCACCTTCTACCTTTTGTTCACTTTGCCCAAATGGATGAGGGAATGGGCTTCTATTTATTTGTCTACACTTCATCCACTGAGATAGGATTTTGCCTGGCAAATTGTGTTGAAAAATGCTAGCTGATCAACTGTAATGCCAATGTGCTACCCATAGCAGGTGCTATGAATATGCATACATATGAATATGCATACAGGGTAGATTTGCAAAATATAATAAACTTTCTTCCTCAAAGGAAAAACCAAAATATTTATTTAGAACATCACTATTAGGATACCAAGAAGTAAGATTTAGCAAGGTATTCATTACCAGTCTAAGGAGCACCAACATCTCAAGCAATATTTCTGTTAGGCTTACCCACAAACAAGTTCCCCTAGGCAAATTATTCCCTCCTCCCACTCATGCTCCTCTCTCTCTCTGCTCTGACTTGCTCTCACTCTCTTTCCCTTCTGCAAGCTTCTCCCACACTGGGCTCCACGTGTCTCGGGCTCCATGTGCCTCAGTATGTATCATAGCTGTGAGCTGGGCCACAGCTTAAAGCAGGTCATGTAGGCCTATTAATGGATGGGAAGATCTTCTTATTCCATTAAAATTACATCTACTGCGCCGGTGGGGGCAGAGCCAAGATGGTGGAGTAGAAACAGGACTTCCATGAGGCTCTGGCTTCCACCTCCTCCAATATATGTAAAAATGACTCTAAATAAACTTTAGAGCTACAGAACCCACAAAGTGACAGAGAGAAACAAGTCTCCCACTGAAAGAAGCCCAGAAGGATGGCAGGAAGGGTCCATCACCGCGCTGGGAGCTGAGAGCACTCCCAGCTGAGCCATGGTTTTAACCCCAGGGCAGCCCCAACCAGCCATGGCTGGAGCAGACTTTGGGAGAGTGGATCACCAGCAGCTATAAAGGATTCAAGACTTCTCAATCCACAAATGCCAAAAACAAAGTAAAAGATCAATGTGGAACTTTGTTCAAATAGGGGGAGAGCCATCCAGCTGCTATCCCTGGAATGAGGAGCAGAGGAGGTGCAGTGGCTGCAGCTGCTGCCACATAGCTGCTTCCAGTGCTCCTGGCCTGCAGATTGTAGAGGGACCAAGCCACCATTCAGAGGGTAATCACTTTTGCTTTGACCTGCTTGGATCCAGATTGCAGTCTTGTGTGGTGGAACTGGGGTGTGTAACCAGTAAGCCAGAGTGTGTGGGGGCTGTAGAGAGGGAGCCCATCTAATAGCTACAGGTAGCTGCAAAAACCTCAGCAATTTGGGACATAGCTCTCTCCATTTTGGAAGCAGAATTCTACCATGGCAAAGAGCTCAGAAGTCAAGTAATTGATTGCCAATATGAGCAAACAACAGAAGAACAAATAGAAGATAAAATCCTTTTTGGGGGACAAAAAAGGATCAAGGAGTGCAGTGGAAGGAAGACATCAAAGTCAGAACTCCTTCATCAAAAACCTCCAAGAAAAATATGAATTGGTTGCAGGCCATGGAGGAGCTCAAGAAGGATTTTGAAAATCAAGTAAGAGAAGTGGAGGAAAATTTGGGAAGAGAAATGAGAACGATGCAAGAAAACAATGAAAAATGACTCAACATCCTGCTAAAGGAGACTTAAAAGTACACTGGAGAAAATAACACCTTAAAAATAGACTAACTCAAAAGGCAAAAGAGGCCCAAAAAGCCAACAAGGAGAAGAATGCTTTAAAAAGCTGAATTTGCCAGATGGAAAAGGAATCTCAAAAACTCACTGAAGAGAATAACTTCTTCAAAATTAGACTGGAGCAATTGGAAGCTAATGACTTTATGAGAAATCAATATACTATAAAAAACGATCCAAACAAATGAAAAAATAGAACGTTCCATCTACTGACTTGATCTTCTTTCTCTGTCTTGCAGAGTGGGATGGATGCTTGAGAGAAAAGAGAAGTAAGTTTGTGAGCCAAGATAGAGGTGTTCTTAGTGCCATAAGGAGTAGTCATTTGGTCTTTTGCCAATGATTTAGTCACACCATGGTAGATAGAGTGTAGGGCTTGATTTCTAGAAGACCTGGCTTTCAATCTTGCCTCTAATACTTATTTGACATATAACCCTGGGAAAACCATTTAATCTGTACCCGCCTCAGATAGCTTCTTAAGATTCACCTACCAAGTCAAACACTAATTTGATTTGATTTGATTTCTCTTGGTAGAGAGAGTTTTCCATTATAGATGAAACCTCAGTATTTTCTTTCACTGTTGTTACTTTAAATCTCCTTTCTCTAATCCATCTTTCATGTCTTCTACAAAAGAACTATCCTCAGGTATGGGTCTGACCACATGACTTCCCTTTCAAAATCTTCAGTGGTTCCCTATTTCATCTAGGACAAAAAGTAAACACCTAAGCCTGGAAATTTCTCTTATAATGTTCTGATATTCAAGAAGCATAGGAAATGGATTTAAATCTATAACAGTCATTTTCCAAAAGATAAATGATCCAGGGTTATGAAAAAACAGTTTTCAAAAGAGGAAATCAAAGCTATTAGCAGTCATATGACAAAATACTATGAATCACTAATAACAAAAGTAAAACAAATTAAAACAACTCTCTGGTTTTGCTTCATACACATTAGATTGTGAGATGGAATAAAAAGGAAAATGATAGTTGTTGAACAGGACACAGGAAGACAGGCACATTAATGCATCACCAGCAAAGCTGCAAATTAATACAGTCCTTGTGGGAAAGTGGTTTGGAAGTATACCAAAAGGTCACTAAACTGAGCATACCTTTTGACCCTGTGATGTCATCACTAGGCTTATTCCCTAAAGAGATCAAAGAAAGAAGGAAAGACCCATATGTCTGAAAGTATAGCACTTGTATTTTATATAAAAGAAAATTAAGAATGTGCCCATCAGTAGGGAACAATCATGGACTTTAATATGATGGTTATAATTACATTATATGAAATGATGAAAGGGATAGTTTCAGGAAAGCCTGGAAGGACTTGCACGAATTGATGTAGAATAAAGTGAGTAGAACTAGGAAAAGTATTTATATAATAATAATAGTAACATTGACTGGAATGATGCAGAGAAAGAGGGCACCTATATTGATGAAACAAAGGACTAATCAAGAAATCAAAGTATCATAAAATATTGATTGCCAAATCTAGCTATTTTCCACTCAGTATATTATTGAAATGTGCTGACTGGGAATACAAGCAATGACTCTGAAATCACGAAAACAAGATAAGTACAGTAGGACAACTATTAAATTACCACTTATATCTGTATACACTGGGTCCCAATGAAGATGGAAATACGGTTAAAGTCTTCACTAAGTATTCAAAGGCTAAGCATTCTCTTTGCATTAACTACTAATTACTGAACTTTTCCTATTGTTTTATGTATTCACATATAAGCCAAGATTTCAATTCTATTTAGAAGATGGATGTGAATAAGAAGGTGGGCTCTGATCAGTATAAGAGGTTAAGATCTTCAAATTTATTGTCTTTTATAAATACAAATATTCCTGTCTTTTTTACTCATATTTACATTATTATGGTTTTATTAAATCTCAACTATTCAAATCCCTCCAGAAACTGGTGTCAAGGCACCTTTGCAGCCTTATTGAGTTTTTTCCTCTTTAAATAAGTTCCAGTCAAACTGGACTTTTCACTGTTTCCCAGCCATGTTCTTGACTTTATTGTGTCCAAGCTTTGATCACAACTTTCTCTAGGTGAATAATTCCCTTCAGTCTATTTATCTGCTTGTTGGAATCATGTAGAAGGTGGTGATTAAGTTGAGATTTGAAAGAAATTATTTCCTGCCTTTTCCCCACATAGATCCCCAACAACCGTGGGAAGTAGGTACTATTATCACCATCTAACAATTGAGGAAACTGAGGCAAACCAGGTAAATGACTTTTCCAGTTAGTATCAGAGGGTGAATTTGAACTCAGGTATTCCTGACTCCAAACCCAGTGCCCTATCCACTGAGCTACCTACATGTATCAGAACAAATTCAGTCCACTTTGGGAAACCCGATGTCAATGCATTTCCCCAAGTAAAGTATGAGCTCTGCTCGTCAGATCTGCATTGAATGGTTACTTTCTCATATAGTTGGTGATTAGCAAAAGAAGAAGCAAGTGCTAGCCCTGATATTGTCAAGAATGATAAATGTATATAACAGATGATGACTTTTGGCCCTGGAATGGCAATATTTTAGTTAAAACTCTTTATGAACTCTAATCTCCTCTGCTGATGGCCCTTGAGAACAAAATGTCACCCTAATTAATAAATTCAAAACTCTTTACCTTTTGGTAACATAATTCAAATTCAGATCTTGAAGGTTAAATTATTCCAAGAGCTGGGTAGCATCTCTATTTTCATGGGTATACCAGGTGCCTAATGGTTTAATTTTGGGAACATCTAACATAAATTCCTAGACTGAGACATGTTATTTTAGGATACCTTTGTCCCAATTGATCTGTCCTAACCATTATGTGAATCTCCCTTAATACTTGGCCATTCAGTTAATCTACAAGTCATTAAGTAGCTGCTATATGCTAAGCATTTAAGAAACATACCTACCCATCAGGAGTCTAATCTATTTAGAAATAGACATATGCATATGAAAATATAAGGATAATAGGAAGAAAAAGTAAATGCTAACTAAATGGCACAGATAGTAGGTGTTTGGGGAAATTAAAGGAGGGAGAGGACTGGCAAGGAGATCAGAGAGGATTTCAAAGAGGAAGAAGAAGGTTGACTGAGTTTTGAAATATGGATAGGAGTTAGATGTTCAAATAGGAATTGTCTGGTGGAATTGAATACCAGTAAGATAAATTTTGATAGTGATAAATGCAGAGTCCTACATTTTTATTCCAAAACCCAACTGCACAAGGACAGTATGGGGGAGGTAGGGCTAAATAGTGGCTCTCATTCAAACTATTTTTAGTTTTAGTGGACCGTATTAAGCTATCCACGGATCCAATGCTCTTATACAACCACTTAATTACTCTTCCTACTCTACAGCAACTCAAGAGTCAGTTTCCAGCTTCCAAAATGACCCCACCAGCTCTAAAGTTGCTTCCTGATATCCTTAAAAAGTTGACAACTGTATGCCCTGCAGCCTTGGACTTATAACATCTGTACCCTTCCAATTTGACTCCTAAACATACAACATGCTTCAAGCTCACTAGAAGTCCACAATATGACATGACAGCCAAAAAAGAAAAGGCTTTAACAGAAGACATTAATAGAAGACAACCCTGATACATATCCTGGGCTACAATACATACAAACACATATGTAGTTTTAATGTATGCTTACATGTATGTTTACAGATATGTTTACATACATGCGTTCCAGCCAGGATATGTTATCAGGACTATTAACTCCCTCATTCTGGGGAGCATATTCTGGATGTCACATTGCAGTGTACTAGGCAGGGGTCTCACTCAACTCTGGAACATCTAACTACTTGGGTTCAATGTGAGCTCTTTTAAATAATCATAATTATACATATGCAGCTTGAGGCCTTTTTTCCATTTCAAAGAGACCAAAATAACATAAAACAAAAAGCTCAGTAAGTATTTCATCGAATCAGAATAGCATGGCAGATGACACGGAAAATCAACAATAGAATTATTTTCAACTTCTCTCCTCCAAATCAATCAATCAATATGTGTTTATTAAGTACCTACTATATTCTAGGCGCTGTGCTGAGAATTTTATGCACAAATTGGTGCAACCTCATTTAGGCTTCTAAGAAATTAGAATTTCATTTCCATTAGTTTTCCCCAAATTAACCCAGTATTAGGGAATGGGGACACAACTGCCTTGAGATTCACTTGCCAGGGAGCAGAATTTGTTTTAGTGACTTCTGTTTTTGTCATGGCCTTCCCCCCCATCTTTGCTTCCCTGAAGGAGGGAATCTATTTGGCCTTCACAGAACAGGCTTCCAGGGGCTGGTGACAAGGGTGACCATGACTCCTGGTTTCAAGGACTCTATAGCAATCTCACTTCATGTAGCTCTTCTTTTATTAAATTCCTGGCTTGTTTTCTGCTTCTACCCATGGTAGCCTGTTGACTGCTTTCTTTTTAAAAAACACCTTTTATCTTCTAAAGGGGCTTTTAAAATCTTCTGTCTTCTGTCTTTATTATACATAACTGCTTTATGTTTTTATTATAGTTATTATATTTTATTATAGTTATTATTATATTATTGCATATTTTTAGTTTTTCAGTTATTATAGTTTTTCTGTCATGTCTGACTCTTCATGACCCCATGGACCATACTGTCCATGAGGTTAGATACTGGAGTGGTTTGCCATAACCTTATCTGGTGGACTGAGGCAAACAAAGGTTAAGTGTCTTACTCAGGGTCACAAAGCTAGTAAGTATCTGAGGCCAGATTTAAACTGAGATCTTCCTGACTGCAGGCCCAGCACTTTATCCACTGAGCCCCCCAGCAGTACCCTTCTACGTGCAGCCAAACTGATTTTCTTCTTCCTTTATGTCTGTGCACAGGCTATCCATTCCCTCACCACTCTCTTTCCTCACCTTAGCCTCTAACAAGCTCTAGTTTCCCACAAAATTCACCTCGATTACCTCCTACACGAACCCTTTCCTCACCCTTCATTTGCTAGTGCATCCCCCATCCCAAATTAATTCATATTTGTTTCCTATATAGATGTTTGCAGGGGAGATGGGTGCTGGAAAATGTTTAACAACCTCTCCACAAAAAAATAAAAATTTAAAAATTAACCTGGATACACTTACATATTTAAATCTAAATAACCAGCAAAATAACAAATCAACTTCTGATTTGTAATGTTTTCTAATTCCTGAGGTTTTTTTTTGTTTTTGTTTTTGTTTTTTTGTTTTTTTTTTTTTTGCTTCTTGAACAAGGCAAGGCAGGGCAATTGGGGTTAAGTGACTTGCCCAAGGTCATAGGGCTAATAAGTGTTAAGTGCCTGAGGATGAATTCGAATTCAGATCCTCCAGACTCCAGGGCCCGTGTTCTATTCACTGTGCCACCTAGCCACCCCTTAACAATCAATGCTTGCAAGCCATTTAGAACTGGCTTTAGCATACCCCTGCTTCTAAATGCACATTTTTTTCTCTCCCTATCTAATGTAAGCTTCTTGAGTGCCAGGACTCTTTCAAATTGTCTTTGTATCCCCATTTCATAGTAGGTACACAATAGACACTTAATAAAGACTTGTAGATTGATTGGAAGAGCCCTCAGCAATCACAGCCCTCACCCTATAAAACAATTGCTCACCAGTCTCATTAAGCTCCATTGGAAATTAGTTCTAGTGAATTTTTCCCAGTGATCAGTGGTCTTTGGACCCCTAACATTATGGAACATGTAGTCCAAAGGATAATTTCTTACTACATAAGAAAGGAACTGACAACATGCTTCTGGAGAATGCTGAGCACAATGATAAGAATACTGTAAGTCATGCTATATGGGGATCAGTTGAAAGAACTAAGAGTGGAGAAAAGAACACTTAGTGGGAGCATGTGTTGTCATCAAGAAGTTCCCCAAAAGGGGATGAGCAGTTAGCCTTGTTCTAATTGGCCCTAGCAGAACTAGGAACAATAAGGCAACGTTAAAGAGTCTCCAATTGAGGCTCAATATTTTGAAACTTCCTAATTGTTCTAGGTATCAAAAAGTGAATTGAGGGGGCAGAGCTAAGATGGCAGCGTAGAAGAAGCAAAATTTCACAGTTCCCACACAGCCACCTTAAATACTCAGAAAATACAACTCTAAACAAATTTTAGGGCTCCCAAACTCACAAAAATACAGAAAACACATCTCTCACTGAAGGCAGCTCAACTTGTAGGTCTCATCGCAGCAGGCTGGGAGCCAAGGCTGTCCCAGCCTGAAACCGTGGCCAGGCCCCAAGGTGGTTGGGAAAAGCCGCAGCTTGAGTCCACAGGAGAGCAAATTGGAGGCACCAGGGGCAATCTCCACATTTATCAAGCCAGGTGAAACAAGGCTAAGAGAAAGGTCAGTAGAATTCAAGCTGAATTTTGGGGGAAAAAAAGCAGTCTGGCCAAACTGCCCCCAGGGCAAGTAAGCAGCCCAACCTGGCTGCTTCAGAGCTCCTGGCCTGCAGACAGCAGGGGGGCCAAAGCAATTGATCAAAGGCCAAGGGCTCCTGCATTGAGCAGCCTGGATCCAGATTGTGGTCTTGCGTGGAGGTCCTGGTGTGTGCTTTCATCAAGCCAAAGCTGATGGGTGCTGTAGCACCCCACTAATAGCTCCATCAGCTGTGAAAACCCCGGAAATTTAGGACAGAGCTTTCTCCCCTGGAAGCAGAGTTCCACAGAGCTAAAAAATCAAGCAATTAATTGACTGGCCAACATGAGGAGAAGGAAGCAAATTAAGAACAGCAATAAACCTCTAGAATCCTTTTTTGAGGATGAAAAGGATCAAAGCATGGAATGGGAAGAAGACAACACAGTCAGAACTCCCACACCAGATGCTTCCAAGAAACATGAAGATTGTCTGCAAGCCATGG
>CM053594.1:289335304-289365603 GCA_028646575.1 Pseudocheirus occidentalis | reverse complement strand
GGTCATTCAATGAGGTGGAGGACTTTCAAGCATTTTTGCTGAAAAAACAAGGACTGAACAGAAAATTTGACAAATACAAGAAGCATGAGAAGGTAAACATGGGAAAGAAATCATAAGGAACTTATCAAAGTTGAACTATATGCCAATACGGAAAAACGATAATAGTAACTTATGAAACTTTTCTTAGTATGAGGATAGGTGAAGAGAATACAAATGTATATGTATGTATGTATATATATATATATATATTATATATATGTATGCTTATATGTATGTCTATATAGGAGGCTATATATGCTTATGAATACATATCTGAGCATGTGTGTATATGTATACATAGAAGATATAGGATGAATTGAATATGAAGGGATGATACTTTAAAAGGTGAGATTCTGAGGTGGGAGAGGACTAGAATGAGAGGAGACAGGGAGAGACAAAATGGGGTTAATCATCCCATAGAGAAGAGGCAAGGATAACTGCTACAACTTTACTTTCATTTATTCTTATTGAATTTTGCTTAGGGAAGGAATGACATAAATTCTAAACTGGGTATCATGCCACACAGGAGAGTAGGGAGCATAGGGATGAGAGTTGGGATCCTGGAGGAGAGGGCAGGGTCTGGGGGAGGGATTCTGGAAGCACACACTTCAGTAAAGGGATAGGGACAGGGTAGAGAACAGAACAAGGGGGGAGGGATAATAAGGAGGGATATATGATCAGACTGTCACAATATGTCCACTGTGGAGATGTCCTGTATAATTACACATGCACAGCTTGTATTGAATTGCTTGTCATTCCAGTGGGGGTGGGTGACAAGGCAGGAACCAAAAGAATCTAGAATTTAAACCTCTGCAATACATGCTACTAGGAATTAAGATATACAGGGACTGGGGTAGGGAGACCCTCCTTGCCCTACCAGAAAGTTAGAGGGGTGTTGGAGGAGAGCATAAAAGAGAGCATATTGGGGGAGGGGCTTTATAGTGGGATCGCTGTTTTGGGGTTGGGGGTAGGGGAGAGGCAGGTATAAAAATTTGTAACTCAAAAATCTCATGGAAATGAATGATGTAAACAAGAAAACAAATAAAAAATTTATATTAAAAAAAAAAGAAAAGCGAATTGAGGAAACTCAGGAGGTAGTTAGTTCCCTATGACTGGAAGTTTTCAAGTGCAGACTGGATGGCTACTGCCCAGGGATATTGTAGGGAGTTTCTTATTTAGGGTCTAAACTTGTTTCCAAATCTGAGATTCTTGGGTGGAGCTAAAGGGATAGGAGGGAACATTCTGAGTTGGAAGAGAACAGGAAACCATGAGTAAATCAGTTTGTCTGGACAATTGCAACAGCCCTATGATTGGGCCCTTTGGTTTTAGGCTCTTCCTTCTCCAATCTATTATTTACACAGCTGCCAAAATAAGTGTGGAAAATAAAAAATCTCACCTATCAGTCATGCTCAAGAGCTTTTGATGGCTCCCTACTGCTGGATGATGAAATGCAAACTCCATGACTTGATATTTAAAGCCCTCCCCAGTTACGTTTCAGTCTACTCATTTCCAGGCTTATTGCACAGTCCTCTCCTAGGGACAATGAAGTGGCACAGTAGGTAGAGTGTCAGGTCTGGAATCATGAAGACTTGATTTCAAATCCGACCTCAAACACTAGTTGTGTGACTCTGGACAAGTCATTTAATGTGTTTGCCTCAGTTTCCTCATTTGTGGATGTGGATCCAGTATCTTTGCCAAGAAAACCCAAATGAGGTCATGAAAAGTCAGACAGGACTGAAATGGTGGAACAATTCCTTCACACACACACACACATGCACGCACGCACGCACGCACGCACACACACACGCACGCACACAGAAGGAGCTAGATGGTAGAGTGGATAGAATGCTGAGTCTAGAGTCAGGAAGACCTGAATTCAAATCCTGTCTCAGACACTAACTCTATTACCATGGGCAACTCACTTAGCCCTATTTGCCTTAGTTTCTTTATCTGTAAAATGAGCTGGAGAAGGAAATGGCAAATGACTCCAGTACGTTTGCCAAGAAAACCCAAATAGGGTCACAAAGAGTTGACATGACTGAAATAACTGAAGAACAACATACAGTTGGGAGGCAATAAAACCCAAATCTTTAGTGTCTTCTCTCCTTGGCCCAATGTGTTTTCCATTACATCATGTTGGCTCTGTCCTTGATTAATGGTCTTTGACTTAAAGCTTGCAAATAAAATAAATCATTTTCAATAGTTTGAAAATTTTCAAACCTAAATGAGAAGAGTCTTTTAAACAGTTCTTAAAATATTTGATAAATGCCATTTTAAAAACTTTACTTATGCTCTTCACAGTTTTTTGGAAGACCAAAATATGAAAGAAAAAGAAGATATTAATCTCATATGTTAAAAACATATTTAAGCAACTAATATGCTGTCCCCAAAGTTCTATAACCTTCCTTCATTCCACCCTTAACATAGGAAGTAACGTAATAAGGTTAGGGCAGAAACCACTGGGGACTTAGTTTCCCATAGAACTGTATGTAGAGTTACAAGAGAGCTCCTCTAATCCAATCCTAAAAGTTTCATTGACCTTAACAAAATAGGTAAGTAGATATTTTCACCCTACTCTTTAAAGTAGCAAAATAAAACAATTTTCATATACTAGTTTAGGTCTCAACATCTAATACTGCCAATACACAAATTTGTTATACTTTGTAGTAGGGAAACTATTTGTGATTCTAGGAAGATTCTTATCAATAAGAAGTACAGCCTCATCTACTCAGTAATAGTTATTCCCACCATTCAATCGCTGTCAGTAGAACTGGCACTCAGTGTGCAGACATTGAGAACTTAAGAGTTTGGGTCCATGACATACGGAGAAAAGCCACAGGAGTAGTGTTTTCGTCAGCTGCCTCCCCAGTTGGAAGGAGACAGACTTAAACTTTAAGAATTAGTACCCTCTGATGGTGATGTGATTCTGGTTGCCTTTTTCAGCCTGATGGGAGAGAAGCTAATTCAGCAGGAACAATGTACGTTTTCACAGTCAGGATGCTCATTCAGGACTATAGGAACTGGGAATTCCCCTTCCTTAAGTATCTATCTATAATGTCTTCTACAAAGGAGCCCCTTCTGTGAATTTCTATGTCTCCCTCTGAGTCAATCAATTTGAAATTTACACAAATGTAATGTGTCCTGAGCTATGTTACTAGGAGAGTGCAAACCTTGACCAGGGGTCCTGCTAGTAGTTTGTGTCTAAGTGTGGATAGTAAAAGGAATCTGAGAAAAATCCTGTGTTGCTAACTAGGGATGATGGCCAGTGATGAGAATTTAGCAAAGACTATGTTTAGACTCCTGTCTGAAATTGTGGTTCTGAGGCTCCTTCCATCTCTCTTCCCAAGGGACCTTCCCAGGCAGGAAGATAATATCCTAAGGCTGCCATCGTAGGGTGGGTTTCACCATCAGTCTTTCATACAGTTGTCAGACCGTGACAAAAACTTCCATACAACTTGGCTTCAAATGTATGCATTTGATCTTTTTTGGCATTGTTTTTTTTTAAGCAACAGCTGTAACTTACAGAGCAGAGATCATACCAAAGATGGTTGTGGAGACCATCTACTATCACCAGTGTACCCCTGCCACCCCAACTTCAAAAAATTGCTGCTGCCTGTGCCCTTCCCTCTACCCTGGGAAGGCTGGTGCATAGTAACTCCTTCCATCAAAACTTGGCATAGTTACTGCTTTACTCCCACTGCTGGCACTCATGGAGAATTGGGATTGGCAACTGGGCATGGCACTTTTGAGAAGTTGCCAACCCCTGATGTTGAAGGAAAAACAACAGACATATTTGAATAGAAGAAATATATATATATGTATATATATATATATATATATATATATATATATATATATACACACACACACATATATCTAGTCGTGGCCTTGGTAACAGGCATGTACTGACATTTACAACCATTTACATGTGTTGATATAAAATTAGCATCATAAAAAAAAAACATTTCAAGAACAAAATGAATGCCTACTACAATTCAGTTAAGTTCAGGACCTGGATATAAGGACAGTTTTCACATACACAAAAAAAAGGTGGGGGTGAATGAGAGACAGAGAAAAAGGTGAGACAGTTTTTCTAAACTTTATTTTGTGTTACTGAAGATATGCTGAACTTTAAATTACCTTTAAATAATACTTTCAGGTACAAGATATATTGAGGCAGAAAGAGAATAACAAATTGGAAGAGTCCAATAGAACTTCTATAGATTAAGAGAAAAAAAGAATAAAGAGGGAAAAGAGAGAACAAAAGTGAGTTTAATAAAATATGTAAGATGCACTAGTAGGTTAATGAAGCATATTTTATTCGGTTAAAGAAATTTTTTTTAGTTCTTTCTGTCTAGACTTGTGATTTCATCAAGGTCAGGAATTCATGGTATAGAAACTCCCTCTACCCGTCTAGATGGGTTACTATGGTCTTTAATCAACAGACTTAGGGAGTCCCATGGGTCACTAACTTAACAAATGTCCATGGAAATATAGTTAATATCTGAGATCCAATTTAAACATATGTCTTTATGATTTTATTGTCAGCCCTCTATCCACTTGGACACATGGTGCACTTGGAGAGATAGTTATTCAAAAGTTCAGGAAGGAGAGTATACATCACATAAATGACCTGTCAACTTGGTTTAGCAAAATCTTACATTCTATCACCAAAATTCTCCTCCCAAACTGGACACTGTATGAGTCAAATGCAAAAGACCCCCACATTTTGATTCAACAGGCAATGGAAAAATACAGAAACAATCAAAGTGGATGAGCCTTTAGGCCAATGTCAGAAGTACATGCTCACCACCAAAAGCATTCCCTATCTTCCAGCTGAGGAAAGCATGCTCTAATTCCCAGATATCATTTGCATACACTGTTATTCACAGATGACTAAAGTGTGCCACTTAGTTAGACGCCCCCTGGGTCCACAACACGTAAGCACAGAGAGGAACTGGTCCAAGAATGGCTGGCATCCCATTTGTGCGATTTATTATGCTGCTAAAGATCTGGCAAGGTACTTGGCTATAGGCAGTTTGCCTGTTGCCAAGAGTCATTTAGCAACACAGTCCCCATGCAGGACCTGTATGTGACAATACAGATAACATTATCATCGGGGGTAAAGCACCACATTCCCAGAAGAATCTTGTCATTAGGCAAAATGGCAGTGCATCAATAAGCAAGTGAATAAACCAAAGGGAATCTTTAAACTAAATCAGCACTTGGGAGGATATGCACGTGTGCCTGAATGTAGAATGAAGGACAGGCTTTGTTTGTCAAATAATAACTTTGGACATGATGAAGGCAAGATTTTCTCAAGTCAACCTAAATTGTTGGCTCAGGAAATGAGGCTTGTTGATTTTTCAAGTCACCTTCACCAAAGATAAATCAAATATTCTTTGTTTTTAGTTGATTACTGAGGCCACAGGTCCCAAGGCCACTGCAGAATCAAGTGGCATTTCTCACCAATGATTCTGAAGAAGCCAAGCAAAAGTTTCTTTTCAATCCAGCTCTTGCCCACTCACTGATGTGCTTTATCATGATGCCAAAAAGAGGCCAGACGTGCTCTGCAAACTGACAAAGTAGTTGGGGTTTTCCTGCAAATACTTCCTAGTAGGGCCCACTGAAGAGGAGTTGGGAGAGGAAGGAGAACAGATTTAATCTAGTTCTTTCATTTATAGATAAGGAAAATGAGACCCAGGGAGGCAATGGGTATTATTCAAGGCCACGTGGCAAACCCCTGACTAAACTGGGAGCAGAATTCAGATTGCTTAACTCGCCGTCCAGCATTCTGTCCCAGAAACCTTCTGAACATCTGATAGGAAGAGCACATATGTGTATGTCTCATTGAAGATAAAGGCCATCAAATCATATCCACACAAAAGACGAAGACTCGACCATGCTCAGAAGAAACAGGCAGGAACACAGGACCGGTCTCACTTGTGGAGCCTCAAACAACAATGTGTTCAGTCAGGACAGATTTCCTTGCATTCTAATGGAGGAGACAACATGCAAGCAGCAGCGTACAAGTAAGATCTACACACGTTAAGTAAGAAAGAATCAGTAGAAGGAACGCACTGGGACTGGGGGAGGGAGATCAGAAAAGCTTCCTATAGAAGGAGGAATTTTAGCTGGGACTTGAAGAGATCCAGGGAAGTGAGGAGGGAGAGTATTCCCAGGTATGGGGGTCAGCCAGTAAAAATGCATAAAGATGGTAGATGGTGTTTTATGTAAGAGCAATGGTGAGGAGGCCAATGTCACTGGATTGTCATATAAGAAGACTAGAAAGGTGTTGGTTAGGGCAGAGGGAGGAAGTTACATGGAGCACTGAGTACCAAATAGAGGATTTTATATTTGATACTTGAGGTGATAGTTTATTGAGTAGGGGAGGTGATGTTGCCATGCCTACACTTAGGGAGGATCATTTTGGCAGATGAGTGGATGGAAGGTAGATTGGAATGGGAAAAGATTTATTTAGTCTGGGATTAATCTATTCTAAAAGGCAGCATTTTCAGAAGAGACATTATTATTCCTGTCCAGGATTTCTTTCAAACCAGACTTAATAACTGTATGCATTCATATACTCCTTGAAGAAATGCAAAGTGCTATCCTCACAAGCATCTTGTGAAATGGATCATGTAAGTCTTATTAATCCAATTTTTTCAGAGGGGGAAACTGAGTCTATGACAGATTAAGAAACTTATTAATGATCACAGGGCAAGTAAGCAGTTGAGGTAGAATTTATGCCCAAGTCTTCTCCTCACTTGAAGTCTAGGGTGCTCTGCATTGCACCAGGGGGCCCATAAGGATACAGCCCTTTAACCATGTGTTCTTTCATAGTAGTCTAGGAATACTGTTGGACAGGAATGTGTCCTAACACACCCTCAAATCCTGACATGAATCTGCCTTGCTGCTTCTATCCCAAGCTCATTCCCAAACAGAAAATAAAAGCCACCAAATCACATCCACATGATAGAGGAAGACTCCACCATTCTATAAAAATGACCCACCACCACTCACAATCTTCTACTGAAGTCTGTAATGTGGTGAGTTGTCAGTATGATGACACTGAATTATGTGAAACAGATTAAGACCAAAAAAAAAGACACTGAACACAGTTTTTTAAAGATGAAATTCAATTGGAATACATTTAAGAAGACATAACAAGAAGAAGCAAGGGGATATCCTACTAACATCCCCATTGGGAATGCAAGTCAATTTTAAATATTACTTCTTAGCCACCTGTAGGTGTTAAATATTTGTTGAATTGTACTAGACAGGTAAAAGTGCCGGGCCCATCTTATTTTGATAAATTAATCACTTCTCCTTTCTGGCAGATTGGTTTGTCAGGGAACTGGCCTAAATATAGGGTTGGAGGACCTGGGACCTTGAGGCTACATGTGGCCTTCTAGGTCCTCACGTGACACCCTTTGACTGAATCCAAACATCAGTCACAGGGCTGCACTTAGGGACCTAGAAGACCACATTTGGCCTCAAGGAAGCAGGTTCCCAACCCTGGCCTAGAAGAAGTATGCCTGGATTTCAGCTTACCATTTGCCAAATGTGTCATGATACCCTTGTGGACAACATGGCAGACTGAGATGTGCATGATCATATTGTTCAGTAGACTTGAACCTTGTTGAACAATCAGAAAACACAGATGGAATGTTTACAAAATTTCTGAATGACTTAGATCTAGGAGAAATAACAGATGTGCTGGATGGCAGAATCAACATCCATCAAAGGTCTCAATGAAACAGAACTATGGGCTGAATCCAAGTAGAGAAATTCAAGAGGAATAAATGGTGAAATCTTCAACTCATGTGGAAGAAAAAACAACTGCACAGACATGCAGGATAAGATAATCATTCGTGTAAAAAAAGACCTGGGGAATCTTACCAAACCACAGAATCTAAGGGCTAGAAAGGACCTCAGAGGATATGAATCCAACCCATCCTTGACCACAAATCTCTTCAACAACATGCCCCCAAGACAACAACCTGGCCTCTGCTTGAAGACCATCAACAAGCAGGATGTTGCCTCTTCACTTGGCTTCTGCTGCTCTGCCTGTTTTCAGTTCCATAGCATAAGCTGCCCCCATGCCAGGTTATCCTCAGCCCTGCCCCCAAACCTTTGCTTCATCCCTTTGGGGGTTATCTCCTTCCTTTACATTGCAAGCTCCTTGAGACCAACAACTATTTTTCTTTTTTTTAATTGTATATCTAGCACTTAGCACAGTACCTGGCACACGGGAGCTAAAAAATGATTATTGAGTTCAACTGGAGGAGGACTATCCTGCCTGCTGAGGCCAACTATTCTAGTCCCACTTTAAGATAGCTCTAATCATTAGAGGTTTGTGGGCAGCTGGGTGGTGCCATAGTGTATAGAGTGCAGGGCCTGGAGTCCTAAGACTCATCTTTCTAAGTTCAAATCTAAACTCAGACACTTACTAGCTGTTCTACCCTGGGCAAGTCATTTAACCCTGTAAGTTTCAGTTTCCTCATCTGTAAAATGAGTTGGAGAAAGAAATGGCAAATCATTCCAGTCCCTGGCTTCTATTCTCACCCACCAGGATGAAAAGAAACAAGTTTAATCCCCATTCTACAGGAGAATTCTTCAAATACATAAAGAGGGCTATTATTTATTCTCTGAGTCTTCTCCACTTTAAATATCCCAGTTCCTTCAATCATTCTTCAGAAATCATGTTTTCCAATCTTCTTAACCATTCTCATCACCCTGTTTTCCCAAATGTGCTAGTGCTATAGATGTGGCCTGATGGGAGTAGAGTATACTGGAACTATTACTTCTCTTACTCTGGACCTTAATATTGGTTCTTACTTAATTAAGTTTAGGAACATAGTTGAACACTATGTCCAGTGATATGCTGGTAAATGTTTAACAACCAGCTCTCTGAAAAGAAAAAAAATGTACACATGACATTTTAAAAAATAATAATCTTCCTTATTACCATTTTTTCTATCATTTAAGACTAAGATAGCTAAATGATGAACTGGTTGGAGTGCTAGTCAGGAAGATCTGAGTTTAAATTCAGTCTCAGACATTAGCTACATGACTCTTGTCATGTCATTTACCCTCTGCTTGCCTCAGTTTCTTCAACTTTAAAATGGGGATAATAACAGCACCTACCTCACAGGGTGGTTGTGAAGATCACACGAAATAATATTTTTTACAATATTCAATATAGTTCCTGGTACATAGTAGGTACTAAGTAAACGCTTATTGTCTTCCTCCAACCTTCCCCTCCTCCCTGACAATTAACAAAACAATAAATAAAGCCTGGACATTTGCCTGTTTTCCAAGGTGTAAATGCTTACATTGAAAATGTAACAATCAGCCCATGGGAGCCTCTGGACTTGGGTTCAGCACACCCTGTGGCCATGTCACACTGCTGACTAACATTCAACTTCATAAACTAAAACTAAGGAGCCTCTTTGTAACCATGGCTCTCCTGTATTTCTGAAATTGATTTTTTAAGCCTGACTATAATATTTTACACTTATTCTATTAAATTTAATATGACCTGATTTGAGCCATCATTTTGGCCTTTTGAGATATTTTCAGATCCAGATTCTATCATTCACCTTCTTAGTGAGCTTTCCAATTTTTACAGCATCTGAAAATTTGATGAGCAAACTATTTATAACTTCATCCAAGTTACCAATAAAAATGCTGAAGAGAACAAGACCAATGACGGATCTCTGGAGGCTTCCCTAGAAACCTCATTCTAAATTAATATTAGCCCATTAATGGCTAGAGACCTTCCTCTAAATTGATATTAGCTCTTAATTTGTATCCACCTCATCTGTGAGAGGAATAAAGTAGTTACTATAGTACCTGTCAGATAGCAGGTCCTTTATGAATGCTTCTAATTTGATCAATATATCTAAATCAGTTATCACCTAAACTGGGCTTCTCAGTATTATCCACAAGAGTGAGAAACTATGTCCATAAGATTTCCTTGATATACCAATTTAGTTACACTGTCAAAAAAGGAAATGAAATAATAAGACTATGGCTGGTCGTAAGTAATAGAGATGAGGATGTTTCTGCAGAGGATGGAACTGTTTGTTGAGGAAGAAATAGCAACTTGTTCCCTGGTATCATTGGTTATTGTTGAAAATAGGCTTGATTTTGGTGATTGTTGCTTCTTAAAGTTCTCACCAATACTCGTTTTAATAATCCATTTTGCAATCTAGTTAGGAATCAGTTAAAATCACTTGTCTATACAGAGTTTGATGACTTTCTTTTTTAAAAAAATTAAGGGATTTTACTTTCTCCAGGTCTGTGGCACTTCTTAAATTCTCAAATTTTTACAAAGACCACTGACAGCAGCTCAACAGTCAACTCTGTTAGTTCTTCAGTATTCTAAAATATAGTTCTTCTGGACCTGATGACTTGAATTCATTGAGGGCAGCCAGATGTTGCCTGAGCATCTCATTTATATTGGGTTTCCTCTCTCTCTCTGATAATTAGTTTCAATTTATCCTGCCTAATCCAAAGATCAATGTCCTTGGAAGGAAAAATAGAATCCAAATGAGAAGCAGGAAGGACCAGTGGAAAGAAGGCCAATCTTGGAGTCGAGAGGATCTGGACTCAGACCCCACTTCTGACATATACCATGGGTAAGACACATAATGTCTCAGTGTCCAAAGGCAACTCTCTATCAATCAATGAACAATCATTAAATGCGATTATTATGTCATTAATTATGTGCCAGATACAGTGTCGAATTCAGAGTCAACTTGTATTATTTATCTACTATGTCCTAAGTCCCTTTTCTCAAGGAGCTCACAGTGTAATGTGAGAAGAAAACGGATAAAAGAAGCTGAGGGTGGGGGGTGAGGGAGGTGGTGATGCCCAGCTGGGGGAACGATGAAGTCTCATAGCAAGGACAGGAAATCATCTGAGGAGAGATTTTCAGAGTTGATTTCACCTTTCAGGATGATGAGTTTCTGGAGATCATGACATCCAGGGGGGTTAGCCAGGTGAGAAACGGTGAGGTAAATTCCCTGCTTGTCCTCCTCAAACAGAGAATCTGGGAGGCTCTCCCTGATGTCCAATATCCACCCTCTCCAGAGGGAAGGAGGGGCCCCAGGGGCAGAGGCTGCTGAGGAGATATGAGTTCCAGAAATGATGTCATCTTGCAGAATGATGAGTTCCTGGATATCACAACATCCAGGAGGTCAGCCAGGTGGGACTATGCTAGGTATCAGGGCTATAAAGGAGTTAGCCCCTTGCTCACAAGGAACCAGCATTCAAATGGAGGGGACAAAATGCACCTATACAAGTAGAAACATATACATATATATGTACATATATACACCAAAAAAAGATACATAGTAATCATATTGGGAAATAGGAGGAGATTAGCTTCTGGGTTAAGGTTGGGGGGATACAGCCCAGAAAAAGCCTTCTGTAGAGGTGATGCTTGAATTAAATGAATCTTGAAGGAAGCCAAGTGATTCTAAGACACAGAAATGATGAGGGAACGTATTCCAATTATAGGAGTAAAGTAGTGTAAAGGTACAGATGAGTTATTAATCAGCACCAACAGAAGGCACTTCCATTTTGGGTGTTTCCATAACCAATGAACCCACCAAAAAACAGAACTAAGTAACTCAATCTTCTCACTGTTATTAATCCTATTAATTCCATCCCCAATGAACAATAACTGTAACTCTTCTTTGATTCTATAGAACACAGATTTTTTTAAACCATTCATTTCTTGAACTTAGCATTTATGGCTAGACCTAGTTTTATATCTCGACATAATTCTTACATAATTGTGTTCTTTTTGGTGTTCATTCTCAGTTATTTGTCTGGCTGCCATCTGTCATATTTGTCTCTTAACAATTTGAATTTGTCAGTGAATTCCACGTGTATCCATTTCTTTTCTATGTTACTCTCCTCTTTTCCTTCTCATCAGAATAATTTCTGATGATGTCTTCAGAACTTCAATCTTAAGAATCTTCCATTCTTCTTGAACCAGCTTCTTACAAAATCCTCTTGCTTATCCTTTCTCTGAACTTTTGAGAAATGTGTTCTCCCCAAACATGGATGCACACCAAACTATACATAACTCTGGTCTTGTCTCTATTATGTACTTTATGATGAGGTGATCACTTGCTCCCAAAGTACCTGACACTTGTACTTTAGCAACTTCTTCTTTGTTGGTCACAATCATGGATCTAATGGTTTCTCTTTTCATTTCTTCCATTTTGAGAAATTAAAATAATTAAGGCAAGTTATGATATTACCAGCTATTATTTTTTTTTCCAAAGAGAAAGCACAAGCAGCTATCCCAGGTAGTTAAATTCCCCCATTGGTACAATATTGTTCCTTCATGCCAGTCTGCTATCTGTTTCCCAAGCTTCTCATCTAATCATTACATCTGCCTAGATAACATATAGTAATATACTTACCATATCACTCCTGTTTCTACCTTTTTTGGAGGGGGGAAGGCAGGGCAATTGGGGTTAAGTGACTTGCCCAAGGTCACACGGCTAGTAAGTGTTAAATGTCTGAGGCCACCATTTGAACTTAGGTCCTCCTAACTCCAAGGCTAGTGCTCTTGTAAAGTAATTATTCACTGCACCACCTAGCTATCCCTATACCTTCACTGATTTTTTCACTCAAATCCCCTCTACAATGCTTCTCTTCTTAGGTGCTTTGATTTCCTCATATGTGCATTTATTTTTAATATACAATGTTATAATTCTCTTATTGTTTTATCTACTGTGTTCCATTTTAGCAAAGTATACCCTTCTGGAGCCATACTCTAATCATGAGTCCCATTCAACTAAGTCTTTCTGATAACTTTGAAATCAAATTTACTTCCTTGTATAAGTATCTTGAGTCTCCCTTGTTTATCACTCATATTTTGTAAACTCATACATAAACACCTCAAGTCATGGTTGCTAACATTATTGCTAACTCTTCTTGGATACTGTGTCTTACGCATTGCTAGACCTCTTTTGTATGGTTACCCTTTTTCCTCCTCACATTCTGACGACACCCTGGAGAAACTTCCATCCTGAGGCATTCCTCTCCTCACTGGTGATTCCTTCCCCAGACTCTGTCTCTGCTCCCCTTCTTCTCCTCATATGTCATTTGTGCCTCTTGCCTTCTCCACACAGCTTTCCAGTACCTTGGAATGTGATGCTTTCCCCCATGAGAATATAAGCTCTTAGAAGCAAAGACTGCCTTGCTTGCTTATATTTGTACTGCTTATCACAGTGTCTGGAATTTAGTAGGCACTTAATAAATGCTATCTATCTATCCATCTATTCATCCTTTCCTATATTTGCTCTATGGTACTGAGCTTTTCAGATCAACGGGGGCAGTTTTCTCTTCCTCTTTTCTTTTCCAATTAAAGCCATTTAAATTTGGGAAACTTTAGGCTAACAAGTTTTTGCCAGCCTTTGACAGTTCTTCATTCATCATTCCTGTCTTTTAAGTCATAGCCCAAAAGTCTATATCCCAGCTCCAGGCAACATTTTTAGCAAGCAGTTCATTTTGCTATCTTCAGTCATCATATATTAAGAAAATGCTACCTGTGGTCCCAAGAAATCTAGTGGGGGGGGGCATTGTTGATTGTTTTTTTGCCCAGGACTACATAGTCCATAGTAATTATTTTTAGGTTCCTTCTGGTGGTTTCATTTGGCCCCATGTGATTTCACAAAAATGGATTATTTGCTGCAATGCTTCTTGGGAAGTTTTTCCAACATTTCTAATAATTGAACCTCAAAAAACAGCTCTCTCCATTGTTTTAATGTATCATGAGTTTAATAGGAACTAACATGTGAGAAGCATTTGAAGAGGAAAGGAGAATGCTGAGTAGCACCAGAAGGTTGGAAGGTAGGCTAAAGTAAACAGCAGATGAAAGTAAAAAAGAAGACTCATTCAACGTTTCATGCAAAGTTATAGATAGGACGGTGTTCCTGCAGAGGATGAAGGTGCGTATTCTGAGGAAGAAGTAGCTACTTGTTCTCCAAGGATGGAAAAATTCAATGCAGAGGTCTGGTTAGGCATGGAGTGATCCAGAGATAAGTGACAGAGGTTGGTGACTACCTGCTGGGAATAATGGAACAGCTATTTGTCAACCTGACAACAACCACAGAGAGGGTTCTTTTTCTGGAGCAGGTATCCAGGGTGTGGACAGAGAATCTTCCAAGACTTGTCAAACCCAGTGATCATTACTGTGCTTCCCTAATTATTCACATAGGCAGAACTGATGCTTAAGAAGGAAGAGTGAATGCATTGCTAAGGATTATGAAGTTTTGGGCAAGACACGGGAAACCTCAGCACACAGATTAAGTTGTCATCACTGTAGCCAACATAAACAATGTCTTCAGTGGAGAAATGCAGATTTGGAAACTAAAGAGCAGGTCCGGATAATTTGTGTGTGTGTGTGTGTGTGTGAGTGTGTGTGTGTGTGTGTGTGTTTAAGAATAGAAGCCAGATTTCTGACCAATACATAAAGGGTAGGAATGATGATTTTATACAGGTCTGGGTGCCACATGTGAGGAAGAGTGAAATGAGAACATTTCAGAGGGTGAACAGGATCATGAAGGACCTTGAACCCATGACATAGAAGGATCAGTCCTACAAGCAGGGGGTGTTTAGATTGGGGAAGAGAAGACTTTTAGAATATGGACGTCTTCAAGTTTAAGAAGGGCTGTCACATGGGAAAAAGATTTGATTAGTTCTGCTTGGCCTCAGAGGACAAGGAGATAGGAAGAATAAGGCTCCTAGTAAGGGAAAACTTTCCAACAATTTTTGTTTTTTAATTGTTTGCCAATCATGTCCAACTCTTCATGACTCCAATTGGGGTATTATTGGCAAAGATACTAGAGTGGTTTGCCATTTGCTTCTCAGGCTCATTTTACAGATGTGGAAACTGAGGCAAACAGGGTTAAATGACTTGCCCAGCGTCTCACAGTAAGTGTTTGAGGTCAGATTTGAACTCAGGAAGAGAAGCCATCCTTTCTCCAAGCCTGGCACTCCATGCACTACGCCACCTAGTGGCCCTTCTAACAGGTAAAGCTATCCTAAAGTGGAATGGACTGGAGATACTGGGTTTTCCCCTCCCTAGAGGTCTTCAGGCAAAGACTGGATGACTATTTTCCAGTGATGATGCAGAAAGAATTTTGGTTCAGGTTTGGGTTTGACTAGATGGTTTCTGAGCTCCATTTCAACCCTGAGACTCTGTGATTCTATAAAATTACAGAGGAGCCGATTTTAATATATATAAGGATAAATCTCATATAGAAAAGGAAATTATATATATATATATATATATGCAATATCTATCTATATGTATGTGTGTGTGTATGTGCTTTTCCTCATGATATAAGGGAAAATTTTCCAACAATGAGAGCTATGCAAAAATCTACTAACATCTCTTCCCTGATGAAAAAACCTTCATTGGCTCACCATCACTCATTGGATAAAATCCAAATTCCCTCCGCCTGGCATTTAACCCCTCCCACAATCTGGCCCCAGCCTGCCTTTGGGCCTCTGCTCCATCTATCTGGGCACTCACTCTACATGCCAACAAAAAAGAACTACTATCTATTCCTCAGACTTAGCATTTAAATCCCTGCCTCCCCACATTTCTGCAAGCAATGAGATTCACCTTCAGGGAGCATCCTCTTTGTGTTTATTTAAGGCTCAGTTCCAATGTCTTCGATATATTAGCTTCCCTCATTTTCTTAACAGCCCTGTTGAGGTCAGAGTAGCATGATCCTGCTGCTGCTGGTTGTTTTAAGATAAGGACATGTAAGCTGGCTAGGGTAAGTGACTTCTCCCACTTCACACAACCATTGACACAATGGGACCTTGGAGGTATCTTCTGGCCCTGAACTGAATGCATGCCTCTCGATAGTGATGGGCATACAACACCCCAAAAATCAACAATGAAGGCACTATTTCAACATCAGTCACTATGTAAATATTGGCCATGTACTAAGTCATTCATCTCTCCACCCATCAGGTTATGAATTTCAAAGAAAATTCTGCCTGCTTACAGTGTTTTAAAAATATTTTGCAGAGGAAACTGGAAAAACTGGTACAATGTTTCATTTCTTTTAACCACCATATCAAAATCTCTAAACATATACTTCAGAGGAAAACTTTTTGGTGATGGGGTGGGAGGTGCTTTGTAACAAGAACATTTTTCAGTCTTCCTCTCCCTCCACCCTCCCTACCCCAGATCTTTTACATATTAAGTGAACCAGATGGTCTTCCAGGGTCTCTCCCCAAAAGTGGTTAATTGCCTCAGCCAGTTCCATTTAGCCCACATGGATGGTCCTTTTTATGGAAGATTTGACCATGTCACTCTCCTGTTCCAGAAACTCCACTGGCTCCCTATTATCTCCAAGAGGAAATTTAAACTTTTATGGTTGTCATTTAAGGCCCTTTGCAACTTTACCCCCTACCTACCATTCTAGTCGTACTGATGGATTCCTAATAAAGTTGCTCCCCCCATCCCCAATATCCTAACATCTTTATATATGCCTCACTGCTCACTGGAACAACAGATGTTCCCCTGAACTCTTAGTTTCCACAGAAACAGCAGGTCCATGTGATGGGAACCTAGCTACTGCCTCTGGTCACTGACCCCTGACCCATTCCCACAGAAACAGGTGTGTTCTTGTATTCCATCACAATCACATCATCCATCTGGGCTAAGACAGGACCACAATACCTAACTATCTGTCTTAACCAGACAGGACCACAATAGCTAGCCAGTTGGAGGGCAGCATGACCAGAATGTTTAATCACCAAACCATAGATGGGACCCCTCCTCCATTAACAAACTTCTCTTACCTTTTTAATATTAATGTTATTCCTCTAATCTATATAAATTTCTGTTATGTAACTGCATCTTTACCCTATAAAAATCCATCTTGCTTTCTCTAAAGTTGCTGGTTCCTCTTGGAACTTAGCCCGCTTCACAAGAGACATCAATCCCAATAAATACTTATACTTGGATTAGAGGTAGTCTGACTCTGATTTCTTTGAGATGGTTCCATCACAACACATCATGAAACCCCAACAGTTGTTGGATGGGCAGATCCCCTACCTCAACAGTTTTTGGCATCCCTGGATTTAAACCACAACAATATAGCCCATTACTGCCTTCATGCACACTAAAGTCCAGACAATTGGCCATCTTGTGGTTCCTCTTATGTGGTATTCCATGTTCCATTTCTTTTTATACTTAAGACTATCCCCATGCCTAGAATGCACACCTTCCCCATTTCCATCTCTCAGAATCCCTAATTTCCTTCAAAGATCAGCTCAAGAATCAGCGTCTGGTTCAGTGGCTAGTGCCTTCCCCTCTCAGATCGCCTATTTTGTATTTATCTATGTATGAACATGTTCTTTCCCTCTGTGTACGCGTCGCCGAATAACTACACCTTGACTGGTTGATCACTCATTTGATAACGGCAATGCCCTGCCCCCTTCCTCCCCACTCATTTATAAACCTCTTAGATCTTTTAAAGAAATCTCACTCAAGCAATCAGCACTTATTAAACATCTAAACTTCAAAGAACAAATACCCTAAATAAAAGGATTTGTTCTATAAAATTTGGACTCAGTCAGAAGGACATACCCAAGGACCCAGAAGGCCACATGTGGCCTTAAGGCTACAGATTCCTCTGTAACTAGTAATAATCATTTAATATCAATTTAATAACCTCAATAAGGGCCAGGGTTTGAACGAATGAATCAGAAGAGCCTGGACCTAACAGTTTCTTTGTTCTCTAAGTAAACTCAGAAAATATCTCTTCTTATGTCCGCAAAGCCAGATGCAGCTGACTTTGTGGCCATTAAAGATGAGACCCTTAACCAGAGGCACTAACTTGAGTAATGAGACTTATTCTTAATTTTTTTGGACATATACTATGTTATGGCATGTTAATAGTAAAGAAAACACAGATATCCTGAGTCATACTTTCAATCGACACTTTGTCAACTCTCTTATTTTATTGTATTTACTACCTATCTAATTAAGAAAATTCCTTTCTCATACAGTGATTAAACATTTATGGAGATCGTAAATTTGAATGACACAGTCACCCTGAATTGGGATGGTTCTAAAATGTATTTAAGCCTTCTCATTCCTTTGTTCAGCCAGTCAGATTTTATTTAGCTTCACACATATATGTTTCCAGCTAGCTTTAAGGGAATAAACAATATGGATTTACATATCGCCTAGCCTGTTTGCCCCCTTTAACCAAACTTTCAAGTGACATTAGGCACTGTACTTCACGGGTTGCTTGGCAGATCATAGTCTCTTTAGAAATCCCTTGCATATGCTCCCCAAATAACATTTCCCAGCAATCCTTTGGAAACTTCCTGTCTCTAGGAAAACAAGACCAGTAACAGCCTCTGGGGATACAAGCAAAAACCGCCCACACTGCCCAGACATCAAGTACTTCCACATACCTCCCTCAGGTTCTAGCAGGACCAGCCACAGGTCTTTCCCTCCAGGGAGTGAGTCACAATTCAAGGAAAAGGGAGAGAGCAACACCAGTGACACCCCGAGTAAGCTCTCTACGTTCCTCCTTCAAAAAGTGGCACCTTCATCCCAGCACTCAGGTCATCACTAATAAACATTTGTTACCTCTTTCAGATGCTTGTCTAGGTTCACATGTGTTCCTACTATTCACCACTTAGAAAAAAAAGCTCAAAGTGATCTTCCTGGCCAATGAGAAAATTGCTAGATTCAGAAACTTCAATTATATTTGATAAAAACACCTACCGTGTGCAAAAGCCCTCTGCCAGGAAGTGGGGATTGTACCCTGAGCCGACTGATAAGTAGTAAAAAGAACTCTGGAGTTACTGGGAGAGAATCTGGGTTCAAGTCCCTATTGTGCCATTTACTCAAATATTGATTATAGACAAGTTCTCTAATGTCTCTGAGTCTCAGTTTCCTTATCCAGGAAATGAGAAGAATACTACCAATGCTTATCTCCCAGGGTTTCTGTGAGGAAATTGCTTGGTAAATTGTAGAATACTATGTAGAAGTAAATATTATAGATTTAGCTCTGGATTCCACAGAGCCCTGGGACTTACTTAAATGAATGAGTAATGCTACCTTCCAGTAAGAGGTAGCTAGGTGATTCAATGGATAGAGTGCTAAGCCTGGACTTAGAAGGATCTGAGTTCAAATCTGACCATTGTAAATTGAAGAGGAATGGAAGGGCATTCATTCTGGGTAGAGGGAATATCATGAATAAAGTTGTAGACTGGCCAAGAGCATGCCATGTTTGGAGGAGTCAGGAGAGACCAGCCCAGCTAAAGCAGTCATGTTGGGGAGTTGTAGGAAACAGTAAGGTTATTCTAAGTTGTAGAGAACTTTGAATGTTAGGATTTTATCCTAATCCTTAATCCAACTCTCCTTTGCTCTCTCTCACTCTCTCTCCACACACATACACATATATGTATACATTTGTTTGTATATATAATTATATATACATATACATACATTACATACACACACAACTTTTGTCATGTTGTTTTACTGTCTTGGTCAAGCCCACTTGATGACTCCCTACTTACAGTGGGATAAAGGCTTAACATTCAAAATTTTATAAATATATAAAATAGGGGGCAGCTAAGTGGTGCAGTGAATAGAGCACCAGCCCTGGAGTCAGGAGGACCTGAGTTCAAATATGACCTCAGACACTTGACACTTGCTAGCTGTGTGACCTTGGGCAAGTCACTTAATCACAGTTGCCCTGGCTTCCCCCTTCCAAAAAGCAAATATACATACATACATACACACACACATATACATACACATATATAATAATGCTTTCATCATTTACATGTATATATTTATCATATATGTAAATCATTATATATAGGAATTTTACATATATAATAATTTATATTTCTACAGTTCCCTTCTAGCTCATGAGTATTATATAGAATTACATAAAAAGAATAGAATTATAAGTAGGATATTCTATATGTCAGGATATCCCTGTAGATATGATTAAAAGGGGTGCACTAGAGGATGACAAGTGGATGGGTTCAGAATTGCGTGAATGACCAGAGCCAGATAATATCAATCAGTTGCTAGATCTGAACATGAAGGGGAATTTCTAGGGGAGTATTCCAGTGTTTAATTTTTAATTCAGCTCTATTCGACATGCTTAACAATGGAATGGAATATAACAGAAAAATTGATTAAACACTACTATGTACTAAGCACTCTCCTAAGCTCTGTTAACACAAATAGAAAAGCAAAGAGCAACTGCTCTCAAGAATTTCATATTTTAATTAGAGGAGACAACGCATATGGAAGGATTCAGCTGCAGGGCTGATGGGAAAACCCAGAGGACCTTTGGTTGAACAGCAGGGTAAATGGCAATGCCCAGGAGTCTGAATCCTTATGGTACAGTAATAAATGAAATGGCAATGAACCAGCAGTTCAGAGGATATGATGGCATGGCAGATGGCATGGGAACCTTCAGGAGCAAAGGCAGGGCATGTTGTAAGTAAGGTGCACTGGTCTACCATCTAACTTAAAGAATTTCAGCGGGTGACTCCTTGCTCATCCTAGTGGTGTGAATGGATGTGGGTTTGACCAGTGACTATTGGGAAGGGCATAGTGGTCCCAAAGGTCAAAGATCTGAGTTATGTGGTAGGAATGGTGCTAGGAGAAAATGGTGCTGATAGAAACTGAACAATGGAGGCTAATGTGGGGCCAGAAAAGGTATCTGTTCTTGCTGAGCCCTTAGGCTGCCTTTTGGGTCTAGGAATCAATAACTTCCATGAAGGCAAACATAGATAAAACGTTTATCAAATTTATAGAACTTTTGCATTGAACTTAAAGTTTTGCAGTATTACAGACATCATTATCTCCTCATAAAATAGAGGCACAGATCTTGAAGAAGGGGGTGACTCATTGGATCATAGTCCTGGAGCTGGAAGGGCCCTCAGAGGTCATCTAGTCCATCCTCCTCGTTTTAAAAGTGAAGAAACTGAGGTCCAGGATGTTAAGTGACTTGTCCAAGGTAACAAAGGTAACAAAGGTTAGAAGCAGATTTGAACCCAGGTCCTTTGACCTCAGAACCAATCCTCTTTAGCTGAGGGGTGGGGGCCGCAGTGCAAAAAACAAATGACAGAAGCAGGATGCCAAAAGGTCTTGACAAGCTTGAAAAAGTCAATAGAGGTGAACATAAACTACTATACTTGAAAAAAAAACCCTACAATTGAACAAATATAAATTGGAGCAGACATGGCTAGGAAGCAGGTTATGTGAATACAACTGTGGGATTTTAAAAGGCAGCAAATTCAGCATGAATCATCAGCATGACAGAATAGCCAAATGAAATAATAGGATCTTTTATTACATTAAGAGAAGTCCAGTGAGTGTTCATAGAGAGGGAAATGATGGACTGTTTGTAATCATCAGGCAGGCAGCTAGATGGCAAAGTGCAGTCTGAAAATGCAGCCTCAGACACTTACTAGCTGTGTGACCCTGGGAAAGTCATTTAACCTCTGTCTGCCTTGGTTTCCTCAGTACATAATAGGGATAATAACAGCACCAACTTCACAGGGTTGTGGAGAGGATCAAATGAAATTTTTGTAGTAATACTCAGCCCGGTGCCTGGAACATAGTATTTATGTTTAATAAATGCTTGGGTTTTTTTCTTCCTTTCCTGGTCAGATTCTATCCAGAGAATTATATATAATTTTTTGGTGGGGGCTGCATTTTTGAAAAGGGCATACCTATAGAAGTATAATCAGAGCCAGAGAAATGCATATTAGAATTCATGACTTATAAGACTTTGTCAAAGCAACTGGAAATGTTTAGCATGGAGAAGAGAAGACCTAAGGGCCACAAAAGCTGTCTTCCAACAGGCAAAGGGGTGTCATATTGAAGATGAAGGGGCCTTGCTCCACTGTGTCTGATAGAACTAGTTAGGACTAAAAGAAGTAGCGTTGGGCTCAGCATGAGGAAAAATTCCCAGTCAGGGTCAGAAAGATCCCAAAGTGGGATGGGCCATCTGGGACTCCTGGTAATTTTCCCCATAACTGGAGGTCTTTGACTGGAGGCCCACTGACCCCTTCCTTGTCCTGCTCAGATATGTGTCAAATAAGATGTCCTCTGAAGTTTCTTCCAACTCTAAGAGAAGGAATCTCTATAATTGACATGCTCATAGAATCTAGAGTTCCACGTCTCCTTCCTGCATTGGTTTATCTCTGATTACATAATGGGTGGACCATGGCTCCAGGAATATGTGCCTCTCCCACCTGCTCTAGAAGGAATAGCATGATTTCTTCCTCTTAGTTGGTTAGTCAACAAAGATTTATTAAATACTTACTATGTCCCAGGGTGGTGCTAAATGCTAAGGATGCAAATAAAGACAAAAACATACTCCTTCCACTTAAGGTCACTGTCCAACAGGGGAGACAATGTGCAAGCTGTGCAGGAACAAGATATGTACATGTTAACTGGGAGGAATCTCCAAGGGAAGGTGCTAGCAGTGGAGGGAGGGAGGCTGGAAAAGGCCTCCTGCCCCTATAATTATATGGTAAGGGGTTTCCCCCAATGCTCATTCATTCTCCACACTTCTTGAATCTTCACTGCATCAATAGCTTTTATGACAAGGGGGAAGCAGTGGCCCTGAATCAGGAACAAGATTCTGGTAGACAGGCTGGGATCAAAGCTTAGGCCCATCACATCCTCTGTGAGGAGGAAAGGTCCTACTTGGGCCTGCTCTTTCCTAGGAAAGGGAACTACCCTGAGATCAGTGGAGGAATTTCCAATGTGAGGAGCAACTAGGTGGCTCTGTGAATAGAGCACTGGCCCTAGAGTCAGGAGGACCTGCATTCAAATTTGGCCTCAGACACTTGACACACTTACTAGCTGTGTGACCACGGGCAAGTCACTTAATCTCAATTGCCTTGCTCCCTCCAAAAAGACAAAAAAAAAAAAAAAGAATTTCCAATGTTGGCTAAGGGAGGGAGCAGAGATTTTCCAAAGGCTGCCATCAAGAGGGAATGCATGTTCTGAAACACATTCATGAATCATCTTTAACTCAATTCAATGAACATTTATTGAGGGCCTACTTGCCTACCATGCTTGGTGCAGCAATAAATGAGATGGATAATTTGGTTAATATATAGAAAACTTCATTTGACTATAATAAATATATTTTAATAATCTAGCTACATTGGGAAGGAATTAAATATTCTGAGAGATTTCCCATAACTTTAATTCTCTAATGTTTATCTCTCTTGTCTTCTCAACTATCCCATACAGATGTACCCAGAAATACTCTTGTCACTTTACTTTTCTGAGGTCTCAGTTTTCCTCATCTGTGAAATGGAGATATTAGCCTACAAGATCCTAAGTTGTCCCTTACAGATCTCATGGTCTAAATATGAGATTCTGTGCCTATTATTATTTTCTCATATAGTAACAAGGTTGCTGACAATAAAAGAACTTATTGAAATCTATCTTCCTTAGTAATAGAGGTTTAAGAGGCTGTGTGGAATAGGGAATAGAGACCCAGCTTTGGTGTTCAAGTGTGGCTCTCTCACACACAGTGACTTTGATACTAGACAAGTTACTTAAATATCTTAGTGCCCCAGACCATTCTCTAAGAATACAGAATGCAAAGCAGTTGCTGATCTGTATTGGTAGAAGGAGCTTTCTCACTGGGAGTTCCCCAAACTGAAAGCATATGTCTGGTCCAAAAAAAAAAATCAATAGTGCTATTACTGTAATTTGCACCAACTTTAGC
Source organism: Pseudocheirus occidentalis (assembly GCA_028646575.1). Lineage (NCBI taxonomy): Eukaryota > Metazoa > Chordata > Mammalia > Diprotodontia > Pseudocheiridae > Pseudocheirus > Pseudocheirus occidentalis. The sequence goes on along the minus strand of CM053594.1, from coordinate 289,341,766 downwards.
TGTTTAGTCAGTCTGGATATTTGTAAACGAAAATTTCTCAAAGTGGAGCTCACCTGGATCTATTAAAGAAGCTTGAGGGATCAAAAGAAAACATTCATTTTTAATGGTCCTCTGGTGCCACATATTGACAAAATGGCACTCTACCTTTGAAGTCTCACCACTGATTTAATCCTATGACATGTTTCCTGAATTGTCTATGATCATTTTTCAAAAATGGGAGGAAGGAATAATATTGTAGCTGTCTGATATTGTACCCAAGGTATCTATTTTAAAATTAAAGAGGACACAGTCCTTCTATTTCTATATCTGGTCCAATAATTATTGATTCCCTAAATTAGATATTTTTACAATGTTCATTTTGCTATGTAATCATTATGAACAACAGTTCTGCCAGCTGTAACTTGAGAGATTCCTAGAAGGGCAGCAATTAAAGGACAGGGTGGCAAAGAGGTAGCTGAAAGTGAATGAGGAAATAAAACATTATTACCTCTTTTGCTGAAGAGAATAGAAATCATTAAAAATATAGGCATTAAGGAAAGTCAGGTGCTAAGTTACTGAATTCTCAGAAGAAGAGAATAGAAACATTAGGCTTATCATTCTAATGCTGCGTTCCACTTTCAGAACGGCCTGAATAGAGATGGGGAAAATTGTCTCTTTAATCTACAAACCATAGATCCTCATTAAGTAGAATAAGACCTCATGAATTTAGAGTAATTGGTGGTAAGGCTAATTGGAATTATTAATGTCTAAGCTAGATTGGGAGAGGTTGAGTTGGGATTGTTGCTCAGAAGAAGCATGGTGCGATGGGTTAAGTGTTGGTTTGAGAAATTCTGCATTCAAATCCTATGTCTGTTCCATGAATGAGGGAAACATTTACAAAGCACTGGGCTAAGTACTAGAAGCACAAATAGAAAAATAAGATAGTTTGTGTTCTCAAGAAATTTCCCTACTGTTTTCTTTCACAACATGACTAATATGGAAATAGGTTTGCATGAGAGCACATGTATAATCTACATCAATTTGCTTATCATTTCACAGAGAAGGTAGAAGAGGGAAGAAGAGAGAGAATTTGGAATTTAAGATTTAAAAAAGCTAATGCTAAAAGGAGTTTTTGTACGTAATTGAAAAAATATTCTTCAACACTTTTTAAAATTATCACCAAAAAACAAAAAGAAGTTACAATTCTAGTGGGGAGAGGGAAGAAAGTAGGGAGGGAAGAAGGAAAACACATACAGAAAATTTCAGTTGCAAGTCGTAAGGAAAGATCCTAGAGTGAGTTTTAGGGTATAGTGACAAAGTCTATCCCAATAAAACATCTGGATAAAGGCTGCATGACCCTCGGCAAGTAAGTTAACTTCTCAGCACTCCTAGAAACTTGTTAAGATTATCAGTTGCAGATCCACATTGATGAAGGGAGTTCCTTCCACCAATAAAACTCTAGGTCTGGACTCTTCCTTCCCGCCTAAAAATCATGTTTTTACATAATCTTAATATTTAATTAAGAATTAATTTAATGTACATACAACAAAGGACCTGATTAACAAGTTTCCTTCATTCCGTCATCACATGGTGGCTCAGAAATCTTTAGGTGTCTCGTTTAAAAGCCAGGAGTAATTTATAATTTTAATTTGACCTGTGATTTCATTAGTATAGGCAACTCGCTGTATTAATGAATATTGGTGCTTGCTTTCTAATGTGTAATCTTAGATAGTTTCCCGCAGAACCAAGAGGATAAAAGTGACTTGTACAGTGTCACACGGCCAATATATATTTAGAGGTATAATTTGAATACAGTTCTTGACTCTATTCACTATACCAGTTGTTTTTCTAATTTGTGATCGACACTTTTTTTCTTACAATGACTATTTGCAAAGTATCCAAAACAGTCCATTCACTTTAGTTTATACTAATAATTTCCAGCATTTATTGGGGCGGGGGGATTCTTTTGCTTAGTTGATGCTCAAATGGTTGCAAAGTCTAAGTTAGAAACAATTCAGATCTGAGGTTTATAAAACCCACAAGTTAGGTAATAGAAGTCTTATTAGCTCCATTTTATCAATGCAGAAAGAAAGGTTTCAAGAGCTGAAATTCCTGGTCTAGGGTTCCACAGCTAACAGCAAACTTGTTAGTACAAGTTTGTATACTCATGTCTCCTGATACCAAGTCTAGTACTTTTTTCCCATGATCCTACACTTACTCTCAAAAAAAAGCACAAATCAGTTTGAGTTAGTGGGTTTTTACTGTAGAAGCTAAAATAGTTTTACCTGCTCTCTTGAGTTACGGTCAAGACCTTTTCTTGCTTCAGTAACCAGTGATATGACATAAATGTGAACTGTCAGGCCTTAAACAACAGGCCAGACTTAGAGACAGACAGTTATTATCCTCCTGGGTGAAGAATTATCTGCTAAATACTGAAAACCTACTGAACACTAGCAGAATAAAAAGAATAATGTCAAAGACCAAAATGTTTTCCACTCAGAAATAAACATAGTACAGATATAATAAAGGACTCTTTTCATTTGCTCACAGGTAGCAACAATACTCTAGGGAATTGGTAACTGCCCTGGGAATATCCCTTTTCTTTAAAGCAACATCTCTCTCCATTCCTTAGAGCAATAGACACATCTAACTAAATATATTTGCTATCATCCTATATTTCTTCTAGCATCATCACTAGACTGAAAGTTCTCCCTCCAAAGTTACCAATGGTCTAATTTTTCTTGTTTTAATTCAATTTTATTTTCAGTTCCAAATTTTCTACCTTCTTCCTACCACTCTCCCCACCCATTGAGAAAGCAAGAAAAATAAAAAACCCATTGCAAAAATGTGTAGAGGGGCAAAGCAAAAAAATTATCTATTAATTACCTAATCTGATCATCTGTTCTCAGTCTTTATCCTTCTCAATCTATCTGCCTTATTTGACACTGTTAACCATCCTCTCCTCCTGGATAATCTCTCCTCTCTGGGTTTTCATAAAACTGTTCTCTCCTGGTTCTTCTCCTAGATGTGTGACCACTGCTTCTTAAATCTCCTTTGCTGGCTCATCCTTTATATCACACCGATCTCAATTTGTTTTCCCTAAGGTTCTGTCCTATGGCCTCTTCACTTTTCCCCTTTATATTCTCTCTCCACCCACCCCTCTCTCTCTCTCTCTGTCTCTCTCTCCCTCCTTCCCTCCCCCTCTCCTCTCTCAGTTTCTGTCTCTCTCTCTCTCTCTCTCTCTCTCTCTCTCTCTCTCTCTCTCTCTCTCTTTCTCTCTCTCTCTCTTTCTCTCTCTCTCTCTCTTTCTCTCTCTCTCTCTCTCTCTCTCTCTCTCTCTCTCTCTCTCTTTCTCTCTCGCTCTCTCCCCCACCCTCTCCCTCTTCCTCTCCTTTTCTCTTCTCTCATCTCTCATCAGCTTTCATAGGTATAACTATCATCATTATGCAGATGACTCCCAAATCTATATATCCAACCCCAGGCTTTCTCTCCATGCTTCAGTTCCAGATGACAAACTACCTTTTGGATATTTCAAACTGGAAGTCTTAGAGACACTTCACATTCCTCATGCCCAAAGTGAACTCATGATTTCTCCTTAAAACCTTTTTTCTCTTCCTAACTTCATCATTTATTTCAAAGGCACCGCCATCCTTCTAATCTCACAGTAATCTCTAATCTCATAATTACAGCATTTTCCTGGACTCTTCACTTTCCCACATCCCATATATCTAAGAAGTTGCCACATTTTGCAATTTCTACCTTCATCAAAATTTTTCTTACATCTACCCCTTCTGTCTGCTCATACAGCTACTTCACTTCAAGCCCTCAACACCTTTCCCTCAGATTATTGCTTAGATAATTGGTCTGTCTACCTCGTCTCTCACCACTCCAGTACACCCTTCATCCTGCATGCATAGATCTGACTTACTTATTCAGTGCCCTACCAATCAAACTACCAAAGTTTTATTTTAGAGCTAGGAAAAAATAGTAACAAAATTCATCTGGAAGAAGAAAAGGTCGAGATTATTAAGGGAATCAGTGAAAAAAAATGTGACAGAAGACAACCTAGCTATACAGATTTCAAACTATATTACAAAGTGGTAATCATCAAAACAATCTGATACCTGCTGAGCGACAGAATGGTGGACCAGTGGAATAGATCAGGTATACAATAAATAGTAGTAAACGAGCATTGTTATGCAGTGTTTGATAAACCTGAAGATCCAAATTTTTGGGGCAAGAACTTACTATTTAAAAAAAATTGCTGGGGAAACTGGAAAGCAGTTTGGCCAAAACTAGGTATAGACCAACATCTTACATGTTATATCAAGTTAAGGTCAAAATGGGTACATGATTTAGATAGAATGCGTGATATCATAAGCAAATTAGGGGAGCATGGGAAATTTTACCTTTCATATTAAGTGAAGAATTTATGACCAAACAAGAGATAGAGAAGATCATGGGAAATAAAGTCACATTAAATTAAAACAGATTTTTCCCAAACAAAATCAATGCCATCAAGATTAGAAGGAAAGCAGGAAACTAGGAAAAATGTTAGGGCAACTTCTCTGATAAAGGCCTCATTTCTCAACTATATAGCAAAGTGAGTTAAATTTATGAAAATAAGAGCCATTTTCCAATTGCTAAATGGTCAAAGAATATGAATGGGTAGTTTTCAGAAGAAGAAATCAAAGCTATCTATAGTCATGTGAAAAAATGCTCTGAATTACTATTGATTAGAGAGATGCAAATTAAAACAACTCTGAGGTACCACCTCACACCTATTAGCTTGGCTAACATGAGAGAAAGGAAAACAATTGCTGGAGAGGATGTGGACAAATTGGGACACTAATGCACTGTTGGTGGAGTTGTGAACTGGCCCAACCATTCTGGAAAACAATTTGGAACTATACCCAACTCTATATAACTCTACATGCACTTTTCCCCAATATTACTATTAGTCTGTATCCCAAAGAGATTAAAGAAAAAAAAAGGATCTATGTGTAAAAAATATTTATAGCAGCTCTTTTTGTAGCAGCAAAGAATTGGAAATTAAAGGGATGCCCATCAACAGGGAAATGGCTGAATGAGTTGTGGTATATTATTGTGATGGAATACTATTGTGCCATAAGAAATGACAAGCAGCATGGCTTCAGAAAAACCTAGGAAGATTTATAAGAATTAACAAAGTCAAATGAGCAGAATCAGTGGAACATTAGACACAGTAAAAACAATATTGTACGGATGATCAGCTGTGGAAGACTTAATTACTCTGATCAATAAAAATGATCCAAGACCATTCAGAAGGACTCATAATGAAAAATTTTATCCACTTCCAGAGAGACAACTGATAAAGTCTGAGTACAGATTGAAGTATATATTTTTTACTTTTGTTACTTTTTTGCTTTTGTTTTTTTTGTGCAACACGATGAATATGGAATCATATTTTCCACGATTTCACATGTATAATTGATATCTTGTTTGCCTTCTCAATGGTTGGGAGACTGGAGGGAGAGAATTCATAACTAAATTTTTTAAATGAATGTTAAAAATAAATAAATGATTAATTAAAAACAGATTCGATCATATGACTACTCAACCAGCTCCAGTGATTTCCTATTATCTCTAAAATAAATGTTAAACTTCTATTTAGCTTCTATAGGCCTTTCATAATCCAGTTCTAGGGTATATTTCCAGGTTTCTTGGTCTCTGTGTACTCTGATTCAGTCAAACTGGCTTTTGCTTTGTTCCTAACACATGAAATTCTCTCTCTTATCTCCATACCTTTGACTAGACTGAATGTACTCCATTACCTCTGCCTCAAAAAGTTGTTCTTTCTTTAAGATGCACCTCAAGCATCATGAAACCTTTCCTGATTCTTTCTAACTGCTAGTGTTCTCCCTCTCAAACCACCTTGTATATATCTGTACTTACTACTTTATATTATTACTTATTAATGTATTAAAATCTCATCCATTAGAATATGAACTCATTACAATCACAGAGTGTCTCATTCTTTGTACTCATATCTCCAGTACCTAGCCTGGCACATATTAGACACAAAATAAAAACTCTGGATTGATTGATTACTTGCTTAAAGATTTCCCAGTCAGAGATAGAGTTTCTAATTTAGAGGATGACTATGAGAGCTAAGAGAGGATATTACTGCTTGAATAGAAAAATTAGGTCTTATATTTGTAGGGTTCCTTTAATCCAGAGGCTCCCAAATCTTTTTAGTCCCTGAATCCCTTGCCTTTCAAAAACCCTTCTTTTACACTCTATTTGATATGAAAGGAAATAAATTCTAGAGTTTATTATGTATATGCAGTTATAAAATTAAAAGACTATCTAATATTATTTCATAAACAAAATGTTAGTAAGGACATTTTTAGTATCATAAAGTTTTTAAATGTTTATCTGAAAAGCACACATCTCAGTAAAGGGAGAGGGACAGGGTAGAGAACAAAACAAGGGGGGGTGCAG
>CM053594.1:289312028-289334804 GCA_028646575.1 Pseudocheirus occidentalis | reverse complement strand
AGTGATTTGGAGCATTTTTCCATGTGCATAAATATATCTTTAATTTCTACCTCTGTAAATTGCCTGTTCATATCCTTTGACCACTTATCAATTGGGGAATGACTGGCGTTCTTGTAAGTTTTATTTAATTCCCTGTATATTTTAGAAATGAGGCCTTTATCAGAGACACTAGTTGTAAATATTCTTTCCCAATTTCTAACTTCCCTCTTAATCTTGGTTACATTGGCTTTGTTTGTACAGAAACTTTTCAATTTGATGTAATCAAGATTATCTATTTTGCATTTTATAATGCTTTCCAAATCTTCTTTGGTCATAAAGTCTTCCCTCAAGGCTTTCATTTTAATTTACCCATCCTCTGTTAGGTGTGCCTTTCCCTCGTTCCTCCTTTCACATCTTTCCTTAGAGTCTGGTTTTGCCCTTATTTAACCCTACTCACTGTGTGGCCTGCATTAAAGGCCAACTTCAGTGGAGTTTCAGCTGTCATAGTCAACAAGAAGTTGCAGGTTTTAAGCTTCTAGAATTCAAGTGAAGTCTAGATTTCTAGGTGAATTCCTAGGATGGCAGAGTAAAGATCAGTTAGAGAATGGACTTCCTTAACCGTTGGAGGAAAAAAAAAAACTGCATGGCATTTTGGGGTATTCAAAGTCATTTCCCAACAACAAACAGTGAGGGGAAAAAAAACAGACATTCATTCTTACATTATCTGCAAGATAAAGAAGTTGGTTTTATGAAAGGTGTAACGACATATCTGACTACAGATCTAATAAGCAGCTGAGGTATAATTTGAATCCAAGTTTCCTGACTTCAAATTCAATGTTCTACTAGCGACTATAATAACTTATATTTATATAAAACTTCAAAGTTTGCAAAGTGCTCTAGCAGCTCTGTGAGGTGGGTATTCTGGTATTGTTATTTCTATTATACAGATGACAAAATTGAGTTCACAGAGACGAACTGACTTGTTCATGGTCAGAGCCAGCAGTGGAAGAGAAAGGATTTGAATCCATGTTTCCCTGACACCAAGTTCACCCTAAGACATCCTGGCTGTGTCCTGAAGAAACATACAAGTGGCAGATGAATTGGAAAAACAATGGGCAGCTCCTAGGGTCAGTTTATGAGTTTCAGGAACACATGTGAGAAACAGTAGAATGAAAATGGAAAATCAATGAGGAAATTCCTGGATCAGTGGAGAACAGACCAGACTATTTAATAATGTATTAGATGCAGCAGAATTAATCTAATTTCAAAGAACTACACGTAAAACCAATATTTTATATATTTTTTCTTTTGGTCCATACTCAGGAAGCCATCAATATAGTAACCTCCCAATAGATGCTGTTTTCACAAAGGAAGGTCAGGCATTTCTTTTTGCAACTAATAGATTTAGAGTCACCCAGGACACTGAGAGCTTAAGTGATGTTCATGCTCACACAGCTAATATTTGTTACAGGCAAGGTCTCCCTGACTCCAAGGCCAGCCTTCTCTCCATTGCTGTAACCTACTTCTTTTATGGATGAATGACTGAATAAACTTTGACCTTTCAATAGAAAATGAGAAAGAGGAAGAAAAATTCTTGAAATTTCAAGAACTGGGAAAAAACATATGTAGTAATGTTGAGCAAAGATACAAGTAAAGAGCATACCTACTAATTGCAACAATATAAATTTATAAAGGGGAGGGAGGGACAACAGACTAATGGGAATTCTTTCATTTGAGCAGGTGTGGTGTTCTTTCTGGGAATGACCACAAGGAACCTGAGAAAGTCCTGCTCCCTGACTTTGGAGCATGCACATATATTCTATTTCTGGTCTCTTTTTGATGGAATTTGATGGAATGCTGAGCCGGAACTAGAGAATGCATACACAAATACATAAGAAACTGTAGGAAAAGAATGCAAGGGGGCTAGGTGGCAAAGTGAATAGAGCACTGGCCCTGAAGTCAGGAGGACCTGAGTTCAAATCTGGTCTCAGACACTTGACACACTAACTAGCCATGTGACTTTGGGCAAGTCACTTAATCCCAATTGCCCTCCAAAAAGCAAAAAAAAAAAAATTTAAAAAAAAAGAATGGAAGGAAAGGAGAACTGAGGGGTGAGGTAAGGTGAGGAGGGAAGGATTAGATTTAGCAACTAGGAAGCTATTAGGCATATTTTATCATCATCATGATAGCCCTTATCTATCACTTTAAGCATTACAAAGAATATTCCATATATGATGTCAATTAGTACTCACAAAAGCCTTGTGGGGAAGAGGCTATTATTATCCCATTTTATGGATGAGGGAACTGAGCCTGAGAGATCTTAAATGATTTGTCCAGGGTCACACAGCTGGTGGCTGAGGAAAGATCTGAACTCAGGTCTTCTTGGCTCTAAGTTGAGCACTCTTCCTAGCTGCATAGCATATTGACATTTATTCTTACAGCAAATTATTGTATGTATATCTTTATTTTGTTTTCATTATTCAAAATTAAGTGCATAATAGATTATTTAATTTTAAAAGGACCACAAGTGAAATGCGCAACATATTCCTAACATAATTAAAGGCTCTTTGGAGACTTTAGGAACAATTTTCACTTTTATATGTCATTCTGCATCAGAACATTGGCCTTTATAGAAAAACGTCATTGATCATCACAGCAGTGAAGTCAAAGGGGAACAATTCCATTCCAGTTTTAAGTCACTGTGTAATTCTGAAGGGGATCATTATCTTCAAAAACAGAAAATCAGTGGGAAACATTCTTCTTTTTGCATATAAATGGACAGAAGATTGATCAGAATGAATGGCCGATGGTAGGAGATAGTACTTGAGCTAAATGAAAGTATGTTGTGAGTCATTTATATTTTTAGCTCAAGAGCACAATGCTGCTGAAAGTGAGCCAGACTCTGATACAAACTCTCAAACATGAACATCAGTGACTCAAAAATGAAAAATGTTTTTAAATGTAGTATGGATATGGCCAAAGAACCAAAGCAAAGAATGTAATTGGTCAGAAACACCAACTGGGAGTTTAAAAAAATCATGGTTGATGATACTGTAGCTTGATGAATTGCTCAGGATGGACTTGAAAAGTTATCATGGCATTATATTAAGTTTTCCCTTGCCTGATTAGGTAAGGAGGGTGGTAAGTATCTAAATGTCCTTCCCCTGGATGGATATATAACTATCAGTCTGAAGTTTCACAATATTTTAACAGGATTACTCTTGGGGAAATCCTGAAAAATTCCATTCTTTTAAGATCTTCTAAGAACTCTTCCACATAGGTAACTAGGGTAAATATAGCATGTTGCTCTTCAGCTATTGCTTGTCTCAAAATCATTTTGGAAGGAATAGGTAGACTAATATTTAACTGTAGTGGGTCCCCTTTCATACAGGCGTTATAATACCAAAAGCTAGCATTATGACTTTATTGAACAGGCTGCCCACACTCTCTGCGCTGAATCATTGAAGAGTACTATTTACCAGATACCATTTGCTCTAATGTTTATTCCATTCTTTGTCCAACCCCATAGCAAAACAGGAAGTTTGTCTTATGGGAGTTTTAAAAAAAACCCTGTTTTTAAATAAGACCTAATCAGTGACTAATTTCATATCCAAGTGAAATAAAATCATTGCTCATTCAGGACTGAGAAGAGATTCAGATCTAAAACTCAGACCTTTGCCCCAAAGGACAGAGGTGACTAAAGCATGGGGTTTGAGGTAACAACAACAACCACAACAAAAGAAATAACAATAATAGCTGATATTTATATAATTTTTTATGGTTTTCAAAGTACTTTACATATGTTCATTTCTTTGAGCTTCACAACAGTCCTGTGAGGTAGCTTCTAGTATGACCCCATTTTATGGATGAGGGAACTGAGCCTGAGAGATCTTAAATGACTTGTCCAGGGTTACATAGCTAGTGGCTGAGGAAATATTTAAACTCAGGTTCTCCTGGTTCCAAGCTGATCACTCTATCCCCTATATCACCTTACTGTAGGGCATATTGACACTTATTCTTTTTTTTTTTTGGAGGGCAGTTGGGGTTAAGTGACTTGCCCAAGGTCACACGGCTAGTTTTTTTGTGTTAAGTGTCTGAGGCCGGATTTGAACTCAGGTACTCCTGACTCCAGGGCCAGTGCTCTACTCACTGCGCCACCTAGCCGCCCCCTGCGCCACCTAGCCGCCCCTCTGTGCCACCTAGCCACCCCGACACTTATTCTTAAAGTAAATAATTGCATATATATATATATATATAGTTATATATATACATATACATATACATATATATATAGTTATTTATTTATTTTGTTATTTTATATTTATTATCCCCATTTTATCAGATGAATCAGACTCTGAGGCACAGGGAGGTTAAGTCACTTGCCTGGGTCACACAACTAGCAAGTGTTTCAGGCAAGATTCAAACCCAGGTTTTCCTAACATCAAGTCCTACTTTCCATCCTCTGTGTCACCTAGATCACCATCTTATTTAAGAAATGCTGATTGAGCATGTGTAGCAACATCCTAGGTCAGTGGTTCTTAACCTGTGGGTCGTGACCCCTTTGGGGGTTGAACAACCCTTTCACAGGGGTCACAGAGGTCGCTTACGACCATGGGAAACACACATTTCCGATGGTCTTAGGAACCAAGACACATCTATCCGTCTCCAGGCGGGTCTGCCCACATGCAGACACACCCACATATGAGTATTAAAGGGTCATGGCATTAAGAAGGTTAAGAACCACTGGAAAGGTTATTAGATCCAAGAAATTCTTTCCTCTTTTGAGCCCCATTTCCCTAAGGATCTATATAGGCCTCCAGATTTATTGTAATAATCTTGGTGGGGACACATCATAAGGAAAGAGCATTTAGCACTGAGAGTCATTCCCACCTTCATCTGACCCACACAGTACACTTAACTGACAATATTAGTGAAGGGCGAGGTATAGTTTTATTCCTCCATACTGTGCCTTTTCTGTCTCTTTCTGCTACTTGGTTCTAGTTTCTATTTAATCAGAGAACTTGATCTGAAGACGATGAATTACTTTGCTTGGTTCCAGAACTCTTCAGCTTGATCTTCTCTATCTGTGCAAGTTTCTTCTTGCACATGGTTACCTAGAGGGGTCATGCACGAGGAACCCTTCTCTCTACATTTCTCTCTCCCTAGCTCTCTGACTGCATTTTGGCATATGACTCCCTTTGAAAATTCATTGAAGCCTGTTGACAAGACAAAAGTCAGGCAACTGGCAATGACCCCAGATGCAATGGATGACCTGGATGTCTTTGATGTCTGACTAACTGCTAAATGCTCCACAGCACCTGTGTCAGCCACCTTCATGGCCATTGGAACAAATTGTTCTCATTTGCCCATTCCACTGAGGAAGTTCTCACATGCTTGGAGAAGACACCACCTGCCCCTCCAAATCTCTGACAGGTTTGAGGTGCATTGGTTACACTCAACCTGGTCTAGCCCATCTGGGAGATGGTTTTTACTGGAGTGTGGACACTGTGCATGCTACAGCTTCCTGGAGCCACAGGTGAGAGGTGAGTAGTAGGTAGACACCAAAGGATTACAAGGAAAGAAAATAAAGGGATTTCTTTCTGTCTAGGTCATGGGGTACAATAATGTGGACATTAAGGGGAGCCCTGAAAAGAGCTCCCCTCCTTGTCTTTCATCATAGGTAGAAGACATCCTGGTAGCTTGGGTTGCTATTTATAAAAAAATTCACATCCAGTTTTGGCCTGCTGCTTCCCAGCATGGCATACCCAGCTCACTCCTTCGTTGGGTTGTCTAGGGCGCCACCTACAGCGGGGCAGATTATTCTACAACCCCATTTCTTCAGCTTTGAATTTCAACTCTGCAACCTGGAATGGAGGGTAAGGGATAGAGAAAACTTGGATTCAGATTCCTGCTTCTGACAAACACTGGCTTTGAGACCCTGGGCAAATTATCTAAGCTCTTAAAGCCCCAGGCAACTGTCAAATAATATACATTCCACATCACTTTGCAGATTTGCAATAGTGGATTGTGTTTCCACATTGGGAATTCCTTACCTCAGTGATGTCACAATTCCTTCCCTCACCTTATTTGCCATGTCTTCCCCATGATCTGTCTCTAGAAACTTCATCTGTTCTGTTTTAAACTCAAGAAACACAAACCACAGGAAGTAGTTATTCTCTAGCTGGTTCACCTACCTCTAGACCTCAGAATGCTGCCAAGCAGTTTCTTTTGTGTTCGTAGGAAAATGCAAACCAAGTTTTATGTTAATAGAAGCAAAACAAAAATAAGAAGGTAAATCTATTATGGGGGGCAGTGAAGAGGGGGCAACTTAATCAATAAAGGCCGCCAAAGTCAGAGAGGAATGATATCAAGCTGTTTCTTTGTCCATCCCATAATCCCACATCCATGATTGTGATGTTGGCTGCTGGGAAGAAGGAAAGTGCATCTAGGTATCTTAGCTATAAAATTAACTGCATGAATAAGAGAGGACTCAACTCTCTGTACTCCATACTCTATTATGAGTCATAGAACAGTTTATCATGTGTCTTTCTTGGGAGCCTATGTCCCCTGTGGTGCACAGCTTCCTGATGGTGATTAATTCACCTTTAAGAACAATTGGCTCAGGAGGATTTGCTCATGGTGATGTGTCCTAATTAGAAAAAAGCAATTCAAGATCTGTTCCTCCTCTTTGTCATCTCTCTCTCACACATAAACGTGTCCTCTCTCTGTCTCCCTCTCTCATTTTCTCTCTCTCTCTCTCTCTCTCTCTCTCTCTCTCTCTCTCTCTCTCTCTCATTTCTGTATCTCTCTGTCTCTGACTCTGTCTCTGTCTCTCTGTCTCTGTCTCTCTCTCAACCCTTTTTGTCTCTCTTTGTCCCTGTCTGTCTCTGTCTCTGTCTGTCTGTCTCTCTCTGTTTCTCTCCCTGTCTCTGTCTCTCTACTCCATAAACTTTTATGCTGAAACATACCTGTGGCCGTGCAGTAGCTTTCAGACTGCAAAACGTTTATAGGTCTCCCATCTAATAGTGCCAGGAGGAAATTGTTCAGCATCCCTAAAGCTTTTACATTTCCTCCCCCATGTGTGTACATGTGTGGCTATATCTCCATACAAATCCCCAATTACATCAATATATGCGTGTATATGTGTGTATATGTGCACATATATCTATATGTACATATCACACCTATGCATGTACATACGTATATATAACATAGGGACCCTGAGAGCTTGCCCTTTGTCTTTAGGTAATAATATGCTTAAGGTATTCCAATTAAAACAGTATTTTTCTTAGTTTTAAATACCTTGAAGGAAGAAAATTCCATAATTTCCCACTTTACATTTTACGTGTGTGTGTGCCATAGAAAACATTCATGATGCCATAGTTTCATGAAAGGGATATGGCAAAGACGTTATTATTTAGCTTTCTGTGTCAACTCTAAATATAAGGCGTACTAAGTAATAAGACTGCAGTTAGGATATGCTTCATATATGACATAGTCTGAGGTTTAATGAAATCTTTTCAGCAGTAAGAGTGCCAGCTCTGGGTAGGACCTGGAATCAAACTCCAGCTTTGCCCCTAACAACTTTGGGAAACAGACTCTGGGAAAATCACTTAAACTCTCTGGTGTCTCAGTTTCCTCAACTATAAAATGAAGGGAGTAGGGGCAGTTAAGTGACACAGTGAATAGAGCACCGGCCCTAGACTCTGGAGGACCTGAATTCACCGGACTCAGACACTTGACACTTACTAGCTGTGTTTCCTTAGGCAAGTCACTTAACCCTGATTACCTTGCCTCCCCCCTCCAAAAATAAAATAAAGTACAATCAAATAAAGTGAACAGAGTGGATGGACTGATCCATAAGGTTCAACTTACCCTACATTTAAATAAAAACATTGAACTTACTGTACATTTAAATAAAAATATTGAACTGAGGGAGTTCAAACTTTTAGCTACTAGACTCCAAATGGTTACATAAAGCTGGAAATTAGAAACTGACTGGCTATTTTCTTCCTATCCCTTGAAACAGGGCCCAGATGAATGTTGCACCATACCACACTAACACTACAAATTGCTGAGCATTAAAAAAGGAGAGGAAAAATATAATTCCAAAATTTTCGGAATTTAAATGAAATGCCTCTCTCTCCACAATGAGATGGAATTACACTAATGGTGCATGGTGAAGTCCACCTCTTCATCAATTTAAAAATAGTTAAGAAATGGAACAAAATATCATTCCTGTAAGAAGAATCTCAACAAGATTTCCTTTCACAAATAATTCCCAATCAAGTAAATTACATAGAAGATAAGCCTAGATCATATCTACCAGCAAAGATAATAGTCTGACAAGACAAATGACACACCTGTGGCTGAAATAATGCAACATCAATGAATAAATAAGCATTTATTTTTCTATTACTGTATAAGGCACTGTGCTAATCACAGCAGACACAAAGAAAAAGTAAATATCCCCTGTGCTCAGGACTTTACATTCTATTAGAGAAGACATCATGTACATAGATAGGTGCATCCAAGATATATGCAGGAATAGGCAACAAGCATTTAGTAAGCACCAACTGTGTGTCAGGATTGGTGACAGAAGGGGGGAGGAGCAAAAACCAAGCCCTGCTCTCAAGGGCCTCACAGTCTAAGACGGAGGCAACGTGCAAACAGCTGTTTAAAGACCATGTATATACAGCATAAATTGGGGATGACCTTGGTGGGAAAGCACTAAAATTAAAGAAGACTAGTAAAGGTTTTTTTTAGAAGGTGAGACTTTAGCTGAGATTTGAAGGAAGTTAGGGAATATCAGAGATAGATGAGATAGAAGATAAACACAGAGGGGAAAGAACTAGCAGTTTAGGTGATAAGTGCATCTAGAAGATGGCATCTGAACTGAATCTTGAAACAAGCCAGGGTGGATAAAACTGGATAGGTATATAGATAGGTAGATGGGTGGATGGGTAGATGGGTGGATGGGTGGATGGGTGGGTGGATGGGTGGATGGGTGCGTGGGTGGGTGGATGGGTAGATGGATGGGTGGATGGGTGGGTGAATGGGTGGATGGGTGGGTGGATGGATGGATGGATGGATGGATGGATGGACAGACGGGTGGATGGATGGGTGGATGGATGGACGGGTGGATGGATGGATGGACGGATGGATAGACGGATAGACAGATAGACAGATGGACAGATGGATGGATGGATGGACAGATGGATGGACGGATGGATGGACGGACATATGGATAGACAGATAGACAGACAGACAGATAGATAGATAGATAGATAGATAGATAGATAAACAGACCTGAGGATCTTCTGCCTAGAGGTGATAACTGAGTTCATAGAAGATAATATGGGTGAGATAGTACAGAGAAAAAAGAACCCCCCACTGAGCCTTCATGCACAGTCACAGTTAGTGAGTAGGCATGCCTGACAATTATTAAGGGAAACTGAGAAAGAAAAGTCAGAATGATAATCATTTTCTATATAGTCATTCACTAAGCCTTCTTAATTCTATATCAGCAAAACTGTTCACATCCATCTCATTTCTACTCTCATGGCCGCCATGCTGACCTGGGCCCTCTGTATCGTTCAGTAGCCTCTTTATGGGTTTCCCTACCAAGTCTACTCTCCTCCCTCTCCAGCCTGTGCTCACCAGCACTGCCCCATTAATCTTCCATATGCACAGATTTCCTTATATTACTTTTCTGCCCCAAAACTCTTAAATGGTTCATTGTCTACAGAGCAAAGTTTAGATTCCTTAGCTGGCACTCAAGGCCCTCTACAGTCCTGAGCCACCTTTACCTCCACCTCTCTCCCACCATGTTCTCTATAGCACGTTCCAGTCAAATTAGACTAAGTGTTGTCTTTTAAACTTACATATTTATCGTGTTTTTATCATAGATAATGATAATACTAGTGATTATTATCTCATATTGATTATCATTATCTAATTTGATTCTCACAACAACCCTCTGAGGTAGGTGCTGTTGTTATATTCATTTTACAGTTGAGGAAACAGGCTGAAGTTAAGTGACTTGCCCAAGGTAACATGGCTAGTAACTATATAAAGCTGGATTTGAACTCAGGTCTCCCTGATTCTGGGCTCTCTATCTACTGTGCCACTGTGTATATGACATTTCCCTACTATTCTTTAATGTCTATGTAACAAAATAAGGAGCTTTGTATTATTTAATATTTTCATGTCTCCTATCACTCAGTAGTGTTTCATAAATAATAGACTCTTTAAAAACGTTACTTGAATTGAAATGGGTTGAACTCATGCTAGTTTTTTGGTGAAATATATATAGAAAAATATAGTTATATACTTTGTACTACTTAGCATGTTGCATATGTACTCTAGAAGATGAACTGCACACATTTTAGAACTGGAAGGACCTTTAGAAATCATGCTCCATCCCTTCACTTACAGATGAGTAGTCACCTAAAGAGGGCTAAATTGACCTGTCCAAGGTCATGTGGCCACTAAGGCAGCAGAATAGGGACCTGTCTTCAATCACCGCACAAAACTATCTTCTCTAGTATATATTAGCAGAAAACATTCCATGCGGTTGTGTAAGAGACAAAAAAGTAAGTAGATGGCCCAAAACATGATCAAATGCAGTGTTTCTTATATTCCCAAGGATTCACTTAGAGGAACACATCCAATGTTTTACTTTGGAATAGTGAAATGACTCAGAAAAAAATCTTGCCTTGTGGTTGGAAACAGAAGATGTCCCATACAGCCTATGCATCAAAAAAGCCCTTTTCTATCCTTTGCCGACTTCAATCACACGGTCTTGTATATTCTTATTTTGTCTGATAGGGGATGGCTGCATGAGGAGCTAATTGAAAGGATAAAATATATCAGTTAGAAAATATGAAATAAAATGAAAATATTTAGTTTAAAGCTAGATGACTTGTGGCTGTGGCAGGAGAAAGGGAGCGTGATCTTTTAAACATATGCACCCTGAAATATGAGAGTAGGTTTTTTTCCCCCAGTTAATCCACAGGTGCTACATTTCATTGAGTCCACACTCTACTCCCTCCCCCCAATTAGCTCCATTTAAAAAAAAGTTTGCTCTATTTCTAAAATAATCATATAAGGTATTCTTAACTTTTTCTCTCATTATACAGATGAAGAATCAGAAGCTCAAATAAGTATAATGAATCATCAAAGTCATTATATTCATAATGCCTTAAATCCAGGTCTTTTGGTGGTGCCAACACCAGTACTCTTTCCATTGCCGACTAGACTGCAACATATTAGTCTCAGTTTCCTCTTCCATAAAATGGGGTAATAATAGCCTCCACCTCACCAGGTTGTTGTGAGTACTAAATGACGTCATAAATATAATATTCTTAGTAAATCTAAAAGTATTTTACACATATTATCACAATCAGTCAATCCTATGTTCTTTTTTCCTCCCTTTTGCTTTGATATATTCAGAAATCTTGACTACATAGCAGATATATAGTTAATAGCTTTGGTTTACTCCAGTACTTAAAAAAAGACTCTACAAATATGCCTAAAGGCCAAATAAAATTATATCTGTGCAAAAGTAATGTTGTAGGGCAATTGCCATGAATCAGTAATATGGCTAAGAGTATCCTACTTCCATAACAGAAGAGTGGTTGGTCAATGATAACTATATGACTAACTTCTTGCCAAAGAAGAAAGATACCAACTGAACCATCTCTTGACAAGTAGTATTGGGCCCACTTAGACATTTTGTCAGTTGACTTTTATATGCATTATAAGAAATGAGCCTGGGAGGATGAATAGAGAGGCTCACCTAGGTGAGTAGACTATTCACCTTTTTTATTTATGTAGGGAAAATATTTCTAATGTCATTAAGTATTCCAATTAGTAAATGATTCATTGATGCTGGGACACCAATGAAAATTTTTGATTAAAAAAGAAGAAATCTCATTACTTTTCTTCCTACTTTATTCCATAGAAGATTCAAGCCCACTATAATTTTTTTCCCTAGAGAGTAGGCTGGTGGGTTTGGGGATTGATTTTTTGGGTCGAATCTATGATTTCTTTGGTGTAAGCAGTTCCAAGTGGCCAATATTGGTCAGCATCTTCCCTGCAACTTAGATTTTAGAGAGAGATTTAATGATTTTCCCAGGGTCACACAGCCAGTATATGAATCCTGGTCTAGAGGTTTAGAAGTCTCGATTGACTGCAATATCTTGATCTGCCTGCTAGGAAAACATATTTTAACTGTTAACCTGTTATAGTCCTGTGTGTGTGTGTGTGTGTGTGTGTGTGTGTGTGTGTGTGTGTAAAACATAAATTACTTTTAGAAATCTCTTATCCTTTGAAGGACACTGTCCAGTAATGGGAACAATAGGATTTTTCTAGGTGAGGCATTATTGACAGAAAATATTAAAAGAGATCTTCTTATACTTGAAAAATCTCAAGGCAGTTCATCTATAGCAAAAGCAACTAAAGAATTCCTTTTAAAAAAGAGAAGCCTCTTTTAAATGATCATTGGGCCAGGAGCAATTGCTCTTTAATGGAGCTATTTCCTTCTCAGAGAAATGGCTTTTGACATGAGGACTGAATATTACCATTCTCATGAGTGTGTTAAAAGATTCATATTGTCAGTTCACAAGATAGGATCCTTTTTTCTTCTTGCAAGAAAGAGTATCTGCTGTTGAAGGAATTCATCTTATCTTTGAAAAACATGGTATTATAAAGTTGCTGCCAAGTTGTTTTCAGTCATGTCCAACTCTTTGTGACCCCATTTGGGATTTTCTTGGCAAAGATCCTGTAATGGCTTACCATTTCCTTCTCCAACTCATTTTACAGATGAGGAAACTGGGCAAAAAAGGGGAAGTGACTTGTTGAAGGTCACAGTACTAGGATGTATCTGGGGTTAGATTTGAACTCATGTCTTCCTAACTCCAAGCCTAGTGCTCTATCTACTGTGGCACATAGCTGTGCCTGTTAAAAGTATATTCTGATATGTGTGTGTTATGATAATATCTTATATAAATATATTTTTCCATATAATACATTTTTAAGGCTGGTCATGTGTGCATCTCAATAACAAAAATATAAATGGAGTTAGATACCCAGGGTTTAAAAATGATCACATCGAGCCCAGCTGAAAATAAGGAGCTTAATCAAAATAATTTTTTCACCTTTCCTTCCTTCCAGTTTTGTTTTGTTCCATACTGTTTTCATGGGCATTTAAGGAACTGGAAAACTTTTGAGAGTATTTGCGGCAAGCATGGGCATTTAAGGAACTGGAAAACTTTAGAGAGTATTTGCGGCAAGATGCTGACACTTTCTTCTAAAAAATATAATAGGAATAAGAGAACTAAGTGTGGACATCTACCAGAAAGGCAATGAGTTGACATTGAAAAAAATTGTATGTGTGTGTGTGTGTGTATATACATATGTATCAATTAGGTCCAATGAGCTTTGTTTTTATGGGATAAATACATTTTGAAAAGTATTTTCAGGGTTCAAATCTGCTAGCAAAAATGCCAAAAAAAACCACCCAATTAGTTTTGAGGGCAAGGAATATTTTGGTTTTGACTTTGTATCCCTAGCACCTAGCACAATGCTTGGAACCTAGTAGGGGTTAATAAATGCTAGATAAATGAATACTGAATGTAATTTATAGTAATAGAAGAAGTTAGTGATACCAATAAAACAAAATTTTTTCGCAACTCATGACTAAAACTTGGCCATTGGCAACATTTGCTTGAAGAAACATTTATCCTTTCATTCCACGAATGATTATTAAGCTCAAATACACATCGGGATAAAATATTTTAAACTACAGCATAACCAGCACAGGCCTTTGGAGTCAAAGATACAGTCTCTCTAAAAACAAAATCCTGTTGATTTTGCTTAAGTCAGCCTCAGTGTATGAGCGGTGGTAGACAAAGAATTGAACAAAGTGTCAGCTTCCATCAAAGAATTTTCCTTTGAGTTGTTTGTAAGTAGTCTCCTTCTACTGAATTATCTCAATGTTGGCTCTGGATTTTCTCTTATGGGGAAAATGAGATACAGGGAAGGGTAAAAATAAGGAGAGTCTAGAATTTCACATGGCAAAAGTCAGACAATGATTTTCTGTGAGGGTGTATGTGTTTGTATAGGGAGAAGGGGCATGAGTGGGGGAAGGAGAGAAAAGAGGGAGAAAGAGAAAGAGGGGGGAAAGAGAAAGAGAGAGAAGGAAAAAGGGAAAGGAGAGGAGGGGGAAGATGGGGAGGAAAAATAAAAACAAATAATTTTATACCATAGGGGCCACCAAAGTTAGTAATATTTACTAAGTTCTCTGTCTTTCTTTCTTTCTTTCTTTCTTTCTTTCTTTCTTTCTTTCTTTCTTTCTTTCTCTCTCTCTCTCTCTCTCTCTCTCTCTCTCTCTCTCTCTCGGTATAAACGATCATTTTAGCAACTACACTTGAGTCTGAGTAGCTACTTCCACTCCCTTAAAAAAGAAAAAAGGGAAAGAAAAACATTTTACTATGTATTTTAGCTTATATTTTAAAATCTTCACATTCTAAACAATACTTGAATGCAAAGTTTTTCAATTGTTCATTACACATGTATTCAAGTGAAATGATAAAACCTTAAAATGAGATTTTCCTCTTTCTTCTTTCCTTTGTGATTTCATTGTCTCCTATCTTTCCCCTACCCTCTTACATTTGTTGATTCTAACTGAGAAATGGAGATTTGAAAAAGAAACTGGATCATATGATTAAGAAAAAAATCAAAGCTTAACAACCTTCTGCCCCTAGAGTTCACATACCAAAACCTCTTCTGCATAATTTTGCTTTAGAAAATCAGAAGAGATGTAGAGAAAGGAAGAACAGATAGATAGATAGACCTTCTTCTATCTACTTCTGTAGACAAATTAAACTACTTCATCTCCAAAGTGCCAAAAAGCCACAAAGGTTGAAGGAAATGGAAGAGAACTCCAGCAGCCCAGGCTCAATTGGAAACTATCCATCTGCAACAGTGACAGCATGGTCAGATATGAATGATCTGGATTGGTGGTATTAGTATCATCACTCATCCATTTAAACATGTCATTTTGCCTTGCCTTACGGAATGTTGCTTGTTTGGTTTTTGTTGTTGTTGTTTGTTGTTTGTCTTTCATTCTCAAAAAGGACCATAACATCAGGGAGGCGATGCCATGATGTGCAAGTGAATTTGATTTAAGTGAGGAAGGGCTGTGCAAAGTCACCAGCCTCACTTTCTTCTCTGGAGCCATCTGAGTCCAGTGGCCGGATATAGATCAAGACCACTGGAGATGGCCTAGGATGTAGTGGGAGACCTTGACTTTTTCAAGCGAAGGTCTTTAACAGATCTCAGGTTGACTGAGGCAATGCCCATTCAGAGATTAGGGCTTAATAAGAATTGAGAAATGTTATACAATGATGTTTGAAAGGTCAGTCAATTAGTCAATCAACAAATATATGCTAAGCAAAAGGCACTGTACTTGAGACTATAAAACTAGATTCCTGCCTTCAAGAAGCTTACAATCTAGTCATGCTAAAAAAAATACAAGAGATAAATGATTGGATAAAACAATACCCAAGATGTTACCAGATTTTATATAATTAATTGCTGAATCAATCATAGAACCAGTATATGTTATAAGAGTACAGAGTGAGGATATATGACCTTATGGGCTGGTGTAATCTGGGAAGTCTTAATAAAGGAAGAAAGATAGAAGATAGGTCTAGACAAATATAGGATTTAGATGGGTAGAGAGAAAGAAGAAAAGCATTCTAAGCATGATAAAGGTATCCAGGCAGTAAAGTCTAAGATGTGTTTTGGGAAAAGTGAGAAGAAAACTGGATAGAGGGCAGGGTTCAATAACTTGTTTTGTTATTGAATTGAGAAATAGGATTTCATTGAATAAGTGTTTTCAGAACCTAATTTTGATTTGAAAAATTGAGGTTGTTTAAAGAATTGTCTTTTCAACATTGTATCCATGAATATCAAACTGGAATCATCCAGAAGCACAATGTTGATAATATTGCGAAAAAAGAGACTGAAAAGGTAGCACAGGGTGAGATTGTGTCCTACATGGATGTAATTTTTTTGGCAGCTGGAGGCTGTCAATGGTATTTTTGTTTTTTTTTTTAGCATAGAATTAACCTCATAAAAATGGTGTTTTAAAAAGGAAGGGTAATCTGGTGGTGGTGTCTATGATGGATTGGCTACAGGCAAGGAATCTAGTTAGTATGTTTAAAAGGTAATCCAGGCTGGAAGTGATAAGAACCTTAGCTAGAATGGTGATAGTGGGAATGGAAAGGAAGAAATGGACAGTTTTAAAGAATTGACAGGTTTTGGTCACTTCTATGTGGCAGCAAAAGAAAGAATGACATCAAGGTTCCAAGCAAAGTGAACCAGGAAATGATGATAACATTGAAAGAAACAGAGATATTGGGTGGGGAAGCTAGTTTGGGAGGAAAAGAAACATTCCAGTTTAGATATATGGACAAAAGATGGTAGCTCAGCAGAGGCAAGATGTAATAAGGCTGTGTCTGACTGACTAACAGGTGAAGGAAGGGAATCTAAAGCATGAGGTACCTTGGTGCACAATGGACAGAATTAGGAATAACTGAGTTCAAATCTGACCTTAGCCACTTACCTGCTGTGAGACTCTGGACAAAGCAGTTAACCTTTCTCAGCCTTAGTTTCTCCTTCTGTAAAATGGGGATAATAACAGCACCTACCTCACAGGAACAATGTATGTAAAGTGTTGTAAACATTAGAGTTGTATATATGACATATATTATTATTATTGTTATTATTATACAAGTAGAAAAGTAGTTGGAAACTGGATTTTTTAGAAGACTTGGAAGATGGCAGAATGTCAACAAGATTCTCTTAACTTTACATCAAAAACACCTGAGAAAACAGATGCAGACAATTTTTAAAAGGACTGAGAAATGTCAAAGAGGAACGTCCCTCAGCAAAACCTAGCTATAGCAAAAGGTAGGGCAACAAAAGTCACAGGAACTCAGTAAGTCTGGATGGTGAGAGAAGTATTCCAGTAATCCAATGAGACTGCATCATATTTGTGTTTCTCCCAGAACTGTTTCCTCCCCCAGTTCTACACATGTATAAAATGTAGGTTGATCTTGTTGTGTGGTGAGGCAAAAGGCTTCTTTACTCTCCCTATTACCAAAGAAAATGAAGTGTTCTTGTAAAGAAACGTAGAAATGCCTCAAGAAAACAGAAGAAAAAGATTTTGAGGAGGCAGAGAGAAAACAACATGACATCAAGAACGAAAAGTTTGGAAAAGGTGGGCCCCTGGATCATGGGAACTATAAAGTTTTCTCTTTTTCTTTTTTCTAGACCAAAGTAACAAGTTATAAGACAAAAAGTATGGAACAGAAATGGTTAACTTGGAATTGAAAACCAAAACAAGATAACAGGTCTTCAATGAGTTCAAGCCATCCAGGTTGGCTGAACTCTCCAAGGCAGTGGTTCTCAACCTTCCTAATGCGACCTAATGTGACCCTGTAATACCTCATGTTATGGTGACCCCCACCAAAAAATTATTTTCGTTGCTACTTCATAACTGTAATTTTGCTACTGTTATAAATCTATCTGATATGCAGGATGTATTTTCATTGTTACAAATTGAACATAACCCACAGGTTGAGAACTGCTGCTCTAAGGGGACTGAAATAATGTGTGGATATGACTGATGAGTAGTCTCTACTGATTATTGTCTCTGAACAATCACAAAGAATGAGAGGAATGTGGTAGGGATAGAGTCAGTGTTCAAACTTTTAAAAAGGAAAAGGAGATGAATACCTCCAGGGGCTTATAGTTCTAATGAGATGGTTTTGCTATCTTGGAGTCTACAGTCCTGTGCTCAGCTAAGAAGAAATATGCCCAGGACCTTCCCCCTCTGTCTTCCCTACTTAGTAGTGTCTAGAAGGGCTTGGGAGCCTGGTCTCACCACTATACCATACTGGTCAAGCTCCTCTTGGAGAAGGGGCCAAGGCAGCAGGACTGACCAAATGACCACTAACTAGCCAGCTCTATCCTTGGATACCCAACTGACCTGAGATAGGAGCCTTCATACCCTGGGAGGAATCAAGGGTGAAGCCTAGGCTCCTTAATGATGGTCTGAGCTCTGGGATGCTCTTTAACTTGGACCTCTAACTTAGGAATCCTCTTCTTAGGGTAGATGAGTTACATTGCCAAAGCTAAGGTCAGCTTTGTTGAATGCTATAGATAACCACAACCTCTCCAGCTCCCTTCCTGGACTGAAAGCATATTTCTGGCAAGGGGCTGCTGAAGACAACCATCTACTTCCCTCATTTCCCCCCTTTGGATTCTAGCTCCTTACTTCACAGCATTTCAGCATTTAGCTCTAAATACCTAGGGCCTTTTAACCGTGGTTCTTATAGCATTAGTATATCTATCCCAATTATCCCCTCTTTCCCCCACTTTTTTAATTAAAAAGCTAACTAAAAACATAAATTGGCAAGCTTGACTTTGATTCCAGTCAAGTTCTATAATATGTTATTAGAGGGGTGGTTTCTGGGTACTTAGAGAAATGATGATCACCATGAGTTCATTAATAACAAGTAATACCTAAATAACTTGTCCCCCCTCCCATTTTTAAACAGGGTTGGTTCACTGAAAAAGTAAGGGATTGCCAGAGACATGGTATACCTTGATTTTAGCAAGACATTTGACCAAGTGTCACGGCATAGACAAAGTAGAGAGATATGATGTGGATAATAATATAGTCACACAGATTTTAAAGGGGTTTATTAACCAAAACCAAAGAACCTTACACATCCATCTGATGGGTACCTTTGCTTGGATCTCAGCCCTAGGACCATATCTCTCCTCAGTCCAAAGAACCCATCTCTGGGAATAACTCAGGAGTGGGCCCCAGTGAGGCAAACTATCTCACCCTGGTACAAGAACAAGCTGACCTCTGTAGAAGTTCCCTGGTATGAACAGGACTATCTTGTACCAGCAAAACTATCATGTACTGATTCCCACAGTTACCATAGATAATCCAGAGGTCAAGCTACAGATGTCAATTCCTGAGGCTATCTTGTACAAATAGGATGCCATTCCAGTAAAGAATGATGCCTATGACCAAGGTACAGAAACTGTATGTTCCTTTAGGAATTGACCACTCTTTGATCCCACCTTCCACCACCTAATTAGCATGCTTGCCACATAATGCATTGTACTTTTCCTATATAAGCTTTAGTATCACTCCTATTGGGTCGTGAGTTCTCTAAAGAGCTCTGCCCCACTATATAGCATTATAATAATTTTTTGCCACTTGACTGGAAGACTGCATGAGTCCATGAATTCTTTCCAGATGACTCTGCCCTGTACCTCAATGGTTTCCCTAAATAGCATCACACCTACACAGAAATGCTTCAAACACTTAGAGTTTGTGAAAATGATGCAAATTTATTACTGGATCAGTATCAACTGGATATCGTCACCATCCTAACTGATATATTTGCATAGTGTTTTAATATTTACAAAACACTCTGATCACAGTAAACCTATGTTGTAATTATTACAAATATTGCTACCTACATTTTAATAGATGAGAAAACTGAGGTGTAAGTTGTGACTTGCCTATGATTACAAGGGTAGTAAGTGCATTTGGTGGCATTCAAATTCAGTTATCTTCTCACTCAAAGTTCAGCATTCTTTCTACTATGTAAAGTTGCTTCGTGCATTAATGGAGTGCCACTGTAATCTACCTGTTCTTGGTCTTCTGATGTTCTTATTTATTTATTTATTGATAAATTATTTGGATGAAGACATAAATAGAATGCATATCAAGTTCAGGATTGTCATGAAATTGCAAGGGATATGACCATTAGGAATAAGAATTTTAAATGACCTTGACCTGATAGAATAGTGGTCTAAATTTAATAAAATGAAACTAAATGAACTTTATTCCAACATGTGGGTTCAAAAAACTCACCACACAAATCAGTCAGTCATTAAATGCTTATTAAATATCTACTATATGCTAAGCACTGGAAATACAAAATGAATCAAAAGACAGTCTCTGCCTTCAAGAAGCTCACAACCTAATGGGGGACACAAAAAAAATTTTGTACAAAAATATATACATGGGAAAAATAGGAAATAATGAGTTAGAATTAAAAGGGGTTGGGAAAGTCTTCCTGTAGAAGATTTTAGTTAAGACTTGAATGAAGTCAGGGAGCAGTAGACAGAGATGAGTAAGGAGAGCATTCTTGGTGTGGGAGACAGCCCAGAGATGGAAAGTCCTGTGTATGGGACAGCTATGAGGCCAGTGTCACCAAAGTGAAGAGTATGTGGTGGGGAGTAAGGTTTAAGAACAGAGTGGTGGTTATAATGAAGGACTTTGGATTTCAAATAGAGAATTTTATATTTGAATCGGGAGGCAATAGGGAGACACTAGAGTTTACTGGTGGGAGAGAGGGAGAGTGTGACATGGCTGAACCTGTGCTTTAGAAAAATTACTTTGTTAGATGAGTGTAAGATAGAGTGGAGTCAGAAGAGATTTGAAGCATGTAGATTGCATATACCAGGCTATAGTAATAGTCTAAGCATGATGTGGTCACGCCTGAGCCAGGGTGGTGGCAGCTTCAGAAGGGAATGGGATAAATTGTAGAGATTCTACAAAGGTGAAATCCACCAGCTTTGCAAGAGATTGGATCTGGGGAGTAAGAAAGAGCTGAGAAAGGCACTAGATACCTTGTGAATCTGGGGGACTGAGAGGATGACATTTCCCTCTCCAGTAGTAGGGAAGTTTTAACATGGTGTAGGGAGGAGAATTGAGGAAAAAACATAATGAGCTCAATTTTTGACATGTGGAGTTTAAGATGTCTACTGGATATGCAGTTAGAATTATCTGAATTGCAGTTGGAGGTCATGCTGCAGAAGGAGAGGTAAATTTGAGGTGCAATATGGAAGAAATATCTACAGAAGAATTGATGAGAAAATGATCTAAGAATCTTAGTGGATTACAAACTCAAGATGAGTCAAAAGTGTATTATAGAAGCTGACAACTCTGTTGTGATGTTAGACTAGATAGACTGCACTGAGGGGTAGTCTCCTAAATAAGAGAGATGAACATTTGGCTGAACTCTGTCCCTGTTTGGACATGCAGGTCCAAGGAAGGTGTTGACAAACTGGAATGTGTCCAAAGGAAAGCTGCCAGAATAGCAAAGAAACTTAAAATAATCTTAGAGGATAAGTGAAAGGAATTGGGAATATTTCATGACAGATAATAGGTTTTAGGGCTGGAAAGAAGTGTAGAGTTCATCAAGTTCAACCTCCTCATTTTACAAGTGAGGAAAGAAGGCCAAGACAAGTGGAGTGACTTACCCAACATCTCCCAGGTAGCACAGGAGGGTGTGCAATTGTAATTACTTCCTACAGACAACCTAGCCATGGAAAGTTAATAAGTACTTTGTGGGACTTTCATGGCTACACAGCAGGCCCCAATTACTTTTATTTCCTTTGGAATAGTAAAAGAGTGGTGTGGAGCCAAGATGGGTGGCATAGAAGCAGGAAAACTTCGCAGCTCAGCCCATAACCACCTCAAATACCTATAAAATGTAACTCTAAAAATTTTTGAGCTCTAGAACCCACAAAAGTACAGAGAAACAAAGTTCCCACTGAAGGCAGCCTAGCAGGTAGGACAGGAAGGGCCTAGCGCAGAGCACTGGGAGCCAAAACCAGCCCGGCCTGAAACTGTGGTTTGGCCCCAGGGCCAGGATAAGCCATGGCTGGAGCTTTCAGGAGAGTGGATCGCCAGCAGCTGTGACAGTTTCCGGAATTATCAACCCATCAGAAACAAGGACAAAGTGAAAGATCAGTGGAACTCACCTAAATTTGGAGGAGAAAAGTGGGTCCAGCCATCCACCCCCAGGGTAAGAAAGCAGGAGAAGAAGCAGCCCTGCAGCCACCTCCACATGGCTGCTTCAGAGCTCTTGGCCTGCAGATTGCAGGGGGGACAAGTGATTATTCAGAGGCTAAGTGCTCTTGCCTAGAGCTGCCTGGATTGGGATCATGGTCTTGAGTGGTGGTCCTGAGGTATGTGAACAGTGAGCCAAAGTTGGTGGGGGCTGCAGAGACTGTGGCATCCTTATAGCTCCAGCAGCTGGGAAAACCACAGTGATTCAGGACAAAGCTCTCCATTCTGGAAGCAGAGTTCCACAGAGCTAAAAAGTCAAGTAACTCACTGGCAACATGAGCTGGCAAAGGAAGCAAAGGAAGCGCAGCAATCCAATTTCAAATTCCTTTTTTGGGGACAAAAAGGACCAAAGCATCGAAGAGGAGGAAGACAACACAGTCAAAACTCCCACACCAAAAGCTTCCAAGAAAAATGTAAATTGATTACAAGCCATACAGGAGCTCAAGAAGGATTTTGAAAACTAAATAAGAGAAGTGGAGGAAAAATTAGGAAGAGAAATGAGAATGATGCAAGAAAATCATGAAAAGAGAGTCAACAACCTGACTGAAGAAAACAACACCTTAAAAAAATAGACTAACTCAAATGGCAAAAGAGGCCCAAAAAGCCAATGAGGAGAAGAATGCTTTAAAAAGTTGGATTTTCCATTTGGAAAAAGAATCTCAAAAGCTTTCTGAAGAGAATAATTCCTTCAGAATTAGAGTGGAGCAAATGGAAGCAAATGACTTTATGAGAAATCAAGATACTTTTAAACAGATCCAAACAAATGAAAAAATAGAAGGCAATGTGAAATATCTCCTTGAAAAAACCCACTGACCTGGAAAACAGATCCAGGAGAGACA
>CM053594.1:289289324-289311528 GCA_028646575.1 Pseudocheirus occidentalis | reverse complement strand
CATGACATAACAAGGCATTCATTTTTGGAAGAGCAATTTGTCAGTTGAGTGGATGACTGATTGGCATGGTTAGAGACTTGGGACCAACCAGCAGGTTATTGTAATAGTCTAGGTTTGAGGTAATGGCACAGTGGTGGCAGTGTCAAAGGAAAGAAAGGGAATATGCAAAAGATGCAAAAAATAAAGTTGATAGGCCTTAGTGACAAGTTGGATTTAGGTTGTGAGAAGATTGCACAATGACATGTATGATGTGAGCCAGTGACACTGGCCTCTTTGATGTTCCTCCAACAGGACACTCTAGCTCCTGACTTAGGGCATTTTCACTGGCCATTCCTCTTGCTCACATGATTTTCCCTCCTTGTTTACACCTCCTGGTTCCCTGGTTTCCTTCAGGTCCCAGCTAAAATCGACCTTCTGTAGGGAAACTTTTCTGATCTCCCTTAATTCTAGTGCTCACCCTGCCCCCTGATGTATTAATTATTTCCAATTTATCCTGCACATAGCTTTTTTATACACAGTTATTCTCATGCTGTTTCCTTTATTAGACTGTGACCTCCTTAAAAGCAGGGTCTGTGTTTTGCCTTTCTTTGAATCCCCAGTGCTTAGCACATAAGACCTGGCACATAGTATTAATAAATGCTAGTGGATTGGCTGACCCATGAAGAGATATAAGAAGATAATTTCCCCTGCTCCTGTGCAGAGGTGGTAGTGGTAGTATGTCTGTAGGTGTGGAGCATTGGATATATGGTTAGATGTTTTTAATGTGATTATTGATTTTTTTTATTTTTAATTTATTTATTTTTAACATTCATTTAAAAACATTTTGACTTGCAAATTCTCTCCCACCCTCCCACCCTCTTCCACTCATTGAGAAGGCAAGCAACATGATATCAATTATTCATGTGAAGTCATGTAAAACATGTTTTCATATTTGCTATGTTGTAAAACAACAACAAAAACCTAGAAAAAGCAAAAAAAAATCAGAAAATGAAAAAAGTACCCTTCAGTCTGCACTCAGGGTTCTTTCTAAGGAGGTGGATAGCATTTTTCATCATGGGTCCTTTGGAATTATCTTAAATCATTGTCTTGATGAAAGTAGTTAAGTTTTTCACAGTTGATTATCATTATAATATTGTCATTATTGTGCACAATGTTCTCCTGATTCTGTTCACGACTTTGCTCATATAACTCTTCCTAAGTTTTTCTGAAACCATCCTGCTTGACATTTCTTAGAATATAATATTACTCCATCAAAATCATATATGACAACTTATTCAACCATTCCCCGGTTGCTAGACATCCCCTCAATTTCCAATTCTTTGTCACCACAAAAAGAACTGCTAAAAATCTATATTTTTCTACATGTAGGTCTTTCCCCCTTTTCTTTGATCTCTTTGGGATACAAACCTGATAGTAGCACTATGGGATCAAAGAGCACACACAGTTTTATAATCCTTTGGATATCGCTCCATATTGTTCTCCAGAACAGTCAGATCAGTTCACGACTCTTACAAGGTGCATTACTGTCCCTATTTTCCCACATCCTTGCTGGCCTTTATCCTTTTCTTTTTGCTGCCATGTTAGCTAATCTGATAGGTATGAGGTGGTGTAGTTATTAATTTTGATGATTTTTTCTTTTTATTCCTATTTTTTTAAATGCTGTAAGAGATGGCAATATAGGAGGGTTAGAAGGAGAAGCGCTGTTGATGTTAAAAGATAAAAAAAGTCCATTAAAAAAATGATGATACTTGTTCTGGAATCACCCATAGTATAAATGGGTGAATCAGAAGAGTTCAAAAAGTAGTAGCTTGTTTCCAAATAATATTTTAAATTGCTCAGGGCCCAATAGGCTTCGCCCCCTCCCAGAACATTTTCATATCT
Source organism: Pseudocheirus occidentalis (assembly GCA_028646575.1). Classification (NCBI taxonomy): domain Eukaryota; kingdom Metazoa; phylum Chordata; class Mammalia; order Diprotodontia; family Pseudocheiridae; genus Pseudocheirus; species Pseudocheirus occidentalis. The sequence goes on along the minus strand of CM053594.1, from coordinate 289,309,647 downwards.
ATTACTTCGTTTTGTCATTTAATCTTCTCTGTGTCTCAAGTCTAGATCATTCACTTCATACAGTCCTGAAATTTCTGTTTATTCCTTACATTGCTGATGAATAAGTTATACTCTTAATGTTTCAGTCCAATTCCATTCAACAAGCATTTATTAAGTATCTCCTGTATGCCAGACAGTATGCTAGCTCCTTGAGGGCAAGAACTGTCTCTTGCCTCTTTTTTTAGCCCCAGTGCTTAGCACAGTGCCTGGCACATAGTAGGTACTTAATACATGTTGGTTGATTGTTTGACTGATTGTGGGGGATATAAAGATAAAAGAGAAATAGCCTCTGCCATGAAGGAATTAAATTACATTGTTTTCTGAAAAGAGTGGTGGCAGCAGAAGTGATGAAGGTCCAGATGCTACTTTTTTCCATTCCATCCACAGGACCAAAGATCTAGAGCTAGAAATGATCTCAGTGACCATCTAGTCCAATTTCCTCATTTTGCAGAGGAGAAAACTGAGGTCCTGCTAAACCAAGTGATTTGATCAATGTCTTGAAGTTATTAAGCATCAGAAACAAAATTTGAAGCTGGGTTCTCTGACTTCAAAGATGGAGCATTTTTTTTTACTATATCAGATACTCAAAGTCAAGAATGAATACAAGAAAGAAAAAAATGGATTTAACAATAAATGATCAGATGGGAGGCATGAATCTTTATTTTTTTCTCCTTGTGTGATGATAATCTTTGTTTATATCTTAGTGAGTTCCTCCAAAGCTCCTGCCATTCCTGTGATTCATAGATCACAGTTTACCTAATAATTGTGAGAGGGTGTATAGTTAATTATTATGAAATCATCAGTAGGATCATAACTTGGGGCTAGTTTTTCAGTTTCAGGGATACTCATAGTCAAACCTAAAAAGAACACACCTTCAGTTATTCCCAATAATTGTGGCAACCACCCTCCTTTTTTGAAAGGAGAAAATCAAACCAGTCAAGGCTGTGATTTTTGCTCAAATTCTGCCTCTGATACATACTTGTCTGCTTCACTCTAGGCAAGTTTAATAACCTCTCAGTGCCCCAGGGAATACTCTTAGACTAAAAGGCATAGATGAATATATGTTGGAGAGTTTGTTGGAGAGAGTTTTCACAGCAGGAATTCCCTATACAGATTAAACTTCAGCTATGGATCAAAAAGTAACTTTATACAAAAAACTTTATATTTTATAAAATGATACAATATTTGGCTCTCTGGCCAACATTCTGCCATTACCTCAAATCTTCATGTTCACCTGAGAGTGAAAAGATATTTTTTTATTAACTGTCAACATGTAGTCATATTTCAGTTTTGATTTGTTGTGATGTACTCTAGGGTACAGACATTTTATGTAATAGAAATAAGTAATTTGTCCTCCTTTACCTATTCAAAATAACTTTTTTGATTTTTAAAAAATCAGGGGCAGCTAGGTGGCACAGTGAATAGAGCACCGGCCCTGGAGTAAGGAGGACCTGAGTTCAAATCCGGCCTCAGACACTTAATCAAAAAAACTACCCATGTGACCTTGGGCAAGTCACTTAACCCCAACTGCCCTCCAAAAAGCAACAAAAAAAATTTTTTTTAAATTAATGTGGAGAGCCAAAATAGCAGAGTAGAGGAAGCATTAAAGCTAAACTCTCCCAACACTCCTCTCCAAAGAATTTTTGAATAACACCTCAAATCAAATTCTGGATCAATAGAGTCAAAAAAAAGGTCAGGATGAGACATTCTCCTAGCCCAAATGACTTGTGGAGTGTACAGCAGAGATTTGTCACACAAAGTTAGAGGCTGGCCTAGAGCTCAGGTGGTGAACCTTGCTGTGATAACAACAGCAGCAGCTTTAGGAGCTCTTACACCAGAGACAAAAAGAGATTACGGGGGATCTCTGCATTAGCACTGAGTGCAGGACTGGATGCTGTTGGCAACTCCATCACCTATACTTACTTCTGGGTCACAGTTCAAGGGTGGAGAGGAAAGCTTTTAGTCATGAGGAAGCAGTGGCATTGAGGAGCAATATTGCTTTTGGTCCCAAGGGAGCAGAGGCTCTGAGGAGCAGTATCTATTATGATACTTAGGGATCAGGGGTCCATCCTGGGAAAGGACCAGATCTCAGACAATGAGACATCAGTGACCATTCTTCTTGCCAGATCACACCACCTTGGAAGCACTGAAAACTTTCAAAGCTTCTGAACTAACTTTGAAAACAGCAGGGAGGGTGAAAATGAGAAAAAGTACCTCACATAATGAAGGCAAACAAGGAAGAGATTTTTCAATGGAAGTGAAAATAGTAGCAGGGAAGGGTAATGCTTGAACCTCATTCTTATCAGAATTGGTTCAAAGAGAAAAGAGTATATATGCACACACACACACACACACACACACACACACACTCACTTGGGTATAGAAATTTCTTCTCCAACAGGGAAGAAGGAGGGGAAGGGAATAAGAGAAAGGAGGAGGGAAGACAAAAGGAAGAGCAGATTAAAGGAGGCATTGGTCAGAAGCCAAAAAGACTTTTGAGGAGGGAGGGGTAGAAAGAGAGAGAAGGATAAACAGAAAACAGGAAAGAGAGAAATATACAGGTAGTAATCATAACTGTGGGTATGAATGAAACAAATTCACCCATAAAATGGAAGCAGATGACAGAATGGATTAGAAACCAGAATCCAAAAATATGTTGTCTACAAGAAACATGATTGAAACAGATAGACACATACAGTATTAAAATAAGGAGCTAGAGAATGATCTATTATGTTTCAGCTGAAGAAAAAAAGACAGGTGCAGCAACCATGATCTTAGACAAAAACAAAAGCAAAACCAGACCTAATTAAGAGAGATAATCAGGGAAAATACATCTTGCTAAAAGGTACCATGGACAATGAAGTACTACCAATATTAAACCTATCTGCACCAAATGACATAGTATAAAATTCTTAAGAAAAAGCAAAATGAGTCATAAGAAAAAATAGATGGTAAAACTAGATAAGTGGGGAACTTCAACTTTCCCCTCACAAAGCTAAGTAAATCTAATCATAAAATAAATAAGAAAGAAGTTAAAGAAATGAATAGATTTTTAGAAAAGATAGATATGACAGACCTCTGGAGAAAACTGAATTGGAATAAAAAGGAGTATACCTTTTCCTCAGTTGTACATGGCACCTTCACAAAAGTGACCATTAATTATGGCAAAAAATCTCACAAACAAGTGTAAGAAAAGTTGAAATATTAAATGCACCCTTTTCAGACCATAATGTAATAAAAAAAAAGTCACTTTCAATGTGGCTATGGAAGCATAGAATAGATATTAATTGGAAACTAAATAATCTAATCCTAAAGAATGAGGGGGACAAAAGATAAATCATAGAAATAATCAATAATTTCATTAATGAGAATGACAATGAGATAACATACCAAAATTTGCAGGGCGTAGTCAAAGGAGTATTAAGGGAAATTTTACAACTCTAAACATATACATCAATAAAAGAGAAAGAACAAATCAATGAATTAGGCAGGCAACTAAAAAAACAAACCAAACTAGAAAAAAATTAAAACCCCCAGTTAAACACCAACTTAGAAATTCTGAAAATCAAAGGAGAGATAAATAAAAAATTTTCTAAGTGAAAAAAATCATCAATCTAAAATAACAGCAACAAACTAAGTACTGGTTTTATGAAAAAAACTGATAAAATAGGCTAACCATTGTTACTTCAATTTTTAAAAAAGGAAAGAAAACTGAAATGATCAGTATAAAAAATGAAAAGGATAAATGTATTGCCAATGAATATGAAAGTATAGCAATTATTAGGAGTTATTTTGCCTCGTTATTGGTAAAACTGACAATCTTGGTGATATGGATGAATGTTTAGAAAAATATAAATTGCTCAGGTTAAAAGAAAAAGAAATAGAATACTCAAATAATTCTATTTTACAAAAAAATAAATTGAACAAACCATAAATGGACTTTCTAAGAAAAAAAAATTCCCCAGTATTAGATGAATTTACAAGTGAATTCCACCAAACGTTTAAGGAATAATAAATTCCTATACTATATAAATTATTTTTTAAAATAGGTAAAGAAAAAGTTCTATATAATTATTTCTATGATGCAAATAGGGTTTTCATATTTATGTCAGGAAGAGCAAAAACAGAAAAAGAAAATTGTAAACCAATTTTTTCTAATGGGTATTGATGCAAAAATTTTAAATAAAATACTAGCAAAGATATTTCAGTAATATATCACAAATTAATACACTATGGCCAGGTAAGATTTTTACCAGGAATAAATGGCTAGTTTAATGTTAAGAAAACTAACAGCATAATTGATCATATCAATAACAAAGGCAATAAAAATCATGATTATATCAAGAGCAGCAGAAAAACCTTTTGGCAAAGTACAACACACACTCCTATTGAAATACTAAGAAGTATAAGAATAAACCGAACTTACCTTAAAAACATAAGTTATATCTACCTAAAATCAAGAGCAAACATTATCTTTGATGGGAATAAGCCAGAAGCCTTCCCCAATAAGATCAGGGTGAAACAAGGATATCAATTATTAGCACTATTGTTCAATATTGTACTAGAAATGCTAGTTATAGCAAAAAAAAAGAAAAAGAAATTGAAGGAATAAAAATAGACAATAAGGCAAGGAAATTATTACTTTTTGCAGACAATATGATTGTATTCTTACAGAATTCTAAAAAATCAACTGAAAAACTAGTTGAAACAATTAACAATTTTAAAAGTTGAAGGATACAAAATAAACCCACACACATCACCAACATTTCTATATTTTACCAACAAACACAGTAGAAAGATAAAGAGAAATTCCATTTAAAATAACTATAGACAATATAAAATACTTGGGAGTCTACCTACCAAGACAAACCTATGTTCTATGTTTATGAACACAATTACAAAACATTTCACACAAATAAAGGCAGATCTAAATATTTGAAAAAATACTAATTGTCCATGGGCAAGCTGAACCAATATAAAATAAAAAGACAACTCTATCTAATTAATTTGCTCACTAGTAAATTGTGTCATAATGATCAAATTACCAAAGAATTCTTTTATTGGACTAGAAAATATATTTTAAAATATTGATCTAGAAGAATCAAAGTTCAAGATTGTCGAGGGAATCAATGAAAATAAAATGAAGGAAGGAAACTTAGGAGTACCAGATTTTAAACTGTATTACAAAGCAGGAATCATCAAGAAAAAATTTGGTACTGGTTAAACAGTAGAGTGGTGGATTAGTGAAATACATTAGATACACAACACATAGTAGTAAATGATCATAATAATCTAGTATTTGATAAATTCAAAGATGGGAAAACTGAAAAGCATTTTAGCAGAAATGAGACATAGATCAACATCTCACACAGCATACGAATATAAGGTCAAAATGCATAAATGATTTAGATGTTCATGGTGATCTTATAAGTAAATTAGGGGACCATGGAAAAATTTACCTGTCAGATCTATGGATGAAGGAAGAGCATATGACCAAAGGAGAGATAGAAAGGATCACAGGAAATAAAATGGATAATTTTGATTACATGAAATTTAATCTGTTTTTTTTTTCAAAAACAAAACCAGTGCAGCCACAAATAGAAGGAAAACAGGAAACTGGTAGAGGGAGGATAAGAGGGGGAGTGGGATGGAATTTACAGCAAATTTTTCTGATAAAGACATCATTTCTCAAATACATATGGAATACATAAAACAAACTTACAAAAATGAAGGACATTCTCCAATTGAGAAATGGTCAAAGGGTATGAAAAGGCAGTTTTCAGAGGAAAAATCAAAGCTATCAATAGTAACATAAAAAATGCTCTAAATTACTACTGATTAGAGATAGGCAGATTAAAAGAACTCTGTGGTATCACTTCACACCTATCAAATTGGCTAACAAGACAGGAAAGTAAAACAATAAATGGTAAAAGGAGGCGGGAAAATGGGAATACTTATGCATTGTTGGTGGAGTTGTGAACTGGTCCAACCATTCTGAATAATAATTTGTAACTATACCCTAAGGGCTATAAAACTATGCATTCCCTTTGACCCAGCAATGCCACTATTAGAACTGTATCTCAAAAAAATCAAAGGAAAGGGAAAAGGACCTATAAATACAAAAACATTTAAAGCAGCTCTTTTCGTGGGAACAAAGAAGTGGAAATTGAAGGGATCCCCATTGACTGGGGAATGGTTGAATAAGTTGTGCTCTATTATTGTGATGGAATACTATTGTACTCTAAGAAATGATGAGAAAGATGATGTCAGAAAAACCCAGAAAGACTAAAATGAACTGTTATTAAGTGAAGTGAACAGAACTAGGAGTTCTTGTATACAGTTGTAGCAATATTGTACTGTTGATGTAACTGTGAAAGACTTCGGTGCTCTGATCAAGATAATGAAGCAAGACAATTTCAAAGGACCCATGATGCAAAATGCTATCCACCTCCAGAGAACTGAAGAACTCTGAGTACAGAATGAAGCGTACTTTTTTTTAACTTTCTTCAATTTTTAAAAACAATTTTGTTTTATTTTTTGTAACATGGCTAATATGGAAATAAGTTTACCCTGACTTAGTATGAATAATTGATATCATACTCCTTGCCTTCTCAATGCATGAGATGGAGAGAATTTGTAATCAAACTTTTTTAAATGGATGTTAAAAATAAACATTAAAAAATTAAATAGATATCCCATAGGCATATCAAACAGCATGTCCAAAAATAGAACTCATTATCATTCCTGTCTAAACCCTTCCCTTTCTTTTCAGTGACCCATTTTGGCTACTTCAGTGTCATCCCTGGAATTTCTGACTACATAATCAGTTGCCAAATTTTATCATTTCTATCTTCCCAACACCCAGCACCAACACCAACATCATTCTCTTCTTTCTACTCACACAACCACAACCAAGTTCAGCTCTCATCCCCTCTAGCCAGGACTATTTCAATAGCCTCATAAATGTTTCCTCTGCCTAAAATCTCTCTCTATTCTAATCCATTGTCCACAAAGCTGCCCCTGTGATCGATCTAAATTTTAGATCTGATCACGTTATCCCCTCTATTCCCTCTGGTAATGGTGCCCATTACTTCTAGGAATCAAGTATCCGCTGCCTTGTCTAGCATGTAAAATATTGCGAAGTGGCCCTTCCTTAGACTTCTAGCCTGACACATTACTCCACTCCATATCCTTGACCATCCTGTATGTACATCCTGTATTTGTACCTGATTTGCTATTCTTTACATACAATATCTTCCATCATCTTCGGCACATAAAATCTTCCATCTCTTTGAACTGGCTGTCCCCCATGTCTGAAATGCTCTCCTCATCGTACCTCTTAGAATCCTTAGCAACTGAGCTCACATTCCACCTACCCTAGGGAGTCTTCTGTGGTCCTTTAGCTGCTTATGCCTTTCCCTCTCAGTTGCCCTAAATGTACACTGAATGTGCCTTATATATATACTTACTAAATACAAGCGTTCTCCTTATCAGAAAGTAAGCTCCTTGAGGGCCCTTTTTCACTTTTTCTTTATTCCCCAGAGCATGTAATAAATGTTTGTTGCCTGAATGACTTTCAAATCCTTCCCCTGGCTCAACCCCAAACAGCTTAGCAGGAAATAATATGAGGACTGATACTTAAAGTCATACATGTATAGGACAGAGCCATATTCACTGTTCCCTATGTTTGGTGCTTATATATAGTTAGGATTTATATAAGTAGTATTTGTGTAGTACTTTAAGGTTTTGAAGAGTTTTAAAAACGTTCTTTCATTTTTGTATCCTCACAACAAACTTATGAGGTAAGGGCTACTCTTATTCCCATGTGGCAGATGAGGAAACTGAGGCAGACAGAAGTTGAGTGCCTTGCCTAAGGGACACAGAAAATGTCTAAGGCTGAATTTGAACCTAGGCCTTCCCAACTCCTTGTGAAGTATTTGATCCACTGTACTGCCTAGCTGCTTCTGTGTGTTACTTATGTGCCAAGGAATGTGGATTCCTATACAAAGTAAGATGGTTTCTGCCCTCAAGAAGCTTACGTTTTACTACAGGATACAAAATGTTCACAGATAAGCAAACAAATTTGTAAGATCAGGGAATAACAGTTTGGGGAAGGGACACTAACAACCAGGGTGAATCAGAAAGGACTTCTTAAATAAGGTGACCCTTGAGCTGAGGCTTGAGGGGAAATGAAGAATTCTCATAGGCAGGGGTGAGGAGGGAGCAAAGAGGCAGGGGATGAAATGGTGTGGTTGTAGAACATTCCATAAGCAAATTTGGTTGGAGAATTGAGTTTATTATGTGTGTATTGGTTAGGGCGGGGAGAGGGTGAGGTGAGGTGGAGGAGGTAAAGCTTAGCAGCCTGGGAAGACAGGTTGGTAGTCGGCTTGTGAAGGGCTTTAAAATGTAAATGTCTGTAAAATATCAAACTATAGCTTTTGTATTGTCTAGTCAAGGAGGACCCATAGAAATTTCTTGAGTAGAGCAGTGATATAGTTAGACCAGTTCTTTCAGGATATCAATTTGGTATCTGTCTGGAGGGTGGATTAAAGGGGGAGAAACTAGAGGAGTTAGGTGGTGTTGTAATAGGCCAGACAAAAGGTGATGAGGGACCTGGACTAGGAGAGTTGTAATGTGACTAGAGAGAAAGTGACAGCAAATGTCGAAGAGGTAGAAATATAAGCATAATAAATAAATGGATATGGGCAGTGAGATAGAAGGAAGAGTCCAAGATGACTGCTAGGTCGTATACCTAGGTTATTGAAAGAATGACTGTGTTCTAGAAATAGGAATTTCTATTTCCTAATTCAATCCAAACCAATAAACATTCATTGATTGATCGATTCTTATTAGAATAACAATCAGTTCAAATCATTGCTTTGCCACCTATTCTCTGAGTGATTTTGAGTTAATCACTTAATTTCTCTGGGGCTCAGTTTTCTCATCTATAAAATAAATATGTTGCAAAAGGTGATCTCCAAGTTTTGTGCTAGTTCCATGAATGACACAATGGAGAATTTATGGAAAGGTCATAGGATAGAGAGTAAGAAAGAGCCTTAAGAAATCATATGGTTAAACTCACTAATTTTATAGATGAAGAAAGACCTAGAGAAGAGGTGCCATAGGATCATGAACTGGAAGAGACTTCAGAAGTCATCTAAGCTAATCCTATAATTTCATAGATGAGGAAATTCATCTATATAATGAGTTTCATATACATCATTTATGTAAATGGTAGACCAAGGATTCAAATTTTGATCCAGCTTCAAATCTAGCACTCCTCCCGTGGGAGTGGGGTCACAAAATAGGTAATAGGAAATAGGATTTTAACCTAGATCCTGTAAGGTTAAATCCAATATTCTTTGTCCTAAATTTACACTGATCCTGGAGGAAAGATTCATGCTGAATGATGATAAATGGATTAGCAGTGACGCATACTAGTCGATGAAGTACTCTCTTGTTGGAGACCACAGATCCATCAAATTCTTTGACTATTTTTTTTAGCTGACTCCCCACAGTTTACCAAACACTATGCTACTCTGCTTATTTGCTTCTGTATTTTGTTGTTCAGTAGTTTTAGTTGTGTCTGACCCTTTGTGACACCGTCTGGAATTTTCTTGGTAAAGATGCTTGGAGTGGTTTGCCATCTCCTTTTCCAGTTCATTTTACAGTTGAAAAAACTGAGGCAAGCAGAGTAAGTGACTTGTCCAGAGTCACACAGATAATAAGCGTCTGAGGCTGGATTTGAATTTAGGTCTTTCTAACTCCAGGAGCAGTGCCGAATCCACTGTGCCACTCAGCCACCCTTCGGTATACTGCATGCCTAATCGATTACATTGATCAGCCGCTCTATTTCTTATCCAACACTAAAGTGTGTTGGTGACTACCACTTTATAGTGTAATTTGAGATCTGGTGCTGTTTTCAGTTGGGTTTCTCTAGGGTTCTCTAACCATACCAAGATATACTCAAAATATGGTTTAGACATGTAGCATGAAATAAATTGATGAGGTATAGGCTCTGGGTGCCCCCCTTGAACTCCTTAAATCTTTGAGGTACAGGCTCTGGGAAACCCCTTGAAGTCTGATTGAATCTTCCACTTGATGAGGCATTTGCAGAGGCCATAAGTATTTCATTGTGACTGGGCCCAAACCTTTGTTACTGGCCTAACCCTCCATCGCCCATCTGCTTCCCACTCTTGAGCTTATCAAAATATCAATCCACTCTTGCATTGACCTCATTGACTCCTCCTGAAGACCCTCCCCAAACTCCTCTAGACCACCCCTAGATTCCTCTGTATATAAGAATCCTATCTCCCTTCCCTGTGGTGTGAGAGCATCACAGATTGCCCTAGCACAGACTTGCTCTGTGCTAAAATGACCTAGTATAGCCTGGCTCCTTAAGAGTCTATCCCACATAGTAAATTTTTTTTTTTTGGAGGGGAGAAGATAGGGCAATTGGGGTTAAGCAACTTGCCCAAGGTCACAAGGCTAGTTAAGTATTAAGTGTCTGAGGCCGGATTTGAACTCAGGTCCTCCTGACTCTGGGGCTGGTGCTGTATTCACTGCACCACCTAGCTACCCCACATGGTGAACTTCTAGTGAACTTTCAATAAACTTTACTTTTCTTTGGCTGAGAAGACTTGAGTCGAATTATTTTGGCAGGACCTGGAGTGTTGGTATTTTGGGATCTCATTGGGGTCTCACCCTCATTGGGTGAGCCTCTTCATTTTTACAGTAGAGAAAACTATGGCAAGCAGAGTTAAGTGACTTGTCCAGAGTCACACAGATAGTAAGCGTCTGAGGCTGGATTTGAATTTAGGTCTTTCTGACTCCAGGCCCAGTGCTGAATCCACTGTGCCACCTAGCCACCCTTCTGTATACTGCATGCCTAATCTATTACATTCATCAGTCACTCTATTTCTTATCCAACACTAAAGTGTTTTGATGACTACCACTTTATAAGGTAGTCTGAGATCTAGTACTGTTTTCAGTTGGGTTTCTCTAGGGTTCTCTAACCATACCAAGATATACTTAAAACATGACTTAGACATATAGCATGATATAAATGACTAAGTATAGACCAACAAAACCAGAGAATTCAACAACCAACAAATCGTTTGTTAGCATGAAAACACATAATTGTTGCTCATTCTAATGATTTTCAACAAGAAATTTCCAATTTCCAATTTATTCCAAATAAATTTCCAAACCAGGATCATTCAGGGAGTGGTCCAGATGATAGCATTCTATACTAAAGGGTACATTTCTAGCCAAGGTGTCTTCTTACCACCAGTTATATGGTCTGGAGAGTCTCTGAAGGTATTGTGCTACACACACCTTCCAATCTGGGAGTACTGCTCCCCCCCTCCCTACTTACCTCGGTCTACCTCTAGGGTGTCTGCAGTATCTGTGTTTTTTGAATCATAAAGGATTTGGGAGCACAGTCTTTCTGTGGTTCCTCATTCAATTATTTCTCTCCTTTCCCTGGCAGTGGGGGTGGGACAGGAGTTACATTAACCAAGAAAACAAAACATGGAAAAGACATTTTTGGAGCAGATGAGAGGACATGTTTCGCTTTCATAGTCATTCCCTAAAACTTGCTCCCGCCAATGAATTCTTTTGTAAAACAGAATTTCAAAAGAGAAAGTTAACTTAGAGACCATTCACTTCATTTTGCAGAATCAGTCCATCAAAAAGCATTTATTAAAGTGCCTACTTTTTACTAGGCCTTCTGCTAGACACTGAGGTTGCAAAGACAAAAATGACACAGTTCTTGTTCTCAAGGTGTTTGCATTCTGTCAAGAAACTGTGGGAATTAAAATTGTGTACAATAAAAGAGACTGAAGCACAGCTCTGAGCCAATGGCATTTATTAAAGGGTCCATGGTCCCCTCTAATGAAACAGACCTCAGATCTTCCTCATGATCTGAGATGCCTCCTTCTTCCAGGACTTTGTTTGATACTGAAATATGCAAAAGAGGAATAATAAAATATAGAATCTCATTGATTGATAGTCCTTGCTCTTGAGGTCCAAAAATGACATATTAGCAGGGGTGGGGTCACAGGTTGGGCAAAGTATGGGGCATCTCCAATAAGTGGTCATAATATGGTCACTTGCATATGTTGGATAAGAGAGGTCTGGAGGTACCAAAATAAACTGGGGAACTTTGCAAAGCATCAAGGTGTCCCACTCATACTAGATTTGTATATGGAATGTGAGTGAAACAGGATCTTTGTCAGCATTCTTCTGGTTGTACAAATGAGCATCATAACTTGGTAAACAAGTAACAGATACTACATTAAAGTTTGAAGCTCACTATTAGAATCTATATATCCATATGTGATTTATGTAGAATATCAGACTGATCAATACTGATTGGACTAGAGTAGGGGTCCAAATGAGTTATTTCTCAAAAGACAAATGTCAGACCAAATCATAGACATTTCATTTGGAAGCTCAGCTTAAAGGTCAGCTAATCTAACTTCCTTCTCCTTAGAGCAGCCCTTTTTTATATACCTCTTTTCATAGGGAGATCATCAAATCTCTGCTTGAACATTTCCAATGATGGGGCAGCTGATTACTTCACAAATCTACCTATTTCTTTTTTGGATCATTCTAATTGTTGTAAAAGGGCAGCTAGGTAGTGTAATGGACAGATTGCCAGGCCTAGAGTCAGAAAGACTCATCTTCAATGAGTTCAAATCTGGCCTCAGATACTTATTTTCTGTGTGACCCTGAACAAGTTATTTAACCCTGTTTGCCTCAGTTCCTCATCTGTAAAATGAGCTGGAAAAGGAAATGGCAAAACCACAATGGTATCTTTGCTAAGAAAACCCCAAATGGGATCACTGAAAATGACCAAACAACAATAACAATTATTGTAAAATCATTATTCTATTGAATCACAAATCTGCCTTCCATAACTTCCACAATTTGGTCCTAGTTCTTAGCTGCTGGAATTAGGCTCAGTAAATCAAATCCCTCTTCCACATGACAACTGCTGAGATATTTGGAGACCGATATCCGGTCACCATCTACAATTCTCTTAACTGTTCTACATATAACATAGTTTTGAGACCTCAGTTCATTCTTCTCTAGGCCCACTCCAGTTTCTCAATGTCTGACTTAAAATGTGATGAATGTGATTACGTACATTGCAGATGTGATCTGAGCAGCATAGAACACAGAGGAATGACTACCTTACTTGTCCTGGATATAACACATCCAGGGAGAGTCAGTATATGTGGGGTTTTAGACTTGGAATGAGGATGATCTGAGTTTAAATCCTGATACTCACTGGTTCTATTATCATGGGCAAGTCATTTAAACCATGTGATCTTCAGTCTTGTCTGTAAAAATGGATACATAGAGCTAATAATATCTGTGTTACTCTGTACCTCCTTCACAGAATTGTTGTAGGACTGAAAGGAAACAATATACAAAGAGCTTCATAAATCTGAAAAAAAAAATACTAAATACTAGGATTTCAGTAACCAAAGATAGTATTGGCCTCTTTTGGCAGCTTTATCATGCTGATGATTCATATGGAGTCAACTAAAAAACTTTGCAATTTTTTATTCATTTTTTTTTTTAGCTTGGAGAGTCACCTCCTAGGTGCCTCATCATGTCTTATAACAGTTAAGCAAGGAAGCAAAATCCATTTTGTGTTGAAACACGCTGGTTGTCAAAACCCCAGATTTATTGTGGTTTAGGAAGACAGTGAAAGGGCAAACTTCTGATCATGGTGCTGCTTATGACTTAAGGGTCCCATAAGCACCTTCATCAACATGTGGCCAGATTCCATGTCACACAAATGATCTTGTTAGCTATTATTTATTTATAGGAGCCTGGTAGAAGGTAGAGAAATGTCAAAACTGCTAGGTGACATTTATGCTTACAATGTGGTTCACTTAAAAAAATAAATATATTGAAATATACACCTTACACTCTTATCTTCTCATATCCTAAAGAGCATAAAAATTCACATCTATGGGACTAACAATAGGTGAATGGTATAAATGAACAAAAAACATCAGTCTGTGCTAGTTTCTAATCTCTTTGTCTCCGAACAGCTTTGTTCTCCAAGGTTTTGCAAGAACAATCACCTTCCTCCTGAAAGAGATGGCATTTTTTGAGGTGGGACTGGGCCTTTTTGACTGTGGGATCAGTGTCCTGTCAGTATCTTCACATACTATTAAAAATCAGGAGATTTTTGTGGGACTCTTCCAAAACTGTAGCTAAATTTTTATTGGATGAAGTGCCAATATCATGCAAGTATTTATCAAATATAAAGACGAGTTGGGGAAAATGGGTTAAGGGCACAGATATCATTGTGCACACATGTGATTTTCACAAATGACAAGAATCAAATGATTTTCTAGTCCTAATACTTGGAAGCGAATGTGTTTCCATGGCCATTTCTCCCCATCATACATGTGTTGTATGTTTTCTGGCTGAATCATTGAAATGTTTGGCAATTTTTCCAAAAGACAAAACTCATAAAGAGAAGCATCTTGTAGCTACAGAATCCACACCCGAATAAGCATTTCATTCTTTTTTTGGTGCTGAGTAAACCCAGGATTCCTCAACTCCAAATCTATAAAAGGAAAAGAGAAACTTCTGGGAAGTATTACTACCCTCCTAATGGATGAGGAGCAACGGAAGCATTGTAATGACATTGAACAAAGTAAGATTGAGTTGGTGAGTATTATAAATGGCATTTTGATTATTCTCATGAAATCATAGAATTTTAGAGCTACAAGAAATCTTAGAGGTTATTTAGTTTGCTTAACAAATGAAGAACTTAACAAATCATTTAATAAATGAAACACCTGAGACTCATCCAGGGGAGGTGACATACCTAAGTTCACACCACTAATTAGTGTCAGAATCAGAATTAGAAACCAATGTGTGTCTTAAAATATGGCTAATGCCCTTGTTTGTAATATTTTACCCCCTAAGAAAAATTAGATTACATTTTAATTATAATGTTATGGAATAAATAAAATCTTTTTTTGTCTTACCAGTGGTTATGAAGAAAATCTAAGTTCAGGGAACTGAGAACTAAATCTAATTCAGGGAATCTATGATGTGATTAGTTTCACTTGAATATTAATTTTAAATGATACATTAAATTGTTCTTTTATAAATTTGATATCATATCAGTAAATTACATGGGAAGCAGCATGTTATTTCCAGCCCTGACCTCTCTTATAAATTCCAGACCTCCACTGTCTAGTTTTCAGGTCTACTTGTGTGTCTCATTAGTGCTTCAAATTCTAAAAGTTCAAAATTAAATTAATCATCTCAATATTCCCCTCCCCTCTAGATTGTATATCTTTCTGACTCCTCTATTTCTGTTAAGCCTATTATAGTTATTCAGATTAAAAAATATTTAAGTCATCTTCAACCCCTCTGTTTTCTTTGCCTCCCTGCATCTAATCAATCACCAAATCTACTCATTATGAATTTTACAGTGTCCTTAACATTTTCCCCCTCCATTCCATTCCTATTTCTACCACCCCAGTTCAGGTCCTTATTATATCCCACGAGGATTATCTAAACAGATTAGTCTCTTTACTTTTACTTTCAATCTTTTCCAAACCAGCTCAGAATGGTCGGACAGTCAACAAATATTTATTAAACACTAACTACATGCTAGGCACTGTGCTAAAGGCTAAGGATAGAAAGAATGATACATAGAGCAATGTGATAGGAATGCAGGAGAAAGTCAAACAAAGTACTCTAGGAAAATTCCAGGAGGAATGATATCTTGTTGCAAGGGGAGATCATGAAGGCTTCCTAGAGGAGGTGGCATCTGAGAAAGATTTCAGCAGACAGAGATAAAGAGGTAGTATATTTTCTAATTATTCTTCATGATATTGCACTGAAATGTCTGCATGAATACAGAAGTCAGAGAGGGCAGGATTAGACTGGGGAATGAGCTCAGTTCATTTGGTACGTAGAGAAGAATGAAATTCAGTTGGAAAGGAAAATTGGAACCTGACTGTGGAAGGCCTTACAACTTATGCCAAGGAGTTTTCATTTTATTCTTTAGGCAATAGGGAGTAACTGAAGAGCTTTGAGCAAGGGAGTAATAATGATCAGGCTTACCTATCAGGAAGATTGTTTTCACAGTTTGTGAAGGATGGATTTAAAATTTTTAATTAATTTATGATAATTGATAGTAATATTCACCTGATTTTTTATCTTATGCTCAGGATGATTTGTAGCTCTATTAATAAACACATGCTATATAAAAAAGTGTATAATAATATTTGAGAATATATCCAGGAGGTCATTTGTACTTTAAGAATAAAATTTAGAACCCAAATCATAGACTAAAAAAATTTCAGGACTGGAAGTGACCTTCAAGGTCACCTAGTTCAATTTCTTCATTTTATAGGTAACTGAGGTCCAGGAAGTTGAAATGATTTACCCAAGGTGGTCTTATCAACCAATGAACAGAAGATTCTTGAAGGCAGGGACAGTTTTGCTTTTATATTTGCATTCACAGTGCCTGGCACATAGTAGGTTTTCATATATTATTGTTGGATTAGAATAGATTTGGATTGGATTGGAGGACTAGGGCTAGAACCCAGGTCTT
This sequence comes from Pseudocheirus occidentalis, assembly GCA_028646575.1. Lineage (NCBI taxonomy): Eukaryota > Metazoa > Chordata > Mammalia > Diprotodontia > Pseudocheiridae > Pseudocheirus > Pseudocheirus occidentalis. Next base: position 289,293,002 of record CM053594.1, on the reverse strand, counting down.
CAGTGCTCTTTCCACTGTGACTATTTAAAAACAAACAACAAAAGATTGACTGTGAAAATTCTAATACCTGTGTGATGACACATTTAGTAATAAAATTAACAATGAAGGAAGAAAAAGCAAATTGTAAAAAATAGGTATACTATGAAATACAATCATTGCCCTTTACATTTAAGAGTCTAGTGGTAGGTCCACGCAGAGAACAATTGACTAGGCAGCTTATAATAAACTGAAAGTACAAAATCTCATTTGTATTGAATGCTTATTCAGTTCAGTTGATTTGTTAAAATACTCATACAGTTAAGTTTCTACAACAGCAACAACAATAATAATAATAATAACACATTGTTGAACCAATGGTGTGATGTCCATCTATTGAGGGCATCATTGTACTAATGTGTTCAACATTTTTTTTGCTTGAATTTTTCATTTTCAACTTGATTTTGGAATCATTCAGACAACTTCTTCCAGTTCCACTCAAGTCAACAAATATCTATTTAGAAGTACTTGCCATTTGCAAGGCACTGTGCTATGTGCTCCAAATGAACATCTAGCAGGGTTCTTGCTTTCAAAAATCTTACAATCTAATAAGGAGGCATCCAACCTGTACCATCCCCCATATCCCAAAGGAAAATAGGAAGTAAAGCAACCTGATAAAGGTAAAAAAGAGTCAACAGACTGTGAGATGGAGATAATTGATCCTTCCTTCTCCCACCTCATAGGGTTATTATGAAGAGTCCCTGTTGTAAACCTTAAAGTATTCTATTTGTATGCACTAAGATTTTTTTAAACATGTAAATTGTCTGGCCCATTTTCTGGAAACTGTGAGAAGTTCTTTGGGAATCTAGCCCAGCAGTACTAATTGGGAGTAACACTTCATTCCAGTGAGATCATCACCACCCATCATTATCGGGGCTTAAGGCTAGTCTTTCAGTTTTAGGAGTGGCAGGAAGATGTATTCATAGTCATAAAAAGAAGCTTTTGGAGTAGAAGAAGAGTTCAAATCCTGTTATATATTACTAGCAAAGCCCAACATCAAGAGGTAGATAGAGAACTTCCATTTAATGTTCCTGTAGACATTATAAAACATTTGTGAGTCTACTTGCCAAAACAAAGCCAAGAATGTCCTTTATTACATGGGCAAGTCACTTAATTCCATCCGTAAAGTGAGGGAGTTGGACTAGAGGAACTCTGGGCTTCCTTGTAGCTCTAGCTCTAGGACCCCAAGTTACCAAACCTCTTTTGGTCTCAGGATCATTGTAGATAGACATTGTCAGACTAGATGTCTTCTAAAGTCCTTTCCACATCTCTCTCTACAATCTTATGCCATACTGTGGTTTGTAAACATTCTGTTTCTGTGAAGCAGAAGAGAACTGTGCCAAAAAATAATTCTCTCTAAGAACAGAATTCAGTTTCTCTCTGCAGTAGCACACAACCCAGAAGTGTAGTTCTCTACATGAATTCAATTTTTTTAAACAATTGTTTTTTTCCCTGCAGTTAACCATGAATCCAAGCAGTCCCTATGCCAGAACCCACAGCATGTGACCAAGGACCATAGCCATTATGGGTAATAATTTTAAGTCCTCGGGTGGCACACAAAATGGGAATTCTGTAGTGCAGAACTGGAGGTGGCAATACCTCTAATTAAAACTCAGCAATATTGCTACATGTGGAAAAATTGTCTCTGCCCCTGCCAGTCCCATCTCTAGTGTTTCCTACTCCATTTCACACCCCCTTCTGAGATAGCCGCTACCTTTATGTTGTTCTTTGGATCCTAGGGTCACCAAACTCCAAGAGAACCCCCATGTTCTGGAACACCCCCCATCAACACACACATGCACATGCACACACACTGCCCACTCTATTATAAAACATACCTGTACTACTCTGATCTTTACTCAGGATAATTTGAATAAATTAATGCCCGTGTGTTAGTAGTCACAAATGGCAACCCATTCAGCACCAGTTCTGGAAATGCAAATCCCTACCCTCAAGAAGCTTACATTCAACATATTTGCATTTTAGTGGAAGACTTCAATGTGTAACAAATGACTAATGGTAGGATTTTTGAGCACTGTGGCAAGGTTAGTGGTATGAAATATTATTGGGTGAGCGGCTTTCTACTTTGCCTTTGAAGTTGCAGGATATAAAATAAACCCACATAAATCATATGCATACTAGCAAAACCCAACAGCAAGAGATAGAAAGAGAAATTTCATTTACTGTTACCATAGACATTATAAAATATTTGGAATCTACCTGCCAAAAAAACCCCAGGAAATACATAAACAGTTACTTTGCTTCTGCACAGGGACCACCTTAGCCCAATATAATTGCACCTACTGTAATCTGTTGAAATGTTTGTTTTGTTTAGTCTCTTGTAGGTGGCAGCAAGACCCTCAACACCCTGGTGGGGAACACTTCTGATCTGTCTCATAACCATGGTGATTGTAGGGTTCATCTTGTACTTTGTCCATTTTGGTAAAACCATTACTAACACCAGTATCACTCTTCACATTGATGGGAAGTCTAGCATTGTCACCTGTACCTCTGATTCCACCCTTGGTCCTGTCTCAACAACTATTTCCTCACTTATCCAACCACAGCAACAGCGATGCAGTTTTCTATCCCTGTAACCAACCAAAACAACCCCACTGAAATCACCACATAATCTCATGGAGACAACTAAAACCACAACCCCATATCATGGAGTCATTATAGAAGATGATGACAACTAGGACTTTGTGCTCCTTGGGTAGGATTAATACTGTCACTCCTCAAGTCTAGGAGTCAAGAAGCATTTATTGAAGTACCTACTATGTGCCAATCACTGTGTTAAATGCTGGGAACACAAAGAAAGGCAAAAGCAGTCCCTGCCCTCAGGAGTTTGCAATCATATGGAACCACTGTCTAGTCTCTAAACTCTTGGAAAGCTTGTAACTTAGCTATTCTCAGCAATACAATGATCTGAGACAACTCTGGAAGACTTATGATGAAAAATACTTTCCATCCCCAGACAAAGAACTGATCGTGACTGTATACAGATTAAAGCATACTTTCCTTAAACTTCATTTTTCTTGAATTTCTTTCATCTGTGTTCTCTTTCACAACATGACTAATGTGAATATGTTTTGCATGACTACACATGTATAACCTATATTCAATTGCTTGCCTTCTCAATGAGGGGAGGTAGGGAAAGAGGAAGGGAGAGAATTTAGAGCTCAAAATTTTTAAGATGAATGTTAAATATTGTTTTCACATGTAACTGGGGAAAAATAAATGCCTAAATAAAAAAAAAGATTTGCAGAAAAAAAATAATACATACTGCCATTGCTTCTGGAAATGATTTGCTAATTTACTGTACTATGGAATAACTGACTATTTTTGTGACTCTGCAGACCAAAACTACTTTCTCTGGCTACCAATCTTCAATATGTATTGTCTTTTCCAATTTAAGAATGTAAGAAAGTGGTAACTGTTTCACCTCTTGTGTTAATATTCCCAACACTTAGGACAGCGCCTAACATGTAGTGAGCACTTGACAAATGCTTTTTCATTCTTTAATTCATTCATTTCATTCCTTCATTCATCTCAACTTTTGTCCCCTGTTGGACTATCTTCTTTTTTTTTTATGGTGCCAATTTTAAATAGATTTTATTCTCCAGCACAATTGCATTTCCA
>CM053594.1:289260253-289288824 GCA_028646575.1 Pseudocheirus occidentalis | reverse complement strand
CTCTGCCCAAGTCTTTAGCCCCCTTTGCTCCAATAGTTTCCCACCCTTAATGTTTCTGTTCCCACCTTTGAACTGGCCTGGCTCACCATTGTCTATGGTCTCCAGGTAGCCTCCAGCAACTTCCCACCCTTAATCACTCATTACTGGAGTCTGACCTCATCTGACTCCTCCTAAAGACCCTCCCCAATCTCCTCCTCTGGATCACCCCTAGATTCCTCCCACAACCTTTCTGTATATAGAATCCCATCTTCCCTCTGTTGTGTGAGAGTGCCATGGGAAAGCTTGGTACAGACTTGCTCTGTGAGAGAGCGCCATAACTAGCTTAGCATAGACTGGCTCCTTAAGAGTCTACCCCACATGGTGAACTTGAACTTTCAATAAACTTTACTTTTTCTTTGGCTGAGAAGACTTGAGTGGAATTCTTTCAGCAGGACCCGGCATGTTGGTATTTTGGGGTCTCAGGCAGCCCTAATCCTCTTTGGGCACCCTCTTCAGTGTGACCTACAAGAGGATTCAGGGGATTCAGCAAAGGAGACAGGGGAGGAGAACCAAAAACCTAGAGAGAAAAGAATATCAAAGAGGAAAGAGTGATTAACAGTTTAAAAAACTGAAGAAAGGTCAAGGATAATGACGATTGAGGAAAAGCTATTGGATTTGGCAACTATGAGAGATTTAGAAAGTTCTTTTTGTGGAATGATAATGTCAGAAGTCATATTGTAAGGGATTGAGAAGAGAGTGGGAAGAGAAAAAGTCAAGACATTTATGGAAGACAGCCTTTCTGAGGAGTTTAGCTACAAGGGGCAGAAAATATATGATGATAAGCCTAGATGGAAGGACTAAGGGGAGGTTTTTTTCAAGACAGGGGAGATGTGGGCACATTTATAGGTAACAGGACATGGAGAGAGAGAGATTGAAAATAAGTGAAAGAGTGGGGATGAAGAAGGACAGATCTGTTGGAGGAGATAAGATTGAATGGGATTGCTTGAACAAGCAGAAGGATATTCCTTGGTAAGGAGGAAGGGTGCTTGTACTCTGTACCACTGAGAGTTGGTTTAAATATCAGATGATGCATGTAAAGTGCTCTGTAAACTATGAACATTACATAAATATCAGCTACTATTGGAGTGTAGAATTCTAAGGATCCAGAAGATAACACTGAATGAAGAAGAGTGTGTACCCTAAAGAAGTGGGTCAGAGGGAGACAGGTCCATCATTTATTTCCCGATCCCCACTAAGGTTGATGCTATTCTATTCCATGATGAGTTCAAGTCAGTTCTAGGAAGCTCCTGCTGATTTAGGTGAGATTCGTGAAAAAGAGAATGCAAGAGACAGATTTTTTCCAAACCTGTGTTCCACACATTCTGCTATATCTGAGTTCTAGGTGAGACTGGAAACCTGAATGAGGGCAGCAGAAGTCTGCCCAGGGGCTCGGCTGATCTGCCATAACTTCCACATATGAATTCCACCTCTAGCCAGAAGAGTTCAGTGGATTATAACACTTGGGGAAATGAGCCTAGCTAGTGTTCACAAAGATCATAGCTGATTAATAAAGGTCTAGGGAATCAAATTGTTGAAGTGAATTAAATTGATAGCTCTGGGTGGTATTAAAAATAAAAAGTACTCCCAGTAACCATTGATATGGGTAAAGCTTAAGATAAAGCAGAAATTGGGTGGGGACTGGCTGGTGCCATGTTACAAAAACCAGGCCTCAGGCAGGTGTGAAGAAAAAGTGTTATCTCCTTCCAACATCTCTCCCTAAGGGAGGAATTCAGGGAGAATACATGAACCACACCGACAAATTGCCTAATATTAGGAATATTAGTATTTGACCCAAAGTATGGTCAGATACATTCACAGCTGAGAGATTCACTGCCTGGGTCTCCCACACCATGCAGCCAGCAGAATATCTCTAGACCACAGAAATGAAATATTTGTGGACTAGTTCTATGGGAAGAAAGGAAGAAGAGAAGCTTAAGCACTTAACGTGTACCAGGCACTGTGCTAAGCACTTTGCCAGTATTATTATATTCAATTCTCATAATAGCCCTGGGAATAATATTATTATTATCCCCTTTTTACATTTGGGAAAACTGAGGTAGATAGAAGTTAAGTGAATAGTCCAGGGTCATACAGCTAGTAAGCGTCTAAGACCAGTTTTGAACTCAGGTCTTTCTAACTCCAGGCCCAGAATTCTCTCTTCTGTATCATCTAGCTGCCTCCCTTGGTTCGCATTTTAACAAATATAACATCTAGTCCTCTGTGAGGCTGTCATGGGGCTCCATAAAGCTGTATTCCATAGAATTGGTGGCTTTTAGAGCTTTAAGGGATATTAAAAGAGAGAGATCTAGGCCAACTCTAATTTTTCAGATGAGGAAACTGAGGATCAGAGAAGTTGGAGTGATTTGTCAAGGGTCACATAGGAAGTAAGTAGTTGAACCAGCAAAGGGTGGCAGAAGCTCAGGAGTCAGAGGGTGACATCCTGCCTCTGAGGCTTATCCCTGTGATGAGGTGTAGGCTCTGGGACCCCCCTTAAGCTCTCCTTGAATCTTTGAAGTACATGTTCTGGGAAATGCCTTGAAGTCTGATTGAATCTTCCCACTTGATGAGGCATTTGCAGAGGCCATAAGTATTTCATTGTGGCTGGGCCCAAATGTCTGTTACTAGCCTGGCCCTCCATTGTCCATCTGCTTCCCACCCTTGAGCCTATCAAAATATCAATCCACTCTAGCATTGACCTCATTAACTCCACCTGAAGACCCTCCCCAAACTCATTACTGGAGTCTGACCTCATTGACACCTCCTGAAGACCTTCCCCAAACTCTTCCTCTGGACCACCCCTAGATTCCTCTGTATATAAGAATCCCATCTTCCCTCCATATGTGTGAGAGAGCCACAGAATGCCTTAGCACAGACTTACTCTGTCCTGCTTGCCCAATGCAAGCATCACAGATACCTAGGCTCCTTAAGAGTCTACTCAATATGGCGAACTTTTAATGAACTTTCAATAAACTTTACTTTTCTTTGGCTGAGAAGACTTGAGTCAAATTCTTTTGGCAGGACCTGGCATGTTGGTATTTTGGGGTCTCAGGCAACCCTAACCCTCTTTGGGCACCCTCTTCACCTGGTGGGTTCTTAGTTTCCTTATCTGTAAAATGAGGGGATTAGACTAGATGGCTTCTGAGATCCCTTAGAGAGACATCTCTGACCCTATGATTCCAGCTCAGGTCTGTTGACATGACATTCAACAAGCTTTCCACCATAATTACTAGTTTAACTGCTTATGCCATTGAAAAGGATATAGAGAAACTCATCTTTTCTCTGTTGGATTCCTGATTTTGCCCTCCTAGTGTCTTTCCCTTCCTAGACTTTCACAGGCTAACCAAAGGAAAGGTGTGGATCTTGGAAGGAACATCAGGATTTAGCCATGGATTAGAGGAATTAGAAATTTTGGGTTATAAGTAAATAACTTGTGGCTGCTTCTCTCTCTTGCTTCCTTATGTAAACAGGCAAGCTTAAACACAGTGGATGAAAAGCTGGCCTCAGAACCAAATAAGCTCAGCTTCATGTTGTGCTTCTAACACAGACTAATTGTGTGACGTTGGGCAAGTCAGAATCCCTCTTGAAGGCTTGTAGTTTCAGAGAGTGGTGTTGAACTGCATTAGCAGAGAGAGTTTCTTTGAAGCTCCAGGAGTCCCCGAAATAATGAAAATTTCTGCTCCACCCTGTCCTTTACTCTTTAAGCTTTCTAAAACACTGTTCTCTTCCTTAGAAATGTTTAATATCCATATTTCCTATGAGAAAAAGTCAGAATTATTTACTTAAACCTGCCATTCAAGCCCTCTTATAGTATGGACCTAACCAGCTTTTCTGGCCTTAAAGCATATTGTTTCGAATACCTGGAGAATTCCTGATCCATTAAGATTGAATGGCAAGCATGTCAGTGATTTTCTAATAGCACAGTATCTGGGTTGTAAAGAGAGAATATTTTGAAAAAACTTCGGGTCTCTTCAAATTTTGGAATGAGAAAACCTTTGCTTCTTAAGGTTTCAAAAGTAACTAAAGTTACTTAATTCCCTAGGGATTTGGTGAAGGGGGTGGGGGACTACTTTTGCTAATCCTCAATGGAGAATTTTTCTTCCAAGTCCACACTGGAATTGTGGAGGAATGCAGTTATGGAATCCTAAGGAGGAATTTTGTCAGATTTAAAAAAAAAACAAAAAGGGCTGTTAGCAGGATCTGGGTTATAAAAGGCCTCTAGGTCAAGGGTTTTTGACTTTTTTTTTTTTTGCTAACATAGACCCCTTTGGCAGGTTGGTAAATCCTATAAATACATTTTTATGATAACAATGTTAAATAACTAAAGAAAATATTAAATTTCAGAGAAAGATTTATTACTTTTTCTCATTCAAGTTCACAGAGTCTCTAAAATCTATCCAAAGACACTTTAGGAATCCACAGATCCCAGGTTAAGAATGCGTATTCCAGAACAACATAGGATGAGACCATTCCTTCTTTCAAATGATAGGCCTTCAAACAGTTGAGGACAGCTAATATATGTCCTCAGTCCAGAAAAGAAGATAGTAATAGGAAAAAAAAACCCACCAAAAATACCAACTAAAGACACAGTTCCCTCTAGGGTGCCCTAATTTCTGTTTATTTGTTCTTTTTTTTGGTCCTCACACCTCTGCTTGCTGCAAGTTTGGACAATTTCCAACTTTTTTGTCTTTGCTAACTCTCTGGGCTCAAATCTTTAACTTCTGTGGTGCTGTAGAAGGATCATAGGCTCTGGTTAGTTAGAGGAACTAGGTTTGAATCCCCTTGGTCCCCTATTACCTGTGCGATCATCATTCAAGCTTTCTAGGCCTCATTTTCCTCGTCTATAAAATATGAGGGCTGGACTCTATGGTCACGCTCTATGGCCTGTCTTTAATGCCTGCTTTCACATCTGTGGGTCCAACCCTTGTTTTGCCAATACAGTCTCTTCCATTGTCTCTAGCGACTACAGAGCAGAACAAAGCACACATGCAGGTATCCAAACCAAACACTGCATACTTCAAGATCAAAAAGTTCATTTCCAAAAGCTCATGAAATTAAATTAATCTTTTAATAACTATGTTGGGCTGTGTGATGATATGAAACTTGCACAGACTCATGGCCTGGTTAGGCCTTTGACACCTGTAGAACTAGAGGGGCAGAGCTGAGGGATGTAGTCAGTCCTTAAGCACAGGTCTCTGAGGAACTCGCCAACCACTTGACCCACTCTCGTGTTTCTTTTCTGTGACTCTGTGTGACTGACTTCTTGACTTGTTCCTTGGCTTTGAGATCAATAGCAAAGTTTCCACTCCCCATTTCATCTGCTTGAATCCAGCCAAAGACCTGACCGCTGGCTTCTGACATCAGTCACTCCCTCTCTGAACAACATGTTTTTAAATGGGGGATTTGCTTATAATCAGATTCTAAAAGGTTGGCCTTGTAAAACCAAGGCCAACGTGATTCTTTTTGTGTTTGAGTTGGACTGTCTCAAATTTTATGATTTGGTTAAATGATGGAATATGATGAATCACTAAAAAGAGCTTAGTGGGTATTTAGTAGTTTTTCAATTGTGTCCAACTCTTCATGACTCCTTTTGGTATTTTCTTGGCAAAGATACTGAATTAGTTTGCCATTTCCTTCTCCAGCTTCTTTTACAAATGAGGAAACTGAGGCAAATAGGATTAAGTGACTTGTCCAGGGTCACACAGCTATTAAGTATCTGAGGCTGGATTTAAACTCAGCTGTTCCCAATTCCAGACCCAACACTATCTATGGCGCTATTTAGATGTCCAAAAAAGAGCACTTTCTTTCAGTTACTAAAAATGCCAATTGCCAGATGTTGTAGCAAGGGCATTTAAAACCAGGGCTCATTTTAAGGTTCTGTTGGTATGAAAATACTAACTAAATCTTGAGAAACATGAAAATTGCTTATTGAATGAAGATTTGTACCATATTCTTGTGTTTGTTTCATATTCTCTCAAACCACTCCATACAACTAGATAGTTAGTCATTCTCTTCTTGGGCACTTTTTAGGAATGATTGCAACGAATTATAAGATAAACCAATTCATTTTCAAAAAGTTCGAATTGTTACAAAGTTACTTGTCATACTGAATTTTTAAAAACCCCTGCCTATAACACCCACCCATTTTCAATTAGCTAATCAATAATCATTTATTCAGTGTTTACTATGTATCAGACCCAAGGCTCTGGAGATAAAAGACAAAAGTCCCTGTTTTCCAGGAGCTTATAGAGGCTTTAGACTCTGGAAGGATCTGGAACAATCTTGTGTAGGTCTTTAAAGGAAGCCAGGGTTCTAAGAGGCAGAGACAAACAGAAAATGCACTCCTGGTATGGAGGGCAGTCTGGGCAAAGGCATAGAGAGAGAAGATGAAATGTGATGGATGAATTGCAGTCTCTTCTCAGACTACATAGTCTTTTGAAAAAGTATTTTAAACATCTAATTTGGAAAGAGGCTCACAGTGACCATATTTCACATTGTAGTTGTTCTAATAGCACTAGAAGAGGGCGGGTTGGACCGGAGAGCATATGAGTTTTGAGAATTTCTTCTTTTATTGTTATTGTTTTTGCTGTTGCGTTGCTTCAGTCACGTCTGATTCTTCATGACCCCATTTGAAAGGGTTTTTTCAGCAAAAGATGTGGTTTACCGTTTCCTTTTCCAGCTCAGATGAGAGGAAGAAACTGAGGCAAACAGGGTAAGTGACTTGGCCAGGGTCACCCAGCTAGTAAGTGTCTGGGGTCAGATTTGAACTCAGGAAAATGAGTCTTGCCTGGGACTCTATTCACTGTGCCACCTAGCTGCTCTTAAAGTAAGGGTTGGAATGGTTGCTGTTGATTCTTTGTGACTCCATTTGGAGTTTTCTTGGCAAAGATACTGGAGTGGTTTGCCATTTCCTTTGCCAGCTCATTTTACAAATGAGGAAACTGAGGCAAAGAGGGTTAAGTGACTTGTCCAGGGTCACATAGCTAATTAAGTATATGAAATCAAATTTGAATTCAGGTCTTCTTGACTCCAGGCCCAGCACTCTAACCACTCTGCCCACTTACCTGGTCCTGGGTCTCACCATATAGGAGCTGGTCTTAGTGCAGAAACCTAGTCCTGTTGTAGGTCAGAAATTCTGAGCTCAAGCAATCCACCCCTCTTTTTATTGCCGTTCTTTTACTTACTTGATAATAAAAAAGAGTTTAACTAAGGGAAGATGGGCTTAATGACCGAAATTTTCTTCTGATGATACTGATTGTGAAGCTATAGAATTTGGTTAGACTTTATTCTTTTAAAAACTTCTTTCAAAGCTTCCCTCTATAGGAAGATGTAACATTTCTCCATGTGGCAAAATGATAGAGGCTGGTGCAATGGTCTTAGGATACACGAGTTGGACTACTTAGAAGTGATATTGCTTCAAAATGAGGCTCTTTTCTTACTCTTGTATGTAACCTGATTTGGACAGGGGCCAACACAAGTCATGCTTTATGTTATATCTGTTATCAATGGAACATGGTGTTATAGAGAGATTCCAATCAATTCCTTCATTTATTAAAGCCATCTATGCCCAGGCTGGGTAACAGAACGTCCCAGCCACTCATTAATCCCTAAGGACTATCATATAGCCAGGTAATGTAGGCTGATGGACAGCACTAAAACTTCGTGACAAGCTCTCTTTTAAAAATGCTATTTCTCTCTAGCCTATGTCTGTGATGATACCTTACCTACATTATTAATTATTAATTATTTTTATTACTATATTTGGAGGCTGGGTCTCCCTATCTTGCCCAGGCTGGAAGTACAGTAGCTGCTCACAGGTCTAATCCCATCTCTGGTCAGCACTAAAGTTTCAACCTACCTATTCTTCCAACTTGGGCTGATTTGCCCCTCCTTAGGCAGCCTGATGACTCCTGGCTGGTCTTAGTGCAGACACTTGATTGGTTTTGGTTCCATTTCAATTTAGAAATCCTGAACTTAAGTGATCATCCACCAGCCTCAGGTCTCTGACAGTAGGGACTACATGTATGTGTACCTATGCCCAGCCTTATCTATTTTCTTAATAAAATCAGGAAAAAAAATGTTTGTTTGTTTGTTTTTTAACACAGTTCACTAAAATGCCAGATCTAGGGAAAGGTCTTTTCTCATGCTGATCATGGTGCTCTCTACACCACCTTCTTTTCCTGGATATTCTCTCATGTCTGAGGTTGGTTGATAAGTTTGTTTTGATTCTCTTCTTTCTTGGCTCTGCTCCTAATGCCACTACAGGGACCCCTTGTCTTCTCTTTCTGACCAGTTGCCAGATGTCTTCACCATTTTTGGCTTGAGAGCTCCTGAAACTGTTACTGCTGCTGTTGTTGCTGCCTCCATGGCCTATAGCTGTTATTTCCACCAGGTAATTTCTGAAATATGATTGCCACCCAGTATCAGAGACCTCTCCTTCCTAAGTTTTGGGGGAGGGAGGCTGAACAAAACCTTGTTTTTGTGTTGGTTCTACTGCTGCATAATTGGATTTGAGGCATTATTGTAAAATTATTTGGAGGGGAATCATGTTGGATATGTTGAGTTTGAGGTGCCTATGGGATATCCAGCTCAAATTATCCAACAGACAAAGTTAGTGGTATGAAATAGGAGCCAATGAGATCAACAAGTAAGAGAAATAAGAGGAAAAGAGAAAAAGTCTTAGCGTTCTGCTTAGTGGTAATGGCATGGATGAAGAACCAGCAAAGGAGACAAGGGATGAATGGCAACAACAACAACATTTTATATCTGTCTCTATCTCTATCTCTATCTATCTCTATCTAGGCTAGACATAAAAGTTATATATAAAATACATAGGATTATAAAGGAGGTTAGAGGTTAGTGAATATTGGTGGAAGATAATAACCACATCAAAGAAGTCATGAATTCATGAAGAAAACTTTTGGACAATAATGGTTTGATGTGTTAACTCTTCTGGATGTTTATTTCAGAATCCATTACTTTGACTCCTCCCCCCTCCCCCCAAAAAAGCTTTTAATGGTGGACATTTCAAGATTTATGGGAAGTGTGAATATATTCATTTGACTCAGTAAACTTTTAATTATCTTTAAACCCAAGGCAATCACTCTGCTAATGGGGAAAAGCAACCCTGTGGAAGTCCAAAAGGAAGGTCACAACGGGGCCCTAATCCTATTGCCAAAATCAGCTGCAGGGTTCCCCAGGGATTATAGAACTTTTGAAAGCTTGCCTGCCTATAACCCATTCTCATAAAAGGAAATTACAAAATTTATGGGTAAGGGAATGGTGTGCCGTCTTTAGGAATAATAATAATTATAAACATGTTGCTAGGTGTGGAACTTTGTGGAGCTTTGAAAACAATTTATTCATAGTTGGAGAGCTCATTCTGATTAGAGAACAGTAAATATGACTGTCACACTCTGGAAATAAGACCAAAGGACAAAATCTGAACCATAAATTTCCCTGTCCATTTGGCCATTGGGAACATACTCCCCAAATTTAGAATGATTGCCCAAGTTATTATATATCAGGAGAAGAGGTGTAGGCTCCTTCTTTTTAGCTCTTATGGCAGAAAAAAAGACTTAAGGATAAGGATCACATTACCAGGATAGATAAGAAACTTGGATGTCAGGATATGGGGAGCAGTGAGACACAATTAGGAAGTGAAATCGTGAACAAAGGATGTTTTATTTGAGTTGCTATTCAAAGAAACAGAACTCTTCACATGGGGCATACTCTCTATGTTTAGAAACCACCCCCCAAAAGGTTCTCACCCCATTCCCACCACCATCATCAATAATAACAACAATCATATATTTTAATGATCACTTTTTGGATTTCACCAAGCAGAGAAGAGGCAGAGGGAATGGTACAAGTCCAGAATGTACATGATCTCTTCTGGGAACTATGCTGGCCTGAAGTGGAAGATCTTTGTAGTGGACATAGAGCTACCACTAACATGTGGCAAATAGAGCTTTTACCTAAGATGCTGTTAAGGGGGATGGGAGTGGGAAGTAGGAAGGGTACATGCTTACTTCGTGTGATGATGGCTATAGACACTCTTGCATCATTGTCTGGGCAACTGAATAGTATCAATACTGCCAGATTCTCCTGTTCTAAGACCCACTGCTGCAATATATGTGTAGTGCTTCTTCCCTTCCCTTACCCATGTCCTACGCCTCTCAAATGCTTTTCCATAACTATATTAGCCCCAGGTAAAAATATTCTTAGTTATAGCTCTAGTGAATATACAGTTGGAGACATCTGATTGTAAAGAGTCTTGAATGCTAGGAGGGGATGGGGAATCCTTGCATTCCATATTTACAAACAAAAACTGAGATAAAAAGGTGGATCCGCAGCAGAAAGGAGCATTCCTGGGATCCCTTCCTTCTGTGCTGGATCAGTGACTAATTCTTCTTTTATCTGACTTCGGTTTGCAAGTCATACAGGTTTCTGGCAAAGTAGATTTAAATATTTAAGCACTGGGATTAGATATTCAGAACATTTTTCTTGATTAAAGTCTCTGCTGTGCAAACATTACACAGATATATCAGATATTCTCTTTCAAGTAAATTGTCATGTCTTCTGTTTTTCTTACTGTGGACGAGGGACACAGTGAGTGCTACAAATGCTTGTTGATTTGAATCTTTCACACACATAATAATAACAATAAGAACAACAACTAGCATTAATCTAATGCCTTAAGGTTTGCTAAATGGGGCCTTCCAAATATTTCATTGTTACAAGGGTTGGAGGCAGGCACTATTATTAATCCCATTTCACAGATATTAAAACTGAATTAGGCAAGGGTTAGGTGAAAAGTGTGTGGTAACTAAAGCTAGCAAGTGTCTGAGGTCATATTTGAACTCACATCATTCTGACTCCACTACACCACCTCGTTGCCTCAAGATTACAGGGTCGTAAGACCATACATATAGCATGGGAAGGAACCTTCTGATGAAATAAGCTATAAAACACAAATTGCATTGCTTTTGGTTTTTTCATCATTTGTCCCAAAGAACTAATTACCATTTTACTATTTTGTCCATTCTCCATTTCTAGTTGCCCACAAGAAAGCACCATGAAATTTACTAAAGCTATAGGTGTGTGCGGTGAGTGTGGGGAGGAGTTCCTCTCTCACTCTCTTGGATCTTCTGTTCTAAGTGGCTAATGCTACTGGTAAACACACATTCCTGGATCTATTTTACACATTCCTGGATCTATTTTACACCAACACAAAACTTATTCATGGTGCCACCCCAAAGTTGCATACCAAGGAAAATACAGGGAGTATATTATTCACCCTCCCAGAGCAACTCAACTCCACCTTCCAGTTTGGGTTACTGACCAGGCTTTCACCAGAGACCTAGAACCATGTAGAGATGGTATTTTGTCATTGCCAGGGGGCACCTCTACCCCTACCAATGGAAATCAACATAAGGCTTTCTCCTGGGAAACCATAAGAGGAGCTCAACGACCCAGTACTGATCAAATAGTACATGACATACATGATGGGGCTTGACTAGATTGGAAGGAATTGATACTTAATATTTATAAGCACTTAGCACTATATAAATGCTTTTTCCCCTCCCTTCTCTCCTTCCTCTTCCTCTTCTCCCCTCCCCCCCCCCACACCTGTTCCAGACCATCTGAATAATGGAACATTCCTTTTAGGTGACAACACATAATGAAATAATCAATACTAGGATTTGTGGCCAATGTACTTACCAACTTTTCCCAGTCTATCTTCTATACCTAATTTAGTCTCTTTGGGAAGAAAAATCCTTTTGAGTTTTAGCCTTCTGTCTTATTTTGTTTTACGGAGTATAAGTATCTTCTGCCATCACTTGTTTGGAATGAAAAGCAGAACTCACTCCTTATGAAGTAATAATCTTCTCATAAAACTTTGCAAAACACTGTCAAACAGAAGAAATCTATCTGTCCCCAGGCTTTAATTTACACTCCCTGTTTTCTGTCTAAGAGAGATTCCATTTTAATCTCTTTTTTGGATGATGTTGGCAAAAAAGAATTAATTATCTGCTTAACTTTTCTTTTTACAATTGTTATGAATATTTAGAGGCTGGTAGCATGAGCCTGCAACACAGGATAACTCCAGATCATGAAAACCCCAGCTCAGGTTTGGAAAGTGAAAATGGAGAACTATATCCTTATTCTGGCAATTTGGGATTATTAGTTTATTATTGTTGTTCAGTTGTTTCAGTTGTGTCCACCCTTGGTGACTACATTTGGGATTTTCTTGGCAAAGGTACTGGAGTGGTTTGCCATTTACTTCTCCAGTTCATTTGACAGATGAGGAAACTGAGACAAGCAGGGTTAAATGACTTGCCCAGGATCATACAGCTAGTAAGTGTCTGAGGCCAGATTTGAACTTAGAGAGACTAGTCTTCCTGACTCCAAGCCCAGCACTCTATGCATTTCTTCACTTAGCTGCCCCCAGAGACTGTAAATTAGGGGATCTTAAAAACTATAATGCTGACATTGTAGGTTCTCCAGTAAAGCTGATTAAGGGACTGTCTTGCTTCTGTTTATATCTTCAACCCTTACCACAGTGCCTGGCACATAGTAAATGCTTCATAAGTGCTTTGTCTACTTTTTATTATCGTCATCCCACACCCCTCCCTCATTTTACTGATGAGAAACTGAGAGAACAACTTGTTTAGGGTCACAACTTAGTAAGTGTTTGAGATAGGATGGCTAGAGCTGTATCCAGTATACCAGCTACCTGCTGGCCTGCAAGCCGGTTACTAACACACTTTTCCACAATCCCCACCCCACCCTTCCACCATTCTCCAAGGTGTACAGAGATTCTCAATGGGGAGGGAAGAATGACAAACAACTTTGCCACCTTATTGTCAGTCTGTTCCCTTCTCTTTTTTGCCTCTTTCCACTCCCCCACCAAGACATCATCAGCACATTTCATCCCCTAGTTCCCCAAAAGGGAGGCTCTCTCAAGGCTCCAGACTATGTGTTGCTTACAAAAGGGGTTGGTGACTCAATCATTTAATACCTATGTACCTCAATTTCTCTCAAATAATCCTCAATTAAATTACAGGGACAACTGGCAGAATGCTTACGGACTGACAAACACTTCCAAACTTGACCTGTTGTGCTTAGCAATAATCCTGTCTTAAACTGGTATTGAATATTTAGCTTGCAGATCAAGTCCTAGTAGGTTCAGTGGGGAGTTCCATTTAATACCCCAAGTCCTGCCTGTTGGTTTTGGGAAATGGTAAGCATGCTTTCAGAGTCCTAGAAAGTTTCCTAAATGGGTTAAAAAGATTAAGTTTCACTTTGTACACAATTACGGACACATTGTATGTGTGATGACCAACTCTGATGGACTGGGCTCCTCTCAGCAATATAAATTTAGAAGATAACTCCAAAAGACTCATGATGGAAAGGGCTATCCACATCCAGAGAAAGAACTACAGAGTGTGAATGCAGATGGAAGCAAACTATTTGCTCTTTCTTTCTTTTGTGTTTTGTTTTGTTCCATCCCTTTTTTTCTCCACTGTTCACTCCATTGGTTATACTCCTTCTTTACAACTTGACTAATGTTCAATGTGAAGATATTTGTTGAGCCTGTATTTGATTATATGCCATTATGGGGGTGAGGGGGGAGAAGAAGGAGAGGGAGAAAATTTGAAACACAAGGGATTGTGGAACTGAATGTTGTAAACTAAAAGTTAATAAATTCAAACTTAAAAAATTATTAAATTTCATGAAATCTCTCACTAGGATGATACTGTTTGGGCTTCAGGCGAGGATACTTTTCCTAACTGGCTAACTTAAAGGATTAAAAGTGGCCTCGATTACTGCAACTATCTTACTGAAGTGGGACTTATGTGAAACAAATATATCCACATATATGAATGACTATATGAGAGGTGGTTGGTATAGTGGGTCTCATTC
Source organism: Pseudocheirus occidentalis (assembly GCA_028646575.1). Lineage (NCBI taxonomy): Eukaryota > Metazoa > Chordata > Mammalia > Diprotodontia > Pseudocheiridae > Pseudocheirus > Pseudocheirus occidentalis. The sequence continues at coordinate 289,274,859 of CM053594.1, read as the reverse complement.
TAGGTTTGGAATTCTGCTTCTGATGCTTACCAGCTGAGTGACCTAAGATAAGTCAGTTAATATTGCAAAGCCTCAGTTTCTTCAACTGTAAAATGAGGGGACTGGATTAGATCAAAGGTGTTAAACAAATACCGAGTATATTGAGCTTGAATAAAATACAATTGTGTGTGTAGTGCCCAATTGTTTCAATTATGCCTCACTCTTTGAGATTTAATTGGGATTTTCTTGGCAAAGATACTAGAGTAGTTTGCCATTTCTATCTCTAGATCATTTTACACATGAGGAAACAAACAAGGTGAAATGACTTGTCTAGGGTCACACAGCTAGTAAGTATCCAAAGCTGGATTTGAACTCTGGACTTCCTGACTCCAGGTATAGTGCTCTATCCACTACACCACCTAGCTGCCCCAAACCATAAATGAGAAATATTTAACAAAATGAACAAAAATACAATTAAACATAGATAATAATACATTTTAAAACTAAGCCAACATGAATACCAGAGGGATCCTTCTCTAAGCATTAGTGGTTGCCATTTCCATTTTAGTTTGACATTATCGGATTAGAAGACCTCCAAAGGCTCCCCTCTGGCTATAAGTCTATGATTTTTTAAGCTTCATGGAAAAAACTTTGGAGTAGGAGTCCAGAATACCTGGGTTCTAGTTCTACCTCGGTCACTTTCTAGCTCTGTGACATTTCTTCTCTGTAAAATGGAGAGTCAATTCACCAAACAGCTGCTTACCACCCAGAAGGTGCTGAGGTTCCCTCCAGGTACAGACACAGAGATAAACCACTGTCCCTTCCCTCCTGGAGTTTTCAGGCACACAGGGATCTATAATATTTTTGCAAATAATTATAAGGGTGCAAAAGTACACGTGAACAAGCAATAATGATAATGTCTCAATTATTCTGCAAGGGAGTTGTAAAGATGAAGTGACATCACACAGGTTAAAGTACTTTGAAAAGTATTAAGTATTATGTATACAAGGAATTATCATGAATTAGAGGCAGTAGATGTTTGTCACTCAACTTCTATTGGCAAATGAATCAGGAGCAGCCAAGTGGGCCACTGTGTGTATAGAACACTGGACCTGGAGTCACGAAGATCTGAGCTGAAATCCAGCCTCTGACCCTAGCTGTGAAACCCTGGGCAAATCTGTTTGCCTCAGTTTCCTCATCTGTAGAATAGGGATAAAAAGAGCACTTCCCTCCCAGGTTTGTTGTGAGAATCAAATTGGATTATATTTGTAAAGCACTCAGCTCAGTTCCCGGCACAATTGTTGCTCATATTCATGGTATTGATATATACTGTCCCCCTCTTAGAGACTTCCTTTAGGGTTTTCTTGGCAAAGATCCTGGAGTGGTTTACCATTTCCTTCTCTAGTGAATTAAAGTAACAGAGGTTAAGCGACTTGCCCAAGGTCACATAACTAAGTATCCCAGGTCAGATTTGAACTCACAAGTGTTCTTTCCACTGAGTCAACTAGCTGCCTCACCTGGCACATAGTAGGTGCTATATAAGTGCGGACTATTAATTCAGTTCTCCAATTTTGAACAAATGCCAAATACCATTTTTCCTTTCTTCACTTCTTCCTTATTTCCTCTCCTCTCCTCTCCTCTGCTCTCCTCTCCTCCCCTCCCCTATTCTTTTGTTTTCTTTTGTTTTGTTTTGTTTTGTTTTGTTTTCTTCCCTTTTCTTTTCTTTCCTTTTCTTTTCTTCCTAAAGCAGTACAGTGTGCCACACAGGTAAACATTGTCAGAAATGAGAGGAGAGAAGCTTTTAAAAAGAGTAAGAGAAAAGGAATCAGGTTGGAACTAAATTAAACCTCACTACTTCCAGCTCCCATTTTTTTCTACTTTAAACCCTGACTAGGACATAAAGCTTAACACTTTGCCATTCGACCTTGTAAAAAGTCTTAGTATTGCTGTTTGAGGAAACATCCCCTTTGATTATCTTCATAACTCAAAATGCAACCAAGAGGTAGCTGGTACAGGGTAAATGCCACTGGATTTAGAGTTGGATGACCTGAGTGGAAATTCCCTCTTCTGCTACTTACCACTCATACAACCTTGGGCAAGTCATCTCTTCTGCTGGTTATAACTCGTGCAACCTTGGGCAAGTCATCTGGGGTATCACTCTGGACCTCGGTGTCCTCATTTGTAAGAACAAGGGGTTGTACTAGAATCAGCTCCAAGGCCTCCTCCAGCTTCCAGTCCTATAATCCTAAGCATAATGACTCCAGCCTGCAGTTCTTAGGTGAATACTTGTCTTACATCTCTGAATTAATCATTCCTTGATACATACTAGCTCTGTGCCTGTCCTCATCAAATAGCACTTTCTGCTTACATACAATAACTTTGTTTTGTATTTAACTGTAACTCGAACTCATGTGAAACAATCTGCCTCTTTACAGCAGCACAAGATGACTATTTTAGAACTAATCTAATTATTACTCCCAGAAAAAAAAGCTGCAAAAATATTCTTAGTCTATATGAAGTTTGATATTATCTTAGATATGTTTTACATACTTGTTTTATAATACAAAGTTACTGAATGAAGAGAACAAGTGTGTTGAATGGAAATATCTTAAAATTAATTCAATTTATAGGTTTTAACCATTCCTTGAAACACCACCATTTAACAGAGAAGGACACTGAGGCCCAGTATGTGTAAGAGGTAGGATTCAAACCCAGGTCCTCTCATTCTAAATTCACTGTTTTTTTTCTATTGAACTGTCTCTTTAAGTAGGAAGTTAATAAAAGTTTGTGGCTTTGGTTGACTGAGACATCATTTTTATTATTTCTGAAGAGCAGGCCTTAGTGGATGCGGGGAGACATCTGGTGGAGAACAATTTGAAAAATACAGAAAAATTCCGACAGCCTCTTCTTGTTAATAGGGCCAAAAATTTAGGTCTTTATAAGAATAGGAATCCTTTATAAAAAGAAAAAAAGAACAATAAGGACACTGACTTTTGCTGACTTATTTTTCATAGCCCTTTCTTAATAGCTAAAAAAAAATTGAGTGCCTCTATTAAATACCTACAAAGTAGGCATTTAAGAAATGATTATTGATTGCGTGTTTGAATTTTTGTCATATATTCCTTGAATTCAAAGACTGATTTGTTTTCATCTTTGTATGTGCAGAACCTAACACAGTGCCTGGCACGCAGTCACTGATGGATAAATGCCTATTGAATGAATCAGCTAAAAGAATGATTCTATAAAATGAGGAGGGTGGACAAGATGATACATGAGGTCCCTTCTGACAGTTTTGTGTACATTTGCTTCTGTGGAGTAGACACATACTAAGTGCCTAGGTTTTTATTATTTGGGAGCTAGTGTCTCTGATTGCTACCCTGATCCCCCTGAGATATGGCTGCCACGTGCCATTTTCCCTCAGATCCTGCCTTATTGATTCTTCTTAAAAATATTTTAAGGCCACCCCGGAGGGATAAATTGCAAAATCAAGCTAGCAACAAATTTATTGGCACTCATGCCTAGCCATGAAGTGGTCAATAAATGTCTTTGGAATGATGGATGGCACAATATACATAGATTCTTTTTATTGAATAAAGCTTACATAATGTTAAATAGTAATAAGAAAATGAGTTGATTTATGGACCCAACTGGTTCTCTAAATCAAAATAAGGGAAGGGAGACCTTTGCATTGAACTAGAGATTGAGGCACATGCAAGGTGTGGACCTGCTAGTTATAGGACTAATACAGGGCCATACAGTTCAGAATGAGGCTTCCTGGAAATGAATTGCCCTTGCCACAAGTGATGGGAACTAATAGACACTTCTTGCCCAAGTAAGACTCTTACAAGCTAGGAATTGTTTCAGTTCAGCATCGGGTGATGTCCTTATCAGACCTGGAATTGGGCCTCCATGTTACTTGCTGGCCATTTCCGGGTTGTGCTGCTTCCACTGTAATCATGCTCTTCAATTGCTTACTACACAAACAGCCTGGACTCAGACTCTGACTCTCTACTCAGTTGGGCTTTTACCTTATCATGACCAGAGCCAGACTTCCAAAGCACTCCCCAACAATGTCTGGACCTTGCTGATGAGTCTCCTCTAATTTTCTGTGCCCCCCTTTTATGTTATCTTTTTTTATAGAATCCTTTATTAGTGATTTCATTGAGCAAGACTATCTTTTTCTGTTTGTATCCCCAGTAGTTAGCACATAATAAGCAATTAATAAATGTTTCACTCATTCATTTCTCATCAGTATGGGATGTAGATATTTTGAGCTGAGAATATAATTGCTGTCTTCCTCAGAAGACGCCAGAAAGCACAGTGGACAGAGCATTGGGCTTGGAAAGAGGAAGACATTCTCATGAGTTTGACTCTGACCTTAGACATTTGCTAGCTGTGTGACCCTGGACAAGTTACTCAACCCTATTTGCCTCCATTTCCTCATCTGTGAATCAAGCTAGAGAAAGAAATGGCAAACCATTCCAGTGTCTTTGTCAAAAAAATCCCCAATGGGATCATGAAGAGTTGGACACAACTAAAATGACTCAACAACAACCATAACACAGAAGCAGTTAGCCTAATTATCAGTCTCATCATTAGGATCTTTGCCTTGGTCCTTGAGACCCTGAACTCATATGGTTAAAATTCAGAATCGGGCCTCCACATCACTTCTCAGACACCATTTCCACACTATGCTGCCATCATGTTATGGGAATGCTTGTTTTATTTCATAAAGTATAAAACACTCCTGCCATCATCATTCCCTTCCCTCTCCTTCCTACCCTTTACATATTGTCTTCTCCCAATAGCTCCCTTCTCTGCAGGGACTCTTTTACTTCCTTGAATTTGTTTTCACAGTGCTTAACACAATTTCTGGTACACAGTAAGTACCTAATAAATGTTCTCTCTCTCTCTCCCTCTCTGTCTCTCTCTGTCTCTCTCTGTCTCTCTGTCTGTCTCTCTGTCTCTTTGTCTCTCTCTGTCTCTCTCTCTCTGTCTCTCTCTCTCTCTGTCTCTCTGTCTCTCTCTGTCTCTTTCTCTCTCTCTCTCTCTCTCTCTCTCTCTCTCTCTCTCTCTCTCTTTCTCTCTCTCCTCTCTTTCTATCTCTACCCTTTTCTCTTTCCCCTCTGTCTCTAGCATAAGAAGCCATGGAAGAAGTATGCACTGAATAGCACTTAAAATATTTGGTGTTGGGTGCTACTCCTTCCTTCCTTCCTTCCTTTCTTCCTTCTTTCCTTCCTTCCTTCCTTCCTTCCTTCCTTCCTTCCTTCCTTCCTTCCTTCCTTCCTTCGTTCTTTCCCTCCTTCCTTCCTTCCCAAACATTTGTTCAAAAGCTACAAAATACCAAGTTCCATACTAGGTACAAAAATGAAACAGTTCCTCAAGTGCTCTCAAGGATCACTACTTGACACATGTCCTAAGCTGGTCAAAGATGGAAAGGCCTCAAATAAACCAAGAACTATGATTGCAGCACTTTGTAAGGTGGCAAGCAACAACAATAAAAATCACAAAAGAGGATGCCCATCAGTTGAGGATTGGCTGAAAATGAAGATATATGGCTAAAGGAAAATAATTGTGCTATAAAAAGCGATGGATATGAGGAATTCAGAGAAACATGGAAAGACTTGTATAAACTGATGCCAAGTAAAGTAAGGAGGAGGAGAATAGTACAAACAAAAGTTGTAGAAGCAATGAGGGGGAAATAGCCAGAATGCTGGACATGGAGTCAGAAAGACTCGAGTGATGCTCCCCACCCTGACATTTAGTATTTATGTAAACTTGGACTAGGCACTTAACTTTATTTCAATAAGGATAGCCCCTCCTGCTAAGGATTGCTGTGAAAATAAAATGAGAGGATACACATAAACTGCTTTGCAGACCTTAAAGCAACATAAAATGTTAGCTATTATTATTATTATTAAAGCACAAATATTTTGTGGAAGCCAAACTCAAAGTAACTGCAATGATCAAACTTGGTCCAAGAGAAGAGACATTCAGATGTGCCTCCTTCCTTGGTAGAGACAGAGGAGAATATGGGTGAAGAATACCAAGTGCAGATGTAGTCATTGTGTAAGTTGATTTTGCATTATTGCTTTTCTCTTGTAAAATAGGAAAACTCATTGGGCACAGGCTGTATCCATATATGACTGTGATGTTTAAAAAAGGATATCAATCCAACATTTAAAATGTAAAATAAAATAATGCATATGTTTCTTCTGCTATTTCTTAGCATGTTTACATCCTTGTTTTCTCCTTATTTCCTTATTCCCTCTTCTATGTACATACTTATTTCTTCCCTTTTTTGCCCTCCTATACCCTCCTATTATCTCTATCTTAGATGTAGTAAATATACCGCCTAATACCATAAGCATATGCTTAACCTTTCCCCCCATTTCCTACCCCCTACTCCCATTCCTTGCAGTCTTTAGAGTCAAAGAGGTTGCTGACCTATGAATTAGCAGTGTACTTTCTGATTGACTTATGTCATTACATTATTAGAAAAGAGATAGATTACTCAAAAGGGCAGATAGAATCTCTCAGGTTCCCAAAACTTAATAGAAATGTTCATCCTAACTCCAGACCAAAATATTGCTCTACAACTCAAGAAATGGATAAGAGTATATATGGAAAACTTGATAATACCTTTGAAGATAGCCCATTAGGCACTACTACCTACATCAATGGTTCTCAAAAAGACCATTGGAAATCATATATTTTCTGATGGTCTTAGGAACCTCCTCTATCTGTCTGCAAGCAGGTCCACCCACATGCAAACACACCCACATGCCTACATACGGCTACCAAAGGGTCGCAGCATTAGGAAGGTTGAGAACCACTGATCTACATAGTTACTTTTAAACATGAGAAGAACACATAGGTTTGGTGAAACCGTACTTGATTTTACTGGGGGGAAAAGGGACAAAGTTTCATTCCCTAATAGATAAGTAACATAATACATAAGTGATAAGGACATGTATAGTTTTCATATGAAGAAATAAAAATGATCCACAACTGCCTAATTGATCACTCCAAAAGACTAATAATAAGGGAAACCCAAATTGGAACAACTCTAAGTTATTCCTTCAGATCCAGAAAATTGATAAAGATGATAAAAAATGGAAAGAAACAATGTTGAAAGGTCTGGCAGAAGAAGTCAGGCACATTGATTGTGAATTATCCTAACCACTGGAAAATAATTTGGAATTAGATAACAAAAGTCTATTAAAATTATTAAAAGTTTTTGATCTAAAGATACCCTATATACTATATACACTATACTATATATCTGAAGTAGGTCAATAACACACTTTCATGCAAATGTGACAACCCAAGAACTGGTACCATTTTAGCCAATAGTAACCTTTCTTGAAGATAGTAAACATTCAATAAATATCTCCTGAACTGATTTGAGTAGAAATAGGCTTTGTACTGTTCCCTTTGTTTGATTTTTTGTTTTCTTTTTGTTTTATAACTTACAAAATAAAACAAGCGAAATAATACGAAATAATAACATGGTACAATAAAAAAGATTATTGTATCTGTAACTGCAAATATACTATGTCCAACTTGCTATTTCTTTCAAATATGCAACAAAATTATGATGTAATTTTTTTCTTCCCTCTCACCTACTCTGGAGATGGCTACCATTAGACACAAATTATGAGTGTGTGTGTGTGTGTGTGTGTGTGTACAGTGTGTGTGTATGTGTGTGTGTATATACATATATAATTAGATACATATTTCTGTTTATCAGTTCTTTCTCTGGATGTAGATAGCATCTTTCTCCATTTGTCCTTCATAATTAATTTGGGTATTTATATTAGAAAAAATAACATTTGGGCAGCTAGGTGGCACAGTGAATAGAGCACTGGCCCTGGAGTCAGGAGTACCTGAGTTCAAATCCGGCCTCAGACACTTAACAAAAACTAGCCGTGTGACCTTGGGCAAGTCACTTAATCCCAACTTCCCTCCAAAAAAAAAAAAGCAAAATAAATAAATAAAAAGAAAAAATAACATTCAAAGTCATTCTTTTAAAAAAAATTTAAATTTATTTTTATAATATTTTTACTTTCCATTTTTTTCTCCCTCCCTTTCCTCTCCCCTCCCCAAGACAGCATGCAATCTGATATAGGTTATATAGGTTATATATGTACAATCACATTAAATATATCTGCACATTAGTCATGTTGTAAAAGAAGAATCAGAACAAAAGGGAAAAAACACAAGAAAGCCAAAACAAAAAAGGGGGGGAGGGAAGAAGGGAGGGAAGGAGAAAGGGAGGGAGAGGGAGAGAGGGAGGGAGAGGGAGAGAAAGAGACACACACACAGAGGGAGAGAGAGAGAGAGAGAGAGAGAGAGAGAGAGAGAGAGAGAGAGAGAGAGAGAGAGAGAGAGAATATTATGTTTCCATCTGCATTCAGACTCCATAGTTCTTTCTCTGGATGTAGATGGCATTTTTCATCATGAGTCCCTTGGAACTGTCTTGGATCATTATATTGCTGAGAAGAGCTAAGGCTATCAAAGTTGATTTTCATACAATGTTGCTTTTACTGTATACAACGTCTCCTGGTTCTGCTCACTTCACTCAGCATCGGTTCATGTAAGTTTTTCCAGGTTTTTTTTTTTTTTTATTAAATCTGCCTCTTCATCAGTTCTTATAGAACATTGTATTGCATTAAATTTATGTACCACATAAATGAATTTATGTCATTCTCTAATTGATGGGCATCCCTGCAATTTTCAGTTCTTTGCCACTGTAAAGAGAACTACAAACGTTTTAGAACAAATACATTCTTTTCCTTTTTCTGTAAGCATCTTTGGAAATAGATCAAGTAGAAGTGTTGCTGGGTCAAAACGTATAGTTTGTTTGATTAAAAAGACTCCAAGACTACCAAAAAGCCAATAGATTGGAGGGAGGGAGGGAAGGGAGAGGAGACATGAACTCCATCCCAAACCCGTAGAGGGTGAGGCTGGGGTCGCACCCAACGACCCCTCTCCCGCCCCGCCCCATCCCGGACGCTTCTGTCATCGCGCCGCTTTCATGTCTCTGCCCACTCCCCCCTTTCCATCTCTGCCTCCACGGACCCCAGTCCTTGTCATCCCTTGACGCCCCCCGCGGCCCCCTCCTCCATCGCTCCTGGCCGCGCCTCGCAGTCCCGGGGCTCCCCGCTGAGCTCGCCCCGCCCCCCTCGTCCGCAGCTCCGGCCAGGCCCGGTCATGAAGCTGAAGCTGAAGAACGTCTTCCTGGTCTACTTCTTGGTGTCGCTTAGCGGCCTGCTTTATGCCCTCCTGCAGCTTGGCAGGCCGGGTGGGTGCTCTCTGGATCCTGCAGACTAGGCCTCGGAGCTCCTGGAGGGAGGATGAGGTCAGCTCTGCGACTGCTCCCCGCACCTTCGAGCGGCCGCCGAGCACCTTCGCAGGAAAGACCTGAAGATCTCCCAGCTGCAAGCCGAGCTTGGTCGGCCGCCCCCTGCGCCCGCCCAGCCCCCGGAACCGGAGGCTTTGCCCACCATCTATGTCGCGACCCCCACCTATGCTAGGTTGGTGCAGAAGGCTGAACTGGTTCGCCTGTCACAGACCTTGTCCTTGGTGCCCAGACTGCATTGGATACTGGTGGAGGATGCCGAGGCCCCTACTCCACTGGTCTCAGGACTACTGGCCGCCTCCGGCCTCCGATTCACTCACCTGGTGGCCCTCACACCAAAGGGACAGCGGCTTCGAGAAGGAGAGCCAGGCTGGGTCCGGCCCCGGGGTGTGGAACAGCGGAACCGAGCCGTGGATTGGCTCCGGGGAAAGGAGGCTGCAGTCGGTGGGGAAAGGGACCCACCCCCCATAGGGTCTGGGGGGGGGGGGTCGTGTACTTTGCTGACGATGACAACACCTATAGTCGGGAGCTCTTTGAGGAGATGAGGGGAACCCGAGGTGTCTTCGTGTGGCCAGTGGGGCTGGTCGGTGGCCTGCGGTTTGAGGGGCCCCAGGTACAGGGGGGCCAGGTGGTTGGCTTTCACACAGCCTGGCAGCCTGACCGGCCCTTCCCTCTGAATATGGCTGGCTTTGCTGTCTCGCTTCCCCTTCTCTTGTCTAGTCCTGGTGCCCAGTTTGACCCCACCGCCCCCTGGGGCCACCTGGAGAGCAGTCTCCTTAGCCATCTGGTTGACCCCAAGGATCTGGAACCCCAGAGCTGCAAACTGCACATGGGTGCTGGTGTGGCACACAAGGACGGAGAAACCCAAGATGAAACAGGAGGAGCAGCTGCAGAGGCTGGGCCGGGGCTCGGACCCCGGCATTGAGGTGTGACCGGAGATGCCGACGCTCCTTGGGACATAGGTAGGCTAGAGGGCTGCGTAGATTTCCAAGGTTATGACCCTGCAGATTCTGGGTCTACCCATGGGCCTGGAGGACACAGGCACCTCCCTCCCTCATGTTGCTGCGTGGAGTTCGCCAAAGAGGACAGATGGACCCTGGTGTTGAGCTGGGTCAGCCCAGGGGTGGGGAGAACCCCCAGGACAGATGGACTCTGCTGGAAGAGTGAAGATGACCGCTGGAAGAGGGTTGCTGTCCAGTTATGCAGTGGGCACGGGCATGCATTTTGGGACCTGATCAGGTGGGGGCTGCAGGGTCCCTCCCCACAGTGAGCATGTTCCCCCATTCCTACCTCCAGAATAAAGTATGTCAATCCTCTGAAAAAAAAAAAAAGCCAATAGATGAGCTATGTTCTTGGTGGGCCAAAAGGGAACAATAAATGTACATTACAGTCATAAGTACGGATAAAATTCTATGCAAATAATTACATGGAACCATAGATGCTTTGTATTATAGTTGTTTGTGTACATATCTTGTTGTTGTTTGTCCTTCATTTTTGAAGAAGACTAATATAATACCAAGTATGGTATTTCAGCAAACATGATGGACTTATAGACTTGGAACTTAGATTCAAATACCATCCCTAAAACTTATTAGCTGTGTGTCTATCTATAAAGCAAAGATAATAACACCTGAATTACTTACTTCACAGGGTTGTGATATGGTTCAAATGAGAAAATCCATATAAAAATTTTGCAAACATGATAGTATTTCTATAAATATCAGCTATTGATATAGTAACAATAACTACAGATGAACAGCTTGTTATCAAGGGATTGATAAAGAGAAGCTCAAGCATCAAATCCTACATAAGGCCTATCCTGATACCTCTGGCCATGAGTGCTGCCCCTTATAACTTCATATTTATTTGTCTGTGTTTACATACACCGCCCCCCCCCATCACCCCTTTGCCCCTTGTCCCCAGTGGAAGATGAGATTCTGGAGGTTTATTGAGGTGGCATAATGGATACAGCATTGGACCTGGAGTGAGGAAGACCTGAGGTCAAGTCTAGCCTCAGAGGCTAGTACTAGTTGTTTGCCCCTGGGCAAGAGAACCTCTCTCAGCCTCACTTTCTTCGTCTAAATAATGGGCTAATAGTAACACCTAACTCCTAGGGTTGTTGTGTGAATAAAATAATTACAAAGTGCCATGAAAACCATAAAACATATTTAAATTTTTGCTATTATTATTATCGAATATAGGGATTTTTTTGTCTGTTTTTATCCCTAGCTCCTAGTATGAGGGCTGGCATGCTATCAGGTGCTTTATAAATGTTTGCTGAATAAATGAATTTCACAAGACTCCAAAAATCAATGGCTTTTCACTTAGGAATACAAGGATGGTTTAGGGAAATAATTAAGTAATGAGGACCTTATCATCAGCTGAGGGGGAAAGTCACATCATCCTATGACAAAGAATGAAAATAATGACTAAACTCAGAGTGCTAATGTTTAGAAATAGAAGATGAAATAGGACAGGAATCAGGCCAAGACAGAACAAAAAAATGAGCATTTTTCATTTCCAAACAATCTCCAGACATTTAGAGCTCCCTTGTATAGAAGACTCAATGCATTTGGCTGCCCATATGCCCCATAAATAATGAAACTCCACCCCACCCCCAACACACACATTTCTAGACCTGTTCTCTGTGCACATATATTTTAGGAGTAAAGAAATATTAAAAAGTAAGAGCCCATATGTTTTTCCCTAAACAACAATATAATTTCTTAAGAGTAAATGACAGTCAGTCTGAATTTTTCTCTCTTTATTCATGCCACCCTAGTTTAATTCAATTAAACATGCATTCTGGGAACAATATACAATCATTATGGGAACAATAAATGTACATTACAGCCATAAGTACAATAAAATTCTATGCAAATAATCACATGGAGCAATATATACTTTGTATTACAGTTGTTTGTGTATGTATCTTGTTGTTTGTCCTTCGTTTTTGAAGAAGACCAATGATATCAAGATGATGCCTTGGCTTGTGTATGAATTTAGTTTAAATGAGGCAGAGTTGAACAAAATCATCAGCCTCATTCTCCCTTCCAGACTCATCAGATTCTAGTAGCAAGAAAAAGGAAGGACAACTGGTCTGCCTGGGATGCAGTGGATGACCTTGGCATCTTCAATGTCTGACTAAACTCTAAGCACTCCACAGTACCTACGTCAGCCACCTTGATGGTCACCAGAACAAACTATTCTCATCTGACCATTCCACCAGCTGAAGTCTTCACATGTTTGGGGTAGATATCTCCTTAACTCACCTACAGGTTTTGAGGCCTGTCAGTTACCTTCCACCTGGTTTAGCCCATCTGCACAGATGGTTTGCTTGGGGTATGGCTGCTGTGCACGCTTCAGTTTCTTGGTGCCACAGTGAGAGTTGGGTGACAGGTGGACACCAAAGGTGGACGATGAGCAGCCCTGAAATCGGCTCAGTAAGCCCTCACACCAGAGGTGTTAGTCTTCCTTGAATACCTCATATACCCCTTAAACCCTTATGGGACTATAAATTTTGCAAGGACAAAGACAGAGTCTTTTTCCCTGTCTTCATAGCTCCAGCACCTAGCACAGGATGTATACATACATACACACATGTGTATGCGTGTGTGTATGTGTGTGTACAATTGAATTGAGTTTTGTCCCACATCCAAAATGTCTGCAATTTAATAACTGACTCTGTATTTTATGTTCACTTTGTTCTAACTATATATTGGTTGACAAGCTGAAAGATTATATTATCCACTCCATAATTATTGCAATAGGAAAATTCCATCTGTTAGGCCTAACAGGCAGTGAAAGCTTACTTGAAATACCATTTACTATATTAGCTATCTCAAAACCAGAAATATGGGCTCATAAAAGGAATAATAGAAATTAATAAAACAGATGTGTAGTGATTTTGTTATATATTACTAATTTCATTACCCTAACCCTCTTGCCCATCTCTAATGTCAGAAGCAGGGAGATTCTAGAGAGAGAACTTGATTATGGCTTAATGGAAAGAACATTGGATTTGGAAACAGGCCACATGAATTCACATGAAGGGAGGCTCTTCCATTTAATAGTTATGTCACCAAGGCTAAGCCACATATGTGGATTGGAATAATAATACTCATACTACTTACCTCACAGGCTTGTTTTGGGGAAGCTGTAGAGCCAAGCACGAGCAGCTTTCCAGAGGACTGCTTCTGTGAATAACTTTAAGGTTCTGATCATATAGTATAGTGAACTCTCTATACAAGAGTAAATTAAAGGAGGTGGAGCCAAGATGGTGGCATAGAAGCAGCAAAGTTCTGCAGCTCCCACACAGGCACCCTAAATATCCATAAAATATGAGTCTAAACAAATTCTAGGGCTCTCAAACTCACAAAAATACAGAAAACACATCTCTCACTGAAGGCAGCTTGGCAGGAGGGGCTCAACGTGGCAGGCCAGGAGCCAAACCCAGCCCAGCCGAAACCAAAACCATGGTCAGGCCTCAGGGCAGTCAGGAGGAGCTGAGCCTCCCAAGACGCAGCATGAGTCTACTTCAAAGAAGATCTACAGCACCTAGATCGATCTTCACATCTAGCAAGCCAGGATTAGAGAAGGCCAGTTAAAGTGAAACTTTCAAGCTAAATTTGGGGGAGGAAAAGCAGTTTGGCCAATCTTCCCCCAGGGCAAGGAAGCAGTGGGGGACCTGCTGTAACTGGCGGCTGCCCCCACTGGGCTGCTTCAGAGCCCCTGGCCTGCAGACCCCACAGAGGGGCTGAGTCTATTGATCAGGGCCAAGTGCTCTTGCATTGAGCAGCCTGAATCCAGATTGTGGTCTTGGGTGGTGGTCCTGGGGTGCGCTTTCAGCAAGCCAAAGCTGGCGGAGGCTGCAACATCCCCCTAATAGCTCTGGCAGCTGGGAAAGCCCCAGAGATTTGGAACAGAGCTTTCCCCACTGGAAGCAGAGTTCCACAAAGCTAAAAAAAACCCAACTGATTAATTGACTGGCCAACATGAGGAAAAGGAAGCAAAATAAGAACAGCAATAAAACTCTAGAATCCTTTTATTGTGGACAAAAAAGATCAAAGCATGGAATGGGAGGAAGACAACACAGTCAGAACTCCCACACCAAATACTTCCAAGACACTTGAAGAATTCCTAGAAGCTATAGATCAACTGAAAAAGGACTTTGAAAAACAAATAAGATAAGTGGAGGAAAAATTGGGAAGAGAAATAAGAATGATGCGAGAAAATCATGAAAAGAGAGTCAACAACCTGACTG
>CM053594.1:289239388-289259753 GCA_028646575.1 Pseudocheirus occidentalis | reverse complement strand
CTCCCAAGTCAACATGGTTCAGGGGAGTGTCTCAGCCAATAGCATTCTTCCAAGTCACAGGGGAATTCACACCTTTTCACCAATGGACAGAGTTCTGGGAATTCACACCTTTTCACCAATGGACAGAGTTCTATACTTAACACTAGGTTACTAGGATCTACTTAACATCTGATCAAACAAATTAATTACCATTACATAGATAGAGCCCAGGGTCAGAGTGAGGAAGACCCAAGTTCAAATCCAGCCTCAGATACTTCTTGTCTGTGTGACCTTGGGCAGGTCACTTAGAAACTTCATTCTGTCAGTTTTCTTTTCTGTAAAATGGGAATAATAATAGAACTTACCTTCCAGTGTTCCAGTTAATAGTTGTAAAATTTAGCATATTGCCTAGCACATAATAAGCTCTATTTAAATGTTAGGTATTATAATTATCATACAAGCTATTTTGCCTCTCTGGGTATTGGTTTCCTCAACTGTAAATTGAGGGGGCTACATTAGAGCATGAGTCCTTTTCTGTATCGTATATAACCATGGTCCAAATCACCTCACCTCTATGGACCTATTTGCTTATCTGTAAAATAAGGGAGTTGGTTTGGATAATTTCTGAGGTCCCTTCTAGCGTTTTGTCTAACCAAATTTAATAATTCAAACCTTTATTTTTTTAAATTAAAGAAACAAAAGATAATACTGACATTTTGACATGCTTATAGTTATGCTAAAATTCCTAAAAACAAGTTATTTAATATCTGAAACTTTTTCAAAACAAAGTTCAATGGATGGCTGGAAGTTTTAGACCCCTAAAGCAAAAGTCTCAGAAACAACTTAGTCTGCTCTAAAATAAACAGTTTTAGACTAGCTGATGTCAAAAGTCACTTCCAGCATAATTGCCTTGATTTATGCTCATGGAAAGAGAAGGAAAACAAAAATAAGTGGTAAGACCCTGGTTGTTGTCCTAGCTATGAATTTAATTGGATGATCATGTGACTCAGCAGAAAGAATATCTTCTATGTCATATCTGACTTGTCTGGGTCTTTCTCTGTAGACCGGATGTACCAGAGATACTAAATGTCAACAATCCAAGTAATTGATCTACAGCAAAAGAGAAATTCCTCCAAATATACAGATTTTCTTTGCAGCATAATTGGCCTTAAATGCAAATGCTTTGAGGACAGAGGGTCTTGAAAATATCAGCAATTCCTAAAAATAACCCTTGTTGAAGTCTAGGCCCTGGTGTCCTGAAAGTGGTAGCTTCAAAGTTTGCTATTGCCCTCTGGGCCCTCATGCCTTGTAGGCTTTGAGAAGTAACTTCATTTATTCACCCTGCAATTGTGAAGCACTGATTGGAAGGTTGCCCTGGATTATTGGATAAATCTCAAATATTTTCTAAGTATTGGCCCATTTTTCATCCATCGTATTGACTTTCAGCATGTGTATAATATATGAAAGTGTCACACTAATCTTAATTTATTTTAAAATCAGGGATGGCATTCCAAGCTGGCCCCATTCCTGGAATATACTCCGTCTTCATATACGTCTCTCAAAATCCTTATTTGCCCATCAGTTCCTCTGGGAAGTCTACCCTGATCATTTTATTCTGCATTAGTTCCTATATCACCCAAGCTTCTCTGAATTCATTACATTCATTGTTGTTTTAACACAGGATGTCCCATTATGTCCATGTACCTCAGTTTGTTTACTGATTAGCAATCAAAGGGTATTTATTTTGCTTCCAGTCCTTTATTACTAGACAAAATTGCTACTGTGAATATTTTGATGTATATGGAATATTGCTTTTTGTCTTTGAACACTTTGAGGCATATGCCTAGAGGGGAGATCTCAGAGTAAAATAAGGTAAATATGTTAGTTAGTTAAAAAAAATTAAATTACTTTTAAAATTCCAAATCTGCTTGTAGTCTGAATAGTATTTACTGTTTCTATCTTTTGTCATCTTGGCCAGTTTTGTTGGCCAAGGGGATATCTCAGAGTTGTGTTGACTTTCAGTTCTCTTATTATTACTATTAGTGATTTAATCTTTCTTATGACTGTTAATAGTTTTCAGTTTTCCCTTTGACAGAACTGGGTTGATTTTGTTTGTTTGCTTTTATCCTTTGATGACTTACCTAATGTAGAATGACAGAATTCTTGAGTTTCAAATGATCCATGAGCCTCACACTTTCCTGGTGGGGAAGCTGGTCTCCTGGACTTACAGGAATGTGCCACGAGACCTTAAAAAGCATTAAAAACAAGCATTAAAAACCAGAGAAATGTAAGTGGGAATAAACAAAATTTTAAAGAAACAAAAAGAGACAGACTATATTGTTAGGAACTTAAAGGGCGACATAACTCAGCTAATTTATGGGAACGTTTTAAGACTGGAGAGGATAAAACTAAGAAAATAAACATTTGGAGACTGAAGTATGATTGAAAAAGGACTGACAATCTGACAGTCACTGACAGTCAGGAGTCTCTTACTTAAACCACTGATCTACAATTTCTGCGGGAGAGCAGACGGTCAAGGAGCAGAGAAGAACCTGAGTAGAGATAAAGGAAAAGTGGGGGTGGGGAGGGAAGATGGCACTCAGAGTTTAGGAATTGGCCTAGGCTAATTAGGCTTCAGCTGAGTCATTTCTGATTGGTTGAAGAGATCTGATTTCATTGGCCAAGAGTTTCATATCATATCCATACCTCTTTCAGTTCCATGAATTGGGGAAAGTCAAAAGTTTTGCCCAAGTGTTTGTTGCTCTCTGCTGCCACCTCTGGCTTGAGAAAGGAAAGCAGAGGGATTCGGGAAGCTGCTTTGGTAGCATCATGAGAGAGGTGGTGGTGCTGTGAACTCTGCTCTGATTGGATAGCTCAGCATCTGACAGAGTGAGTGATTGACTAGGCTGGCCTGAGATGGCAAGTTGTGATGAGCTTTGCAGTTCTTTAGCTTTAGCTTAGAGAACTGCTGTTCACATTAAAAGCTAATGCTTTCTAAATGCCCCTTTAAGGGCTATGGTTAATAGAAAGAGTTGGTAAAGGAAAAACCTGAAAAGAAAATTTTCTCACCTGAAATGTGGTGATGACCTGCATCCTCTAACAATGAGGAGAGAAGCAAATTTTTGTCTTGCAAGCTTGGAAGACAAGACTGAATTGGCATTGTGATTTGCCCTAAGCATATGAGCTTTTCTTTTATTCCCTTCTAGGGATGGATAAGTGTATGCACACTTTCCATCAGATCTCTTGAGTACCTTCATGGGAGTGTGTGATTTCGGTTTATTTTTTTATTTTACTTTTATCTGTTTTTAAATTTTATTTTAATTTATGTTAATTTTTAAAATTTAATTTACTTTAATTTTTATTTGTTTAAGATTGAAAGTTGTCATTATTGTGGGTGACTTGAAGTATAGAGAGAAGGCGATGTAACAGTGAGCTGTTACAAAGGAATGTTTACTTCCCAAGGTAGAATCACAAATATACCACTTACTTTCTCTAACAAACAAGTGGGAGATAGAATCTTGCTCTAGCACCACCTCATGTGGATGCTGGCTCCAAGGTTGCCATGGCTCAAACTCGTGCAGATGGGAGTTGCCAAAAAGAGGGCATTGAGAAGATGGCAGCAGAAAGAAGCTGGCTGAAAGGGACAAGCAGTGTGATCTTCCCAGTTTTAAAGAAACAGGCACTGAGAAGGACAAACTTGGCATGGGCTCTGTCTCCAACCACTTCCAATACATGTAAAAAAAATTACTCTAAACAAACTTTCGAGCTACAGAACCCACAAAGTAACAGAGAGAAACAAATCTCCCATGAAGGCAGCCTGGCAGGCCAACAGGAAAGGTCTATAGCACCAAGCTGGAAGCCTAGCATAGTCCTGTGGCAGCTGCCCAGCTCTGGCCCAAGTGCACCCCAAGCAGCAGCTGCCAGAGCAGACTTCAGGAGAGGAACCACCAGCAGCTGTGGTGGTTTCCAGAATTCTCAACCCATAAACACCAAAGACAAAGTAAAAGGTCAGTGTGGCATGCTGTTGGAAGGGGGGGGCAGAAGAGCATGGTCTGCAACCTGCCCCTGGGTGAGAAGAAGCAGAAGTGGGGCAGCTATGTAGCCACAGCTGCATGTCTGCCACAGGAGCTCCTGCCCTGCAGATCAAGGCCAAGTGAACATTCAGAGGTTAATCACCCTTGCTTTAACCTGCTTGGATCTGGATTGTGGCCTTGGGTAGTGGTCCTGGGGTGTGAGACCAGTAAGCCAGAGCTTGTGGGGGCTGTAGAAAGGGTGCCCTCCTAATAGCTATGGCAGCTGCAAAAACACCAGTGATTTGGGACAAAACTCTCTCCATTCTGGAAGCTGAGTTCTACCTTCTCAAAGAGCTCAAAAGTCAAGTAATTGACTAGCAATATGAGCAAGCCAAGGAAGCACAAATAGACCATAGAATGCTTTTTTGGGGACACAAAGGATCAAGGCATGGAGTGGGAGGAAGACAATGAAGTCAGAACTCCTGCATCAAAAGCCTCCAAGAAAAATATGAACTGGTTACAGGCTGTGAAGGAGTTCAAGAAGGATTTTGAAAATCAAGGTAAAGAAGAGGAGGAAAAATTGGGAAGAGAAATGAGAATGATGTGAGAAAATTAGGAAAAGTGAGTCAACAGCCTGCTACAGGAGACCGAAAAATACACTGATGAAAAGAGACTAACTCAAATGGCAAAAGAGGTCCAAAAAGCCAATCAGGAGAAGAATGCCTTAAAAAGTCAAATTTGTCAGATGGAAAAGAAATTTCAAAAACTCACTGAAGAGAATAATTCCTCCAAAATTAGACTGGAGCAATTGGAAGCTAATGACTTTTTATGATTTAATTATGAGAAATTGAGATACTATAAAACAGATCCAAACAAATGAAAAAATAGAAGGGAATGTGAAATATCTCATTGGAAAAACCACTGACTAGGAAAATAGATCTGAGAGAGATAATTTAAAAATTATTAGACTACCTGAAAGCCATGATCAAAAAAAGAGTCTAGACACCATCTTTCAAGAAATTATCAAGCAAAACTGCCCTGATATTCTAGAGCCAGAGGGAAAAATAGAAATAGAAAGAATTCAATGATCATTTCTTGAAAGAAATCCCAAAAAGAAAACTCCTAGGAATATTGTAGCCAAATTCCAGAGTTGTCAGGTCAAGGAGAAAATACTGCAAGGAGTCAGGAAAAAGCAATTTAAGTACTGTGGAAACACAATCAGGATAACACAAGACCTAATAGCTTCTACATCAAGGGATTGAAGGGCTTGGAATATGATATTCCAGAAGTCAAAGGATCTAGGATTAAAACCAAGAATCACCCACCCAGCAAAACTGAGTATAATGCTTCAGGGGAAAATATGGTCATTCAATGAAATAGAGGATTTTCAAGCATTCTTGATGAAAAGACCAGAGCTGAACAGAAAATACCAGAAGCAAGAGAAGCATGAGAAGGTAAACAGGAAAAAGAAATCATAAGGAAATTATTAAAGTTGAACTATTTACATACCTACATGGAAAAATGATCATTGTAACTCGTAAGACTTTTCTCAGTATGAGAAATATATATATATATATACACATATATATGTATGTTCATGTATACATAGAGAGAGGGCACAGGATGAGTTGAATATGAAGGGATGGTATCTAAAAAAATAAAATTAAGAGATGAGAGAGGAATTTATTGGGAGAAGGAGAAAGGGAGAGAAAGAGTAGGGTAAATTATCTCATATAAAAGAGACAAGAGAAAACTGTTACAATGGAGGGGGAAAGTAGGAACGTGAAACGGAATGGGACAACCTTATTCTCATTGAATTTGGCTTAAGGAGAGAATAACACACACACTTAATTGGGTATCTTACCCTACAGGAAATAGGGGGATGGGGATAAGAGGGGGCATGATAGAAGGGAGGACAGATTAGGGGAGATGGTAATTAGAAGCAAACATTTTTGAAAAGGGATAGGGTCAAAGGAGAAAATAGAATAAGTGGAGGGCAGGATAGGATGGAGGGAAATACAATTAGTCTTTCACAATATAACTACTATGGAAACGATTTTGGTACCTACACATATACAGCCTATATTGAGTTGCTTATCTTCCCAGTGGGGGTGGGTGAGGAGGGACAAAGGGAGAAAAATCTGAAACTCAAAGTTTTAAAAACAAATGTTTTTTTAAGTGCTTTTTATATGCAACTGGGAAATAAGATATACAGGCACTAGGGTATAGAAATTCATCTTGTCCTAATAGAAAGTTAGGGGGATAAAGAGGGAGGATATAAGAGAGAACAGATTGGAGGAAGGGGTATTCAGTAGGCTTGCTATTTTGGGGTGGGGGTAGGGGAAAGATGGGGAGAAAAATTGTAACTCAGAATCTTGTGGAAATCTATGTTGAAAACTAAAAATAAATTTTTTTAAAAATAGGCACTGTGTGACCTTGGGCAAGTCACTTAACCCCAGTTGCCTTTGCCTTACCCCCTACAAAAAAATAGGCAGTCAATCAAAGGATGCTATCTCACTTACATGGTAGAGGTTTAAGGTGCATCCACCTTAAATAAATTGGGTGTTATCAAAGGGTGGGTTACAGATAGATAACTAAAACAGACAGAAATGAGTAGGAGAAGGATATTTTTCTCTTACCCCTAGGATGTGGTGATGGTCTGTTTCTGGGAACTTAAACCTGCTAGGGTAAGGTAATGGAATTTTGAGGGCAGACCCAAGAGGGTCATTATTCACCAACCTGGTTTCTTGAGGTAGGAGCTGGAGAATAGCATTAAAGAATCAAAAGTAAAGCAAGCAGTCTTTTGTTTCAGCCAGCCAAGGTAGATGCCAAGATGGATGGCATGGCATCTCCAATGAACCTAGTGTAAAGAGGTTCCTGAGATACATATTTTTAGGGTAGCATTCATGAGATAAACATTATTCAAAGTAACATTGCGTGAAACAAAGAAAAGAAAGATGGCTATTCATGAAACGCAGGTGGTTACACAAAAAGAATTGTATACTTGTTGGAGAAAAATGTATATTATTAGTTTCAGGAGACAGATAAGAGATTTATTGTCTGAGTACAGCTAGTCTGATTAAATCAAAGAAGGCCTTTCAGGCCAGTCAGGGAAGAGAAATTTCCTAGGATTTTGGAATCTTCTACCTCCAGCAGTTAATTTTTTTTTTGTTTGGTTGGGTTTTTTTTTGAGAGGCAAAAAGGAGACTGTAAGATGCAGCAAGGGGTCTTGTAGTTCTCTAGAGGTCATTTACAGCAAAAAGACTGATACACAGCAAGACGAAGCTAATATGTCTTCAGCTTGACTGATTCTAAGGAAAGGGTCTATTTCAGGAAAGTTCATGGTGCAACACCAGTAAGTTTGGTAAGGATATAAAGGCAAGTGAGGCCAGGAATCCTGATGGAAGCCACCAACCTCAGGAAATTTGCTGAAGTCCACCTCTGGGGTTCATTTGAGGAAGATTGTTTTGTTCATTTCTCCAACAAAAGCAAGTTAGAAGAGTGAGTCAAATCCAGAAAAAGAGTGGGAGTGTTATCTTTCTTTGTATCTAAACACCAGCTCTATTATATCTAAGAAAATGATAGTTACTAAGGAGTTTTTCTGTATCTGCCCTAGGCCACAGTGTTTGCAATGACCTTTCACATGTTACCTATGTTGATCCGGATGATTTACTGTAAACTAGTACTATAGACAGGCAGCCAGGTGGCTCAATGGATAGAGCACTTGGCCTGGAATCAGGAAGACCCAAATTCAAATCTAGCCTCAAACACTTACTAGTTGTATAACCCTGGGCAAGTCACTTAACCTGTTTGCCTTAATCCATTGGAGAAGGAAATGCCAAACCACTCCAGTCTCTTTGCTACGGAAAACCCTACGATCCACATGGTCATGAAGAGTGAGTCAAGTGACTGAATGGACAATAACAAACACCATAGATAGGTCAGAGTGGGACCAACAGCCTTGAGGCTTGCTTAGATGACTCCCTCTGCAGCAAAGGGCACACTTAACACGAGATCTGACCTCTCTCAGCAGACTTCTGCACTCTCCTATAAGACACACTGAGAACTATCCCTGATGCAGCCTTACATCCTGGTCACAGAATCTACCTCATCTGATATTTTGGTCATGACCTCTGCTCACTGACGAAACCTTAGCCGGTCTTGTCCATTGATCCAGTCTTGACTCCAATTTTTGTTTAGACCTAACAAAGCCCTCAGCTTCAGTACTATTTCTGTCTTTACCCAATCCTAATCTCTTCTTGACCAACCACACCTTTCACTTAAGATGGCTTTTCTCCCACTTTCCCTTCTGTCAGTAATTCCATTGCATTTCCAGCTGACAAAGCATGTCTCCTACTCCAATTCCTAAGTGACTTAATCTAGCCTTCCAAAGCTTTTCAGACTGGCCTGGGCCAGGAGGCCCAAGGTTTGAGCTCCACACGGACACAGACTGTATCCTTCATTCCAATCAACTTTCTCAGAAATATTACTCACAGGGGAGCCGGATAATAACAGCTCATGGGTGGATTAATTCATTTTAACTTCTACATCCAGAAAAACACCTCCAAGACTGTGTCATGTGTTGATGAATTAGTAGTATATTATTCAAATATAAAGAGCAGCTCACTATTGCAAATATTTATTCCCATGATTTGGAAGCCTAATGATTCAGTGTTGTCTAAATCTCTTTGCTTAATTTCAAATGTCAAATCCCATGGTCTGGGACACTATCACTAAAAGTCTGGAATAAATTTGCTAAGTATTAATCCTCATGTTCTTTGTGTGGGTTCACTCTGATTACCCAAAGGACAAAAAAAAATGTTTTTTTTTTTTTCCCAAAGAAGTCATGTAGCCTGAGTCATACATAATAGTGAATCACACACCTGTCAGTCAGGATCAGCTATAAACCTTCCCAAGATTTAATTACAGGGATTTAAAAAAATCTAACTATAAATCCATCAACACTGAATAAGCTAAAGCCTCACACATTCCATGTGTTAGAAAGGAAAGAGATAGCCTTTTCTTTAGTGGTGTTTCCTTTGTGAGATATTCTTATAACTTCATTAACAGATTGATCACAGTGCAGCTGGAGAGAAGAACAATTGGTTGTAATTTAGGACAATATTTAGGAACTCATGGAATCAAGATTGCTGATGTATGATAAAAGATAGTGTCTGTGAGGCCAGCCTTGGTCTGAAGAGTGTTAGACTGAGCATGTAGAATTATCCACTGTGGTGGAATGTAAGAACTGAGTACCATGAGGAGGAAGAGAGGCTGGGAATTGTAATGGTAAGTGGTCAATGCTGCAGTGTTTTCCTTCAGTCAATTAAGAAAGCATTTATTGAGTACCTACTATATGAAAGCACTTACTATATTAAAGAACCTACTATGTTCCAAGTATGGGGGCTATAAAGACAAACCAAAAGAGTCCTGGCCCTCCAGGAACTTACTATCACATACTATCACATTCCTCTGCTTCCTCTGTCTTGTCCTTATGGTAGGTGGTGTGCTTATGGGTGTTTATTTCAATCAGAGTTTCTGGCTTGATAGTTCTACTACTCTTCCCCCCACCCCACCCCTTCTCCCAGAGTGTACTAGTACAGGGCTATCAGTAATAACAGCTGAGGGAGGCAATATTGACAGGGAAGGAAGAAAGGGGAGGGGATAACCTAAGTGCTGCAACCGAGCTTGCCTCGACATTCTATTCCTGAAGGAGAGTTTCTGGGGGCAATACTGGGTAACTTACCCAAAGATAGTTCTTCCTCCTCTTCTGTCTCTGATATGGGTAGTCCTTTGGCTGCTTTAACTTTTCTGTCTGCAGCTTTTTCCTTAGACATCCTATTCTCTCTCATCAAGTCAATTTCCTTCTCTATACAGATGATTCCCAACTCAGTACTCTACCCTAGATCATTCTTCTGAACCTAAGCCCCTATCACCATGCCCCTGGAAGACATCTTCTCTTGAATTGTCCCCAGTGACACCTCAAACACTAAAACTGACTTTATTATCCTTCCTCCTAAGCCTGTTCTTTCTTTTGGCTTCATTTTTTTCTGTCTATAACACAATCATTTAAATGTATCTCTTATATTCAAAGCCTTGGAGTCATCTCTGACTTTTTCCCTTTCCCTCTTTTCCCTCATTTCTCACATCTAACTGACTGATTACCAAATAATGTTGATTCCTGCTAGTATCTTTTACATATGTCTGCTTTCTATCTCCACAACCTCCACTGTAGTGTAAGCCTCCATTGTCACACTTCTGGACCACAAAAATGGCTTCCAAACAAACCTTCCTTCTCAACTCTAATCTGACCTTTATACTGTCTGCAAGAATAATTTTTCTTAGGTGTGACTAGGTGGTGCAATGAATAGAGTACGGAAGACCTGAGTTCAAATCTGGTCTCAGACACTTAACACAAAACATAGTTGTGTGACCTTGGGCAAGTCACTTAACCCTAATTGCCCTCCCCCCAAACTGAAAGTAAGAATAACTTTTCTTATGCGCAATCAATCATGTGACAGATCATAGATCTTCATCAGCACCTTATTGCCTATTGAACAAAATTCAAACTCATTTTTGTAGCATTTTATATGTTCTTTACAATCTGCTGACACCCTTACTTTCTATCCCATCTTGTGTTCCCCTTGAGTCCTGTATGCTTCACCCAAACTGAACAATTCTCCATCCCCTAAATCTGTGCTTAAATTTTCTGTTCTTTTGCCTTTGTTCATTCTATTTTCTTTGTCTGGAGGGTTCTTTCTACACCTCACGTAACAGTGCAATGTAATGAAAAGACTAGGGACTTGGAGTCCTGTGTATACCACCTGTGCAACTTTGGAAAAATCACTTATCTCTGTTCCTCAGTTTCTCCCTAAAATGAAGGTGTTGAACTAAGATGATTTCTAAGACTCCTTCCAGCTCCAGAGTCCATCAGCCCTTTGTTTTATAGCAATCTGAACTTACCATTTAGTATTTTTTACATGAAACTGTAAATCTATTATGTACAACTTTCTATTCCTTATAAAGGAATAGAATAAAGGAAAGTTATCACATAACTTTCCACCCCCCTTTCTTGGGTTCTTCCCCCGCCAACTCCAGAGATGTTTTTGTCTTATCACCCTACTAGAATTAAGGTTCCATGGTGGTAGAGACCATGGCTTATCTAAGTATCGTACCTCTCCCTATACCCAAGTGCACCATTGGCACTTTATGAGAATGATTGATTTTTCTCATCAGATACTAATATATCCTACCAATGGTGCTCCATCTCTAAGACCTAATTGAATGCAGACCAGTGATAACACATCCTTACAGAAGATAAGTTGTCTAAAAGTAGAACGTGCCATCTTGAGAGGCTGTTACTTCCTAATCACTAGAGGTCTGGAAGAATGTGGTTGTAGAGGCAACTCATGTACCAGGCCAGGGTTTGGATGAGATGACGTCTGCGGTGCCTTCCACTCCAGAGATTCTGAGATCACTTAATACCAATAACTACTTATAGTAGCAAATCTTAAGTGATACTTTTGCACTGGATTCTTGGTTGCCTGTTTGGGCCCAACCTCTCTTGCTTCTAAATGATAAATAGGGCTCTTATCATTGGGTATGGGATTGGCCTTGTTCTATCTGGGTCACGCGGCACACCTACACATTCCAAACCTCATCAGCCCCTTCTCTTGAGGCTTTGCTTCACTTCAACACTCCAAGAAAAACGAAATTACAAATTCCTCTACTGACTAAGCAAAAATAGAGAGGAGGTTGCAGGTGTGCTTATTAGCTCCATTAAATGAAGTGGAATTTCTCAGCTACCTACTGTTAGGAGAGGAGACAATCATACTCTCATTGCATCAGGGAAAAAAGTATATCTTCTAAAAGGCCTAAACCAGCACCGGGGAGCAGTTCAGACTTTGGAAGAAGCTGGCCCAGATGTGTTTGTGGGGGAGGAGTGAACATTATCATCTGTTCTCATTTGTAACCCAATTTAGACATTCATTGGACTTGAAATTGTTAATTTGAGCATAGGGAATACATTTTGATAACATCCATTACTGGGCTTTGCACAGTAGTAAAGAAATTGAACTTTCCATCTGATGCCTCAACTTTACTGCAGAGCCAAAGAGAGAAGGATGTCTCAGGGAGCCTCAATAATATATATCTTAATCAAAAAGAGTCGCAATGATTTTTTTCCCTTAAAAGTGAAAATCCAATATAGTGAGCCATGTTCCAAGACATTGAAAATCAATATCAAAAGAGATATTTGAATATGGTGTGAATTTCCATGAAAACTATCCTGTCATTTATTCATTTATCAAAAAAATATTACCTGTTCACAGACACTAATGAGAGATCCCATTTGGTGAGCTTTCATATGGTAATGTGGCAGCTGTAGAGCATTACCAGATAATCTAATTATTTCCAAGGAGATCTTATCTATGTGCAGCAAATGAAAATGTATTCAGAGGAAGGAAGCCTATCTCTAACTACATCAAATTGACCACAAAATGTAGAGAGATAGCATATACCTTGTGGGCCACCTTTATTCTCAATTCTTTGAAAATTAGCTTAATGGGGAGCCCAGCTCTTAAGTGGCAAAGAGGAGAATCAAGGCAATTATGTAGATAATTAAGGGGGGGAAATATATTTTTCCCCAGAATTACACAGGCAATTAACATGGAAGTATTATTTTTTTTCCTGAATTGTCTGAGTAATTGTTTTAATTTTCCATTTGGCTCTCCCAGTGGAATCCTGGCCAGTGGGAATTCTGTTTTGTGGGAACAAATTGAGTCCTGTGATATTTGTTTACTACTAATAATTCAATTAAGCATAGCTGAAATATAGTTACTTCCATGGGAAGAAACTAAGACAAGAGCAGTCTCTGTCATTCAAGACCCAACCTTAGTCACACATGAGCCCCATTCTCCCTAGGTTCATAAATCCTACTCTGGCAAGACCTGTATCAAATCTCTTCTCCAGGAAACTTTCTCTAACCACTCCAATCTGTTTCCCTGTTAATTATTAGAGGTGTAACTGGTGAAAGAGTGTTTTGTGTATTTTTTCTTCAGTCATTTCATCATATCCAACTCTTTATGACCCAATTGGGGTTTTGTTTTGCTTTGTTTTTTGGAAAGATACCGAAGTGGTTTTCCATTTCCTTCTCCAGCTCATCTTATAGGTGAGGTATTGAGGCAAACATGGTAAGTAACTTGCCCAGGGTCACATAGTAAGTATCAGATCAGATTTGTACTCAAGAATCTGAGTCCTCCTGACTCCAGGCCCAGCACTCTATCCACAGAGAGAGCAGATAAGGCTCCTAAGACTGCAATGGGGGTTAGGGAGTGGTGTGCAATTGTTAGGATGGTCTCTACTAGAATCCAGATAGTGAGAGTGAAGAGGAGATATTGTGAACTGAAACTGATGGGACCTGGGCACCAACTGGATATGAGAATTAAAGGAGAGGCAAAGACCTCCTTATTATCTGAGATCCCACTTTATACAGAGCTAGCTATACTAGATTCCAGGGGAAATATTTTTTTAATGGTTCTGGGTGCTCATCTCATTCCTACCACTCACTAGTTAACTGTGATCTTCCTCTTTCTTGTTCTCAGTTTCTTCATCTGTAAATGAAAGGATTAGACTAGAAGACCTCTAAGGACCTTAGTACACTGGGTTATAAGGTGTGAAGTCGTCTGCATACTGAATATCATAGGTTTAGAGCCAGAAGGGACTATTTTCATATAACACTTCCTCATTTTAAAGATGAAGCTCAGAGAGTGAAGTTATTTATTCAAGTTCATGCTGGTAGTTAAATAGTCTATTTGAAATTCAAATCCAGATTTCTTAAGACTCCACATCCATGGCCTTGGCCTAGACCATAATGATAACCACTACCACAACAATAATAGCTAACTTTATATACTACTTCAAGGCTTGCAAAGAGCATTATGGGGATTATTACAATGGGTCTTTTTTTAAATCTCCATTTTACAGATGAGAAGACCGAGGCAAAGACAAGCAAAGTGACTTGCTCAGGGTCACACAGCTAGGCAGAATTCAAACTCATCTTCCTGAGAACTGTATGCACTAACCAAGAGAAGAGTAGCAGAGAACAATTGGGGCCACTCCTTGTGGTCGTTTTGTTTTTTTTCTTTGTGTCCCAGTTCCTAGGATAGGGATAGTCAGCCATTAAACATTTATTAAGAAATGTTTATTGATTCCCTTTTGCCCCTTTTCCAACTACTTTGCAGAAATGGTCCTCTTGGGTAGACCAGAGTTGACATTGGGCAGCTTCAGATGTGTGGTCACAATTTTCAATGTAGTGAATAATTTTACTGACTTTTTTTCTCTTTCCCTATTTCTTTTTTAAAATATATTATTTGTTTGATAACCCTCTGGAAAGGGGGAAAGGAAAGGGCACAAGAGGATATTTAGGCTATGTAGAAATGAAATGTATCAGAATCAATTTGTTTTTTAAAAAAGAAATGGTTGTTAATCTTTTGATTGATTGCTATGTATTGACTTGAGTCTTTCTTCATTATCCCCATCCCAGAGAACAGATCTAAATCTTAAAAGACTAGGTCTATTGGGGTAGGTCCTATTTCCCTCTTGTTGGCAAAATTGTCTTTCTACATCACAAACCATTTCTCTGTGATGACGATGGCCAGGTTCTCAAGGCATGTAAGTGTCTCTGCTTTACCTAGATGGACTCGAATTTTCCTACATCAACATGGATATAGGATCAGAGAATCATAGATCTATCAGTGGAATGGACCTTTGAACAATTCACAACTCCACATATTATTCTTTCCTTAGGACCATAGTTCTGAAAGCTGGACTATTGATTCACATATCTTCATGACAGTGCCCAGTATGAGACTTTACATATATCAATAATTGTTCCTTGTTTGCTTAAGATGGACTCCTAATATTATATTCTGTCCCCAAAGTGGATTGTTTAGTTATTATAAGCTACAAGATCAGCCCCGTGTTCAAGGTCTCTGTATCACTTTTCCATTTGATTCCAGAAATCTGTAATTTCTGAATAGAAGGGCAATTCTGGTCTACTTCACAGTCGTCAATAGAGCATACAAGGATGGCACCGTGGCATTAAATGAATGAAACTTGATGCCCTTATTTTCATATGCTATTGTGCAGTTAATTAAGGGTTTTCTTTCTTTCTTTTTGTTGCTTAAAATCTTTGGGAACAAGGTATTGCCAGAGACCATCTACTAGACCAAATAACCCATTTGTATGAGTTTCCAGAGACACTCTTCTCCTACTGTGGATTTTCATTTTCAAGGCAAGCTGTAGCTTAACAACCTGTAGGCAGTAACCTCATCCCTTCATCAAACCATTTAGCCAGTAGCTATTATCCGCATAGAACTTAGACAGCAACCTGCTGAATAGTCTTCCAAACCAGCACTGTCAATGGATAAGATTAATTAATAGGAGGAAGCCTGCGGGTGTATCTCTAAAACAGAGGGTTGTAGCTCCCATCTACATAAAGCCATTTAAATGATATCCCACAGTTTTTTTTATACCCAGTGCCCTTGTCTCTTGACATTCAGGGAGGAATCCTTTAGGCAGAACATTGTGTGGATAGCTGTGAGAAGTCTGTGCAGATAATTAGACATGTAGCTCCTGGCAAGATGATTTGTTATAGCAACACTGAGGAGGCCTTGAAAGTTGGACGTGGTTGTTAAGGAAATCATTGGAACTGATGCTATCAAAATGGAAAGTCATCAGGACAGCGAAAGAAAGAATAAAGAATAATCCTTGGACTTCCTTTCCCTGTAGCTTCTCTTTCTCTCTCTTTTTTTTCCTGTTTTCTTTTCTTGAAAAATATTTCAGCTACAAGATTTTAAATGCATGAATGCTAGTTTTTGGTAATAAAAGAAATAGCAATAGCCAAGTCCCCATAATGAATGGTAATTTGCTATTAATAAGTTGTAACAGCACACTGCTGATGTCTCTTACTCAGAGATGAGACAGCAGTCTGGTTATTGTTGCTGATGCTATGATTATCATTACCACTTGTCAGTAAAGACTTATGACCCATGAAGAAAACAATTAAATACAAATCATTTTTATGGTAAGAAATTCATAGGACCATAGTTTCAGAACTAAAAGGTACTTTAGAGGTCATCTAGTCCAAATCTTTCATTTTACGAATGAGGAAGCTAAGACGTGGGGAGGTGAAATTATTTGTCCAAAGTCACCCAGATGGTAGAATAAGGAGCTAAGCTCAGGTAATATGACCCAAATGAGCACCCTTTCCATCACGGGTACTGCCTGCTTTAAAATGCATAGTGGCACATAGTGGATCCTATGACGTGGCCTAGTGGAGAGGGAGCTGCCCTTGAAGTCAGGAAGGCTTGGGTTCGAGTCATGTCTCAGAGAAATACTTAGTATTGATCCCTTGGCAAGTCACGTCACTTCTCAGTGCTCTTTGCAGTTTTCCAAGACTGTAAGTTGTCCAGAAAGTACTGACCAGGGACATCCTGTATTGATGAAGTCACAGATGCATCACCTACTCATGTATAGCTTTCATGTTTGCAAGAGACATGACTACAATAGGCCATTTCATTATTTGGCTACATGTGTTTTCACTTTGGATATCACTTGTCTACCTGGCACATGATTAATGAGAAATAGCTCCGTTCTACTCTGGCCCAGAGGGGCAGTCTGCATCTGGTGGAGTGGGTCCTATTCCAAGCAACCCACTTTAAGGTCAATGATCAACAGATGGTAGTGCATCCAGAGGAGGGCAGACAGGATGGGGAAGCACCTCCAAACAAGGTCATATGAAGAGTGGCTGAAGGAAGGGAAACAGAGATGATTAGTCCAGAGAAATAAGAAGTTATTGCAAAAGGGAAAGGACATGATCTCTGTCTTCAAATATTTAGGGAGATCTGACATGAAAGAGAGGGTCACCTTATACCACTTAACTCCAAAGGGAGAAAATGGGACAAAAGTAGATAAATGTTATAGGGAAATAGATTTGGGATCAGCTGCCTTTTGTTCTTAAGAGTTGACCCAAATTGGAATGAACTGGCCCATATATTTATGATTTCTCTGTCTGTGGAAATGTTCAGGTAGGTAAATCATGACTGACTCTTCATGACCCCATTAGGGTTTTCTTGGAAAAGATACTATAGTGGTTTGCCTTTTCTTTCTCCAATTCATTTTACAGGGTTAAATGACTTATACATGGTCACATAGCTAGTAAATGTCTGAGGCTAGATTTGAACAAAGATGAGTTCCTGACTCCAGAGCCAGCACTCTATCCACTGCGTCTCTTAGCTGCATTAAAATACTGATTTCTAATAACAACAACCACAAAACAGCTTTGGAAACAAGCTAAAGAATGGAGCATTGCTGAATAAATTGTTGTATTAGTGTAATAGAATATAATACTTCTAGAAAAAAAGGTTAAATATGAATACAAGGAAATCTGGAATGATGTGCACAACGTGATGAAAAGTGTCAGATAGTACACATTTACTACAGCATTCTCTCTGTTTCTTCACTTTAGTCTCTCTCACACTCACTGTGTGTGTGTGGGGGGGGGGGTGAGTGTGTGGGTGTTAATGCATGGAAGAGTAAAATAAAAAGGAAGTAATTGCCTAACACCACAATGAATTTTAATGGTCCAGTGGAAAAGAAATTTTTGGAAGTATGTTGGAGTGAGGAGGAAGTACTCACTTTGGATGCAATTTGGATATTCTTTCTGTCCTAGAGATGTTTTCACATTCAGATCTTCTTAGCTGGCTGTTCCTAAGCAGAGACGCTGAAACTATTTGCTAGCTTACCCTACAACATATGGTGAATATCCTTTTATCTCACATGCCTTTCATGGCCCTTTGTAGTAATGCGTAGAGTCTTGAAAAAAATTAGTACAATGCTTTTGAGTTTTTTGAGAACTCCTTTCATAAGTTTTGGGTGAGATTGGCATTTTTTTATGTGACTTTTGGTAAAAAGACTCAATAAGTATTTTAGCATTATGGAGAACTCAAGCCACCTCCACAACCCTTTTTTAGGAGCAGCACAATTAATGGAGGTATCTTTTCCAGGAAAAGTTCAATCTACGTAGAGGAAAGTCCTGTAAAACTATACATAACCATAACAACTTAGTAGTTGTTTGTTTTCTGTGAAGTATTCATCCTTATCATAGCAAGGATAAATTAAATTAAACCTTCACTATTCCCTACTATCACCTTACACTATCTTCCTATATCTTTTCTTTCCCTCTCAAACAAACTGCTTGAACAATGATATACGCTTGTCTGCACTTCCTCTTTTCTCACTTTCTACTCAAATCTTTGATGTCTGGCTTTCAAATTTATCACTCAACTGAAACTCTTCTTTTCCCCTAGTTTCTCTGTCCTTTGTGAGTTTTTGTGATACTACTATCTCCTGGTTTGCCGACTACCTGTATGATTATTATTTAGTCTCTTTTTCTGGTACATTAACCAGATTATGCTTCCTAACTGGGTGTTCCCCAAGATTCTATCCTGGGTCCTCTTTTCTTCTCTCTATCTACCCTTTTTCTCTTGCTAACCTCATTAGCTTCTACAACTATTATTTCTATGCAGAAGACTCCCAGATCAATAAGATCAGTTCCAGTTTTTCCCCCAAGCTTCAATCCCATACCATCTTTGCCTGTTGGATATGTCAGACTGAATGTCCTGGAGATATCTTAAACTCATGTCTAAAACCAAAACTCATTTTCTTTCCTCCTAAACTCTCTCATCTTCCAAACTTCCCTGTTTTTTTTTGAAGGAAATATCATCTTCCCAGTGTTTCAGCTTTGTAATCTAGGCATTGTTCTCAACTTCTCATTCCAAATATTTCCAATCACTTTCCAAATTTTGGTGTTGCCTTGGAGTCAAGAAGACCTAAGTTTAAATCTCTCCTCAGGCACTGTGTGTGTCCCTAGGTAATTCACTTAAGGTCTCTCAGTCATTGTTTCCTCATCTTTAAAATAGGAATAATCATAACACCTACTTCACAAGATAGTTTGAGGGTCAAATGAGAGTACATATGTAACATGTGTTGCAGGTAAAAATACTATATAAATAATAGCTCTTATATTCAAGAAGGTGATTTCACGAGTGCTAAGTTGAGTGTTCAGAAGTCAAAAACCTTTCATCCTGGGAGCAGGTATGCTGTTGGGGAGCATCCTTTTCCATTGTCATATTGCTCCATATCACAAGTTAGTACCTTAAAGCGATAGAATTTTACATAGGATTTAGAAAGTGGCTTCTGTAATGGCAAAGAAGTATTTAGTACCTTGTCTCAGCTACTTAATATTTATTGCCTTGCTTGAGTTCAAGTGTCTTTGAGCCTTGCCCTGATTATATCAAGTCTTTGTTAAGAAACAGAACTTGAGAACCCCACAGTGGGAGAAACTTGCTGATGCAACAGGGAGGAGCTAATGACCATATATAAAGAGAAGCTCAAGCTAGGAAAGAGCATAAATGAAAAGGGGAACTTTGTGGTGGCCAGGCACTCTGTTTGTCTGTTCTGTTTGTGTTGATTTTTGTTTGTGATACTTTGTACTGAAGCCCTGGGACCTTACTGGAAACCTTGAAAGAGGATTTCCTGTTTGTCTGTCTATAGAAGTCCTGAAGGAGGAATTCGGAGGTCCTGGGACTGTACTGACAATTTGTGTTGAGTTCTCAGACCTTGTGTATGGGTTTGTATTGATTTCAAAGGCAGAGAGTGAATTGATGATGGTGCCAGCAAAGTGCATGAATGTTGTTTTGGTTCTGTTAAGCTTTTTCTTCCCAGAAACAGAAACTGTGAAGGAATTGAGGTGGAATGGACACTGTGAGCTTCAATATGGAATGGGAACTGGACAAGGAACTGAACAAGTAGCTGAGAGCTGCCTGCCTTTGAATCCAGGTGACAGTTGGGTAGATTCAGACAGGAGATGGAACCATAGAAGAGGAACCATGGAATCTGAGAGCCAGCCTGGAATCAAGTTGAAAAGAGCTCTTCTTGGGTACTTAATGCTGACTGAGAAGATTATGATTTACTGTGACCTAGGGGTGGAGAACGTTGACCTTTATACTTTGTGTCTCTTAAGGAGGCTTGTTCCTTAATTATGATTGAGTTAAGGACCTACTGAATAATATCTTTTAAACTTTAAAGCTATGTGGCCACTTTAGTGAGAAGTTGTTATGTTATAACATTGTGAATGCTGTACTTTGGTTTCTGTGCATGTTTTGCTTTGATTTACTTTTTTTAAAAATTAACTTCTGTTTATTTTTAGTTTACATCATTCATTTCCACAAGATTTTGAGTTACAAATTTTCTTCCCATCTTTACCTCTACATACTACCCTAAAACAGTGATCCCACTGTATACTCCCTCCC
>CM053594.1:289210026-289238888 GCA_028646575.1 Pseudocheirus occidentalis | reverse complement strand
ATATATATATAAATGTCAGCTAATATTATTTAACATTTTTTATAATTTTTGTTTACATAGATGGACTTGTGAGAGGTCAATCATATTTTCCAGGAGATGTTAAATTGATTTGGAATTTAATCATGTGTAAGTAATTTACTTACTTTGGACATCCCATTCTGAAGGTGTAGTCCACAAAGGGAAATGATTATTATTCATCTTAATCCACTCCAGGATTTATGCATCATAACTAACAACATTAATTATAACCAGTATTTCCATGTCTATGTGCAGCTATAAAAGCATTGGACAAATATTGCTGAGCCCAGGTTTGTGATATTAGTAGTTCCAGAATGGAAGGGAAATACAGAAAACATACTTGGACTCCTGAACGACTTGAAAGCCAGCCAGTGAGTAGCAGCAGCAAATGGTCTGCAATGTCTCATGTCTATTTTTTTTATTTTTAATTTATTATTTTTATGATGCCTATTTTCAATCGTCATGTAAAACTATGGGACATCTGTATCTGTTGGAATAATTTATTCTGCATTTATTTTGTGAGTTGGAAAGAGTATCTCTAAGAACTCTTCCACATCTGACATTTGTAGTCTTTTAGCTATTAGAGAAAGATGCGTAATTTCAGAGGGGAGATTAGAAATGGTTTGTTGTCTCCACGTATCCTTGGATAGCTAATGTAGAGTGCAATTTAATATGTCCAGACTGAAAAATCTTTACTTTGTTTTTAAAAAGTTAATTTGAGGGGCGGTTAGGTAGTACAGTGAATAGAGCACTGACTCTGGAGTCAGGAGGACCTGAGTTCAAATTTGACCTCAGACACTTGACACACTTACTACCCGTGTGACTTAGGCAAATTACTTAACCCCAATTGCCCTCCAAAAAGAAAAAAAAAGGTTAATTTGAGTTATTTCTTATTTTCATCTCTAGGTAAAAGTAATTTTGACCCAGAAATCATAGCCTGTATACTTTATTATGACATCACAGCCGTGGAACTGAGAATGTCTGAGAAAGAACAGACATGTATGGAATGAGAGGACTTGGCTTCCAGCCCTGCCTATCACTAGCGTGATATTGGACAATTCCCCTTAACTCTGCTAGGCTTCAGTCGCCTCATCTGTAAAATGAGGAGATGGAGATGGCCTCTGAGTTGCTTTCAGACTTTAGATCTGCCACCCTATGATCCCATAAAATAGCATCAGACTGCAGAAACAAAGTTATATTTAACAATGCATTACAAAATAGAGCGATTTTTTTATTTTTAAAAATTAAACTGATTTTTAATTTTTATTTTCCATTTCAAATTGCAATGACCATTTAAGAAAGCAAATGAAATGTCTCTGGCAAGAGTTTCCTCCACTGGAAGCAATAGCTTAGAGATTTCTTCAAATTCTACACTCACCACAAAGTAGAGAAGCCAAGGAGGGAAAGTGACCATTGTGAAGAATCAGTAGGAAAGGAAAACAGATGATTGTACTTTAGAATTTCCCCAGCAGGTGGCTTCCATACTCTTTCTGGCTTTGAGAGTCTATGCTTTGGCTTTTTTAGGATGCCTCAGTATCCAACAGATCAAGAGGCTTTGGAAAAGTAGCCTTTGAATATCTGAATTCTTCCAGATCTCACTGGAGTGTATCTGATTTTTCAATTTCACCAGCCTCTGACAAGTTGAAAGCAACTGAAGTTTAGTAACATCATACATACACATACATACACACACATACACACATACATACATGACCAGATCAGAGAGGTCAGCAAGAGTGACTGCTAAGGAGATTGATTGGGTGGGTTGAGTTATTCAGTAACTGGGCAGATCTGGCATTCAAGCCTCACTGTACAGTTATATGTATAATTGTGGGCAACCTTAGAGTTTCATTTTCCCCTTCTGTGAATGAGGTGGTTAGACTAGATAATGTCTGGGCTATCTTCTAGCTCAGAATGTATGATTTTATGTACGACCTTAATTTATTCAGTTCACTTTGGATAAAAATCAGGGAAGTTACCAGTTCAATTTTTGGTGTTCTCCTGCTTTTATTTTTCTGATTGTTCATGACCTTTATTTCCTGTATTTTTAAAGCAAACATCATAACTAATGAGCTTAGTATCTGTTTAAAATAGTACTAGGCAATTAAAAAATAGAACATACCATCATTCTATGGATGTAGATTGAATGCATTGTGGTTTGTTTCTCCCCCCGCCCCCCATATAGTCCTTTATCCCCATCTAGGAAACGAAGCTATCTGGAAGGAGTGAGTAATATAGGCCTTTTGTTGATTGACCAGAATATAGTAAGTAGTGTCTCAGTGAGGAACTAGACAACAGATATATTCTGAGATGGCTTTGGTAATGGTGGCAGATAAAACTACTATTTCCCTAGGCAGGTTTTCATATTTGCTGAGTGTAGCGAGGAGACTTTCTAGAACACCTGCTGTGCCCTGGACTCTACTTTCTCAGATATACAATAAATCTTCCCTTCCAAATTGCCCTCCAGAGTAGTCATCCCCTATAACTATCCAGGGATAGTTATGTCCATACCATAATTTGCTTTAATTTTTTTAGCGGTAGGAATGCCAAAATCTTAGATTCTTGTTATTGTTCTTGCTGAGTCATGTCCAGCACTCTGTGACCCCATTTTGTATTTCTTGATAAAGAGTCTGGAGTAGTTTGCCATTTCCTTCTCCAGTTTGTTTTACACATGAGCATCTGAGGTAAACAGGGTTAAGTAAATTGCCCTGGTCGAACAGCTAGGAAGTGTCTGAGGCTAGATTTGAACTTAGGAACATGAGTCTTCCTGATTCTAAGCCTAGTACTATATCTGCTGGACCACCTAGCTGCCTTAAAATCTTAGCTACAAGTTGAATTATTATTACACTGGTTATTAAATTATTGTTCATGAAAAATAACAAATATGTCACACTTCAAAATGTCCAAATTACTGTATATTCTGCTTTAATCTTCACATAAAACATTTAGGGTAAGTACTGTATTTATTATGATCCCCAATATGCAGATGAGGACGCTGAGGCTGGTAAAAGGTTAAGTGAATTAGCCAGGGTCAGAAGTTGCTAGGTTTTTGAAACAGGATCTGAACCTAGGTCTTTCTGACTCCAAACCCATCATTATATGAGAGGTGTCAGACTCTGGCCCTGCTGCCCCATGGCGCTTGCAGTAGGCCCAAACGTTTCTATTTGTGATTGACACCATGGAACTACACTGTATTGATATATCTGCAAGACTATTGGATTTCTGGGAATCTGCTTATTGTTACATTTTCTCTTTGTAGCCCTTCCAGAATCCCAGTGGACAAGCACCTTTTCAGTCACAGGCAGTATTTCACTCACCACAACATGGTCAGTGTGACATGGATCCCAGACCATTTGTTGTCTGTGCCAACCCAGGAGTCCCTGGGCAGTCAGCATCCTCAACTACAGCATGCCATCAGGTAAATTCTTGGATGATGCTGCTTCCTTGGGTGGTTGGAATGCATCCCCAACTGTCCACGTGCTCTTGATTCATTAATTTAAAGGCCGTGCCTACCTCATCTTGACATAAGATGTGAAGACGTGAATTTATACAAAGATTTGGTAGCTAAGGGTGGGTCACCTCACCTCTTCTTATTAGTATGAGCAGGGTACCAGGCCTGGCCCCTCCTTTCCTGAGTCCTCCTTTCCTAACACTGAATGCTAGGGAAGTCTAACCTGCCTGCCCACCTAGTTTGCCCATCACTAAGTGAAAGAAGATGCTGAATGAAGGGAGAGGAGTGCAAGAGTTCTGTTACCTATGCTACACCTAGGTCCATGCCATGGTTTCTTTCCATGCCTCTAGAACAAAATGCAGTTTCTTCAGTCAGACATCTTGTTTGACATTATTCCTCTCTTCTCACTCTGTTTCTGTCAGAGTAGCTTGCTGCCTATTCCCTGCTTATGACATGACATTTCCTGCCTCTCTGTGCCTTCCCTTGTGTTCCCCCCTGAATGGAACACATGCCTTTTGCTGCTGCCTCACATACTCCATCACTTCCTCCAAAGTCCAGATCAGGGACCACATCATGCACAAAGCTTTCCCTGATCCTCCTAAATATTAGCATTTTCTCTTTCTTAAGATTCTTCTGTATGTAATTGTATGTCACTGGTATTTATTTACCTGCCTTGATTCATAGATAAGCTTTTTGAGTGCAGGGGTTGATTCATTTTTGTCCTTGTATACACATTACTGTGCACAGGGCCTGGGCACATAGTAAGTGCCTTTTAAATGTTTAAGCTTTTGAATGTTTTTGAATGAATCAAACTATGACCTCTTGTGTTACACCATCTTTGTGATGACTTTTAGGTCCTCCTAAATCAGTATGGGCCAAACTCTACAACTTCTTATGATTTTTTTCTGTATCTAGCATATGCTACTAGTAAAGGAGGAATAGATCTTAACTCTCTCTGTGATAACAATATAGCTTCTTCTTTAGAGGTAATAGCACAGAATTATAAGCATGTTTCCTATATAAGTGGTATAATGTTTTTTCCCCCTTATTAGTTCCTGAATGCCTTAGCTTAAGATCACCTGAGAATTTTCACATCAGAAGGGTTCAGGATCAGTAATTGGACTTCTGGCACCTCTGCCCCACCCCTATGATCTTCCTGGCCATCCCTAGTCTTCAGGAGTTCTCCCCCCACCCCATCAACAGATCTACCCAGTAGCATGAGGGTCCCATCCAGTCTGTGCACCTTTATTCTAAAGGGACATCTCAGATGATCCCACCACCCCTGTGATGAGGAGAATCACACAATCCCGGAGCAGAAAGAGATTCTAGATGTCATCTAGTCCAGTGCAGCTCAGTGAGAAGAGGGACAGACTTGTAGCCATAGGATCTGAGCTCTTAGATTCAGGCCCTCATTGTATCCTGCTCAAATTCATTTCATTTCAACAAAAATTGATCAAAGGCCTACTATGTGGAAGGCAATATTCTGGGTGCTAAAGATATACACTCAAGGAATTTATAATGTAATCACAGAATCTCTAATAAAATGATTATGTTATGCTAATAGTTTCATGTAATGTAGAGTATGATGGAAGCAGTGGAGAAATCCAGACAAAATACTCTAGAAAAACTTGAGGAGGGAGCACTTTCAGCAGGAATGGATGTAGAAAGTATGAGGGAGGACTTTACCTAGTTGGTAATAACTGATATGAATGTGGAGGAAACAGAAGGATGCTGAATGACAGAAATGAAGAAGGACAAAGTGCCTTCCAGGTATGGGAGACAGGTTGTGTAAATTCACGGATGATGAAGAGAACATGTTGATTTGGAAAAATAGGCAATACTTTGGCTGCAGCATGCAGTATATAAAAACATTGGTGGGAAATGAGGTTACATTGAGTCACATTGTGGAAGGCCCTTAATGCCTGGCTGAGGAGTTTATATTTCATCTGAGAATTCACAGAGAGTAAACAGACATTAAAAAAAAAAAATCCTGACTTTCTTACCTAATGGGCTAGCTCTCCCTTCCATTTTTGTTTCTTCTGCAAATTTGATGAATGTGCAATTTGTGCTTAACTTAAAGTATTGATAAAATGTTAAAGAGCAGAGAACCTAAGAAATTCCACTAGAGACTCCCTTATAAGGGAGAAGACTCGTAATAGCTAACCAATTTAATTTCTTTCCTTGCAGGGCAGAGACTGGTCACTATGGAAAATATTTTTGGCCTGTCTTTTGGCCTGTGTAATTACAACAGCAATAGGAGTACTGATACTGAGTCTAGTGAGGAGTAATTTTAATAATTCCACAATTGTCATTCAGTTACCACAAAGCACCGTCGCTACAACTACAAGTATTGCCACGACGACAGGTTCTAGCACTTCTACAGACTCCACCACAGCAGCTTCCAGCACTTCAACAGACTCCACCACAGCAGCTTCCAGCACTTCAACAGACTCCACCACAGCAGCTTCCAGCACTTCTACAGACTCCACCACAGCAGCTTCCAGCACTTCTATAGACTCCACCACAGCAGCTTCCAGCACTTCAACAGACTCTACCACAGCAGCTTCCAGCACTTCTACAGATTCCACCACAGCAGCTTCCAGCACTGCTACAGACTCCACCACAGCAGCTTCCAGCACTTCTACAGACTCCACCACAGCAGCTTCCAGCACTTCTACAGACTCCACCACAGCAGCTTCCAGCACTTCTACAGACTCAACCGTGGCCAACACAAGTACAGCAGACACCTCTGTAGCAACCACAGCCGAGGCCACTTCAGGCACTGCCTCAACTGCTTCTGGCACCACAGCTAGTGCTGAGAGCACAACGGACTCTACCATAACTGTAACTACGTCATAAGCAAGTTAGGGCATTGTATGTGTCTAGATGGCACTGTGGATAGAGCATTGACACTGGAGTCAGGAAGACCTAAATTCAAATGTAGCCTTAGACACTGAGTAGCTGTGTGAGCAAGAACAAGTCACCTTTACCTCTGTCTGCTTCAATTTTCTCAACTATAAAATGGAGATGAGAACAGCCCTCTCAGGGATGTTGTGATGATCAAAAATATGTGACATAATATTTGTAAAATGCTTAGCACAGTGTCTGGCATGTAGTAGGGGCTTGATAAATGCCTGTTTTCTTTTCCTTTCCCAACCACAGCTAATACTGAGACCACAGTGGGTGCCGCCATAGCTTCAACTGAGGTCACTCCCAGCACTACCACAGTTGCTCTTGTTACTTCTGTGGGCACCACTATAGCTACAACTTCAACCCCTATAGTTACCAGCATAGGTGAATTAGACACCACAAGATCCCCTGCTCCTACAAGTGTAGCAGAAACTCCACTTGCCACCATCATGGCTTCCTCTAAAACCAATGTAGCCTCTACCACCATGAAACAAGAAGGGACTCTTACAACCATGACCACTATCACAGTGGCAGCTATGAGGACAGCATCACCAATATCAGCCTTGTTACATGACCAGTGTCACAGGAATTTGTTTTGACTGACTATGGTTATGTAAATCAAGGGTCCACCCTTCTTCCTCCCTCCCTTCCAGATGGAGGGAGGATATTTGATAATTGTAAAAATTAAATAAGAAAAACAGTTTTGATTATGTCACTCCCATGAGCAAACATCAACAGCAATAGCAACCATGACAACAAGCCCACAACTGTCCTGGGGACCACTACAGCCACTGGCACCAGTGCCATCCCTGTAGCTATGCTGTATACCACAATAGCCAGTGC
The DNA here is from genome assembly GCA_028646575.1 of Pseudocheirus occidentalis. Taxonomy (NCBI): domain Eukaryota; kingdom Metazoa; phylum Chordata; class Mammalia; order Diprotodontia; family Pseudocheiridae; genus Pseudocheirus; species Pseudocheirus occidentalis. The sequence continues at coordinate 289,231,666 of CM053594.1, read as the reverse complement.
CACCACAATGTAAGGTAGGCTTTTCACAGGGCATGAGTGAAGGATAAAACATGGATTGCCTTTTGTTCCATTGGTGTTCTCTTTATGTTAGAAGAAATCTGAGAAAGGCTCCTCACTATGTCGGATAGACTATCCCTGCCGCAAACACGGTATGTGATTAAGTTACATGGGGCAGTCAGATCTGAATCCTGAAAGGAAACATTCACATGAATTAAATCATATACACTTGTATGTTTCATTTTATTTATTCTTTTAGTTATAAAAATTAGTATTAGACACATATTTGTAGACCACAAAAAAATCAGTGTGTTTTTGGAAGCTATTGTGCAAAAAGAAAGTGAGAGTTTCTGAATTCCTTGGAGGAATTTCTGAGAGTGTAAATAAAGCTATATTTGTGTTTATCCCTTCTATTATGATGGTATTTGGATACAGTAACTGATAACATTTGTATGTTTACAAAAGGGCTTTAATATTTACACCACTCTTTACATACATTACAAAGTACTTTACATGTATGCATGTATGCAATTCTAAGTAAAATTCATTTTTTACCAACAAAATAGTGTATTAGTGATGTGGTGAATGGGTATGCTTATTAGTTCAAGAATCTTAAATTTCACTGATGTGAATATTCTGTCCAGAGATATGGATCCCAGACTTTCTATAACTGACTTAGATGATCTTTGAGAGTTGCTACATCTGGACAGTTCATGGTCCTGCAACCAAGCTGGTCCTAAGTGTCTTTATAGTTTGTTAGACGCTGTTGAACAACACACATAGACTACCTCCAGGCCTATATTTGAAACCTTTTTAGAGCTTATACTTTGCTAGCAAAGTCTTTGAAGAACCTGGGATCATTGTCATGGTCCAGTGAGGCTCAGGCAATGGCTCAGGTGGAGGTCAGCAGTTTTGTAAATTGTACTTTTTTGATAGAGACTTTCATAGATATTGGTAGTCAGGTTAATAGTTAACCACATATAGCTAGTCAGCTTTCCCGAGATAAACTGTCAAGGACATCTGTTGCTTTGTGAATGACTATATCTAAATGACAGGCAGAGTGATGCAGTGCAGAGTACTGGATTTGGAATGAGAAGAGCAGGGTTAAGTGTCTTTGTGACTTTGTACCAGTCATGACCTCTCTGGGCGATTTCATCATTTCTAAAATAAAAGTATTAGAACAGAAAACATCTAAAAGCTAGAATATCTTATGTATAATTACGTTCTATTAAATTATTAATGTGGTGTTAAGATGACCAGAGGATTAAATTAGTTGGAGGTCTAAGGTGAATGAGTAGGCATGATAAAAAAAATCAACTGCAGGGATGATGGCTCTCTGGGAACACAACAATGACAAAAATATCCCAAGCCCTAGAGGTACTGGGATTCCTCTTAGGTTGGAAGGTCTTAGTGGGAGAGAGTATCCTGTGCCAGTGTCCACCAGAGTCTTATACTGTCAGGGGTGGAGGCAGCTGAAGGGTACCCTTATTGAAGAAACTCTGCACATGGCCTTCAGGGGACAGAGGTCCTAGGGAGGGTCTCTAGACTTAGAATGAGAAGCTGGGAGCTTTCAGGAGAAGCTAGTAAGGAAAAGAGGGGCTCTGGAAGGGAGAACAAGGGCTTGTGGAGCAGTAGTTACAAAGGTGTGAATTTGCTGTGAGATGTGGATTGGCAGAATCCTCTGGATGTCTCAATGGTTAAAGTGGATATCTGAGTTTTCCTGATCTTTCTGTTTGCTGCTCTCTTCTTCCCTACATTATCTTGCATTTACTTATCTTTTTTATCTATATCTCTCACTATAAACTCCTTGACAAGGTGAGTAACAGAGCTGAGACTGGAACCCAGGTCCTCAGAATCTATTCAGTGCTTCATGCTCAAGTTCCAACAAATGGGTGATGAATGCAGAGTGCAGTAGTTTGGAGAACAAGCATTTCTTCTTCATAAGAGGCTTGAGTAGTTTCCTGTGATGGAGGCCTGGAGGGGAGGACTCCATAGATTGTGTAAGGTCACAGCATGTTTCCAGTTGTCATTTTAGAACCCAGAAATATGTTCAAACTCCTGAAACTAATAGCTCTCTCATTTCCCTTCCTTCCAAAGAAACGTAAACGCCTCTGAATTAAGGCTGCCTAGTATCTCTAACACACAATTTTGTAAGTAGGTGAATGCTTAAGGAAAAGTATGGGCATACTGAAAAGTAATTTGGAATTATATACAAAATGTTGCTAAACAGTGCATTCCCTTTTATCCAGAAATAACATTGCTAGACCTACAACCAAAAGAGATTAAAGAAGGAGGGAAAAGTCACATATGGACAAAGATATTTGTAGCAACTCTCTTGGTGGTGGCAAAAAAAACCCCAACACAAGTGTAAAATAAGAGAATGTCCAACAATTGAGGAACAGCTGAATACACACACACACACACATATATATCTATACATATTTATGTACATATGTGTATGATGGGATACTATTTTCCTGTAAGAAATAAGGAAATATAATATTTCAAACTGATCTGGAAAGACTTATATGAACTGATGAGTGATGAAAGTCAAACTAGAACAGTGTACATTCTAATATCAATATCATAAAAATATATAATTTTAATGATTTTATGAACTGATAAAAATGAAATAATCCAGAACCAAGAGAACAATTCATATAATAATAATTCCATAAAGACAATTAATTTTGAAAGCTCTAAGCATGATGATAAATACAATGGCCATAATTCCTGAGGACCATTGATGAAGCACGTCCTCCATCTCCTGACAGGGGTAAAGGGCTCAGGGTAAAGAAATATGTGTGTATGTGTATGCATATATACACACATATATAAGTATATATCAATATACTTTTAAATAAATATATATCTAACATGGCCAATAAGGGAATTTGTCTTGCTTGGCTATGTATATTTGTTTTAAAGGGAAATTATTTTTATTTTTTTCAATGGGGTGGTGGTGGAAGGGAAAGAAAATAGATTTCTGTCAATTAAAAACTAAAACTTTAGAAATAAAATTGTTTTTTAAAAAGTGCTTGTTGCTTTAAAAAGACTTTATTGTCATGGAAAAAGCACTGGGTGAAGAATAAAAAGATAGGCTTGAATCCTGACCCTGTCACTTACCAGTTTTGCAAACTTGGACAAGTCACTTAGTCTCTATGTGTATCAATATCCTCACTTGTAAAATAGACTAGATGGTTCCAAAGTCCCTTTTAGATTTTAGTTCTGTTATATCTTTGCTATAAAATATTTGAGACCATGATAGATTCTCTGTGCTACATATGACAAGCACCCACTGAGTTCTTTGGGTGTTTTCTTTGTCCCTTCTCCATTTCTGGTTTTGTATTTCTGCTCCAAGTAGAGTTGAGCTTCCTGGAATTATAGCATCTAGGCCTTATCAAGCTGCTCCAGGAGGTTTTTATTAGTCCTGTTGGGTCAAGTCCAAGACCCAACGATTTTGCAGGAGGTTGAAACAATTAGATTATGGTTGTAACATATGGCAGTTCAGAAAATGGGTGGCCTGTGACTCAGTTTTAGTTTGCCACAATTACTGACTTTTTGGCCGGATGTTTTACCTTTCCTGTTGTTTGTGATGTTTACTAGGGCCTAGCCCTTTTGGGGAATTAAAGCTTATTAAAAAAATACCTTCTTCATCCTTGGGAGGTTTTAGAAAAACCCTCAAGTAGGAAAAAAACCCAAAAAACAAATCCAAACCCTTAAATGTGGGGCAGTTAGGTGGTGCAGTAAATAGAGCACTGGCCCTAGAATTAGGAGGACTCAGGTTCAAATTTGGCCTTAACACTTACTAGCTCTGTGATCTTGGACAAGTCAACCCCAATTTCCCTACCTTTCCCCCCTCCAAAAAAACCCCCCCAAAACAAAAACAAATCCTTAAGTGTTTGTAACTCAAAATACTATCCACTTTCCAAAACTCTATGCTACTTATGCTTTTTTGGTGCTGACTACATTAGGGAGAATGTCAGTATTAGGAGTTAATCTGTTTTTAAACCATACTCATATTTTAAGAAGGAAAGTAGAATCAGAGCAGTCTATAAGCAGCATCCATTATAACAAATTTGCATAATCAAGCAAAACAAATTCCCTAGTTGAATATTTAAAAACAAACAAACAAACATGTCTTATTGTATACTTTAAATCCATTACCTCTTTGTCAAGAGGTGGAAAGCATGCTTCATCACCCCCCTCGGGAATCATGACTGGTCATTGTATTGATGATGATTCTTACAGTTTTCAAAGTTGTCTCTACAGCATTGTAGTTGTATAAATTGTACTGTATCACTTTACTCATTGCTAAGCATAGCCAGCAATAGGTAGGGGTAAGTTTGGAAAAAGCACCAAAAAGCAAGCAGTCAATGAATCTGTTTCAGAGAGTATGATCAAGAGTTTAAATCCAGGGATGGAGCCAACATGATGGAGTAAAAGCTGGAACTTGCGTGAGCTCATCTCCAAATCATCTCTGATATGTGTAAAAAATTACTCTAAACAAATTTTAGAGCTACAGAACCCACAAAATGACAGAGTTAAACACATCTCCAGCTGAAGACAGCCTGGTAGGCCTATAGGAAAAGTTTATTGTTCTGGGCTGGGAGCAGAGCATAGCCCCCAAGGGCTGTGGTGCCACAGACTGGCCTGGGGCAGGCCTCAGGGGACTGAATCATTGGCAATTGTGGTGATTTCCAGACTTCTCAACCCACAAATGCCAAAGGCAAAGTCAAAAGTCAGTGGGGAAGCTCTGTTGGACCTGGGTGAGAGAAAAGTATGGTCCGGCCTTAGCCTGGGGGCAGTAAAGGTGGTAACAGAGCCAGGAGCAGCAGCAGTAGTGGTTGCTTCTTGAGCTCCAGGCCCACAGACGGTGGGGGGATCAAGCAGCTGATCAGAGGGCAATTGCAGGGATCTCTTTGCTGGTGCTGAGGCAGGATTCTCTTGCTTTGCCCTGCTTGCATCTGGGCCGCAGTCTTGGCTGGTGGTCTTGGGGTGAGGATAGCAAAGCTTGTGGTGGCTGTGGTATGGCAGAGCTTGTGAGAGCTATGGAGAGGGAGTCCTCCTCATAGTTCTGAGACAGAAAAGAGTGCTTGTGGTCACTCATAGACCCGACCATAGACCAGGAGAGGAGTAAACACCTCTCCTTTGATCATATTGTCTTAGAAGAATTGAAAATTGACGAGTGCCTAGAAGTAGCTCTGATAACATCTATGCAAAACCCCAGAAATTTGGGACACAGCACTCTCCACTCTGGAAGCAGAGTCTTACTTTGGTAAAACAAACAAAGAAACTCAAAAGTCAAGTAATTGGCTGGGAAAATGAGCAAACAGAGATAAAAATCAGACCACAGAATCTTTCTTTGGTAACAAAGAACAAATCATAGAACCAGAAAAAGACAACAAAGTCAAAACTCCTGCATCAAAAACCTCCAAGAAAAATACGAATTTGTTGCAGGCCATACAGGAGCTCAAAAAAGACCTTGAAAATCAAGTAAGAGAAGTGGAGGAACAATTGGGAAGAGAAATGGGAGTGATGCAAGAAAATCATGAAAAGTGAGTCAACAGACTCATTGCTTAAAGGAGACCCCCAAAATACTGAAGAAAATAATATGTTTAAAAATAGACTAACTCAAATGGCAAAAGAGCTCCAAAAAGCTAATGAGAAAAAGAATGCTTTATAAAGCTGATTTGACCAAATGGAAAAGGTGGTCCAAAAGCTAACTGAAGAAAATAATTCCTTTAAAATTAGAATAGAACAAGTGGAAGCTAATGACTTTATGAGAAATCAAGATATTATAAAACAGATTCAAAAGAATGAAAAAATAGAAGACAATGTGAAATATCTCATAGGAAAAACAATTGGCTTGGAAAATAGATCCAGGAGAGATAATTTAAAAATTATTGGACTGCTATAATCAAAAAAAGAGCCTAGACATCATCTTTCAAGAATGTATCAAGGAAAGCTGCCCTGATATTCTAGAACCATTTCTATTTCTATTTTCAAATAGAAATTGAAATAATCCACTGATTGCCTCTTGAAAAAAAATCCCCCCAAGAAAACATCTAGGAATGTTATAACCAAATTCCAGAGTTCCCAGGTCAAGGAGAAAATATTACAAGCAGTCAGGAAGAAACAATTAGAGTATTGTGGAAACACAACCAGGACAACACAAAATCAAGCAGCTTCTACATTAAGGAATCGAAGGGCTTGGAATATGATATTTTGGCGGTCAAAGGAGCTGGAATTAAGACCAAGAATCACCTACCCAGCAAAACTGAGTGTAATACTTCAGGGGGAAAAAAATGGACATTTAGTGAAATAAAGGATTTTCAAGCATTCTTGATGAAAAGACCAAAGCTGAACAGAAAATTTGACTTTCAAATACAAGAATCACAAAAAGGTAAACATGAAAGAGAAATCATAAGGAGCCTATTAAAGTTGAACTGTTTACATTCCTACATAGAAAGATATTTGTAACTCATGAGTTTTTTTCAGTATTAGGATAGTTGCATGACTACACATGTATAACCTATATTGAATTGCTTGTCTTCTCAAAGGGAGCAGGGTGAGTAGGGAGGAAGGGACAGAATCTGGAACTCAAAGTTTTAAAAACAAATATGAAAACATGGCTTTTACATGCAACTGGAAAATAAGATATACAGGCAATGGGATATAGAAATCCATCTTGCCCTACAAGAAAGTAAGGGAGAAGGGGGAAAGGAGGAGAATAGGAGGATAGACGAGAGTACAGACTGAGGAAAGGGGTAATCAGTATGCTTGCTATCTTCAGGTGGGTGGTAGGGAAAAGGTGGGGAGAAAATTTGGAACTCAAAATCTTGTGGAAATGACTGTTGAAAATGAAAAATAAATAAACAATTTTTTAAAAAAGTGTTCACATCCATAGTCCTTGACTCCACACTATAAGAACAAATCTACTAAGTATAGAACACTGGGTGAGGCACAAGGGAGTGAAAAGTCTGAATCAATCACAGTTCATACCTTCATGTAGAGTATAATTTATCCAAAGAACAAGAGACCAGTACCACTAAAGCACAATATTATATCGGTGCATAAGCACATATCAAAACAAAACAAAAAAGTTATCTGAAGCTTGAGATGAAAAGCAGTTGCCAGCAGGGAAGCTCAGAAAAAACTTCACTGAGAGGTGAACTTTAATGGATGGTTGGGAATCCAATAGGTGAAGTGAGGAAAGGAAAGCCTTAGGAATTTGCCTGAGAAAACGGATGGAGGGAGGAAAATACATTGCATGATCATGGTCATGGGAGTGAGTGAAGATGCACTAACCGAAGCAGAGTACATGGCAGAGTAATAAACCTGGAAAATAGGGATGGGTGTTGAGTACTAAGCAAAACAGTCTAAATTTTACTTAGATGCCACAATGGAACCACCAAACCCATTATTTTACTTTAGTATTTCATTTTTCTCTGATTACATGTAAAAACTATTTTAATATTTGTTTTTTTCTTTGATTTCCAAATCCTCTCCCTCCCTCTTTCACCTCCCCTCCACCATTATTGAGAAGGCAAACAATTTGACATAAGTTATACATGTACAATCATGCAAAATATATTTCTATGGTAGTCATGTTGTAAAAGCAAACAGAGACAACACCCTCCCCAGGAAAAATAAAGAAAAAGTATGGTTTGATCTACATTCAGACTCCAGCTATTTCTCTTCAGAGGGATAACAGTTTTCATCATAAATCCTTCAGAAGTGTATTGGATCATTCAGTTGTTGAGAATAGCTAAGTCATTCACAATTGATCATCATACAATGTTGCTGCTACTTTGTTCAATGTTCTCATTTCACTGCATCAGTTTGTGTAAGTCTTTCTTGCTTTTTTCTGAGAGCAGCATCCTGCTTGTCATTTCTTATGGCATAATAGTATTCCATAACAATCATATATAACAACTTGTTCAGCGATCCCCCAATTGATGACCACCAAAATTTTTTGAGCAAAGGAGAGGTGGCCATAGCTGAAAGACTGTTCTGACTGTGATATGAAGGATGGCCATGAGCTAGAGTGGGGAAAGAGAGGGAAGACAAGAAGACCTGTTAGGAAGCTATTGCAAAAGTCCAGTCAGGTAGTGCTGGTGAGAGAAAGGATAGAGAAGAGAATGAATTGGAGAATTGTGGCCAAGATGAACTTGGCAGGATGTAATCAATTATTGAAACACACTTATTGGAAGATCAAAGGAGGAGCTGGTTTTGCTCAAAGATATAACATGTTAAGTTTTAGACACATTGAATTTGAGGTGTGGTAGCTCCTCCAGGAAGAAGTATCCAGATGCAGAATTATCTTGGAGATAGTAAGTTTCAGATATGGGATTTGAAGTCTTCTGACTCCAAAACCTAGTGAAAGTCATTGAAAAGATAAAGGGAATATGGATAAAGAAGAGAAGAAGACTAAGGGTAGATTCTTGGAGAACATTAAAGAGTTCAAAAGAAGATGAGGATTCAGAAAGGAAACAGAGAAGTGTTTAGAAAGGTAGGTGGAACACACTTATTTCATAATATTAAGTATCAATAAATATAATATTAAAACTATTCAGTATCAATAAATGTAATATTAAAACTATTCAGTATCAATATAAATTTTAAAAGCAGATCTACTCCTATGAGCAGAGCTTCAGACTAGAGAATGAGGGAGGAATTGATGACAGAAGGTAGTATTGTGATGCAGAAAACTCAGAGGGAGGTAATACAGTGAAAGACAGAGAGGGACACCAGGGCGGCCTGTCAGTGGCAGGCTTCCCATGGCTGCAGTATGCCCATGGGCCTGCATATCCTGCTCCATGAGTGATGAGTTAGCTGTGACCAGAAAATTTCAGAGGTCCTTGACAAGGACATTTAACAACAGCAGCAGCAGCAACAACAATAACCATTTTAGTTCTTAAGATTTGCAAAGCACCCAACGTGTGTTATGTGACTGAGTCCTCACAACAACTTTGTCTGATAGGTCTGTTATCCTTATTTGACAGATGAACAAACTAAGACTGAGAGAAGTTGACTTGCCCAGATTTACATAGTCTTTGAAGCAGGATTTGAATTCAGGTTTTCTGGACTCAAAGTCCAACATTCAATCCACTGCACCCAAATTGAGAAAAGCACTGACCCTCATGAGTTTAAGTTTGCACCAGATGCTGAGTTCCACGTATCAGGCTGAGCTGTGATCTTGTTTGTGCATTTTCTGTTTCTTGATCTGAATGGCCCTACTAGAATGATGATGAGTCAATAAAGCAATCAATGAGCATTCCTTTGCCTGTTCTTTGGAAAATGCCTATGGAGCACTAAAGAAGCTCAAGCTACATTTCCTAGAACTCCCCAGTTTGGGCTAATCCTATATCTAGAGACAGGTGGGTCTGGTTGAATGTATAGGCTTATAAGTCACTTGGTAGTTTTATTTTTTTTCTTATGTATTATTCATTTTTATTGATGCCATGCTAAGAGTAACTTGTTATAGTAAAGAATGAAATAAAATAAAATAAAGAAAGTAAGGTGATGAGAAATGTGTGGTTTCTGTAATACAAGGAAGGAGAGAGTATACAGTAGAAGGAAGTTGTCAACAGTGTGAAAAGCTACAGAGAGGTTCAGAAGGAAGAGGACCAAAAAGCTTCATTTAATGTGGTAATTATGAAGTCAGAAGATCATAGACTTAGATCTGACAGATAATTTAGAGGTCACCTAATTCAAGGTGGCAAATTTCCACAACACTCTTGAATGCAGTAGAACCAGATTAAAATGTCATTGGGAAATATTTAACAACAACAAAAAACCCCAACATACATTACATTAATAGTGTGTTAATACGTGTTTCCAGGTCAATATACAGCCTACTGGTCTCCTTATGGACAGTTTAGTAGCCCCTGTTTTTATTTGAGTTTGATATCATTGATCTAACTCAGCCTCCCTCATTTTGCAGATAAGGCAATTGAAGCTCAGAGAGGTAACTTGATCAAAGTCACCAAAGTAGTAAGTGGCAGAAGTAAATTTGAACTCAGATTCTCTCACTCTGAATCTAACAGTATTTCTGCTGCATTGCAAGTGTAAATGAGAGCAGGTTTGGAAGAGAAGTTTCAGTAGAGAAATGGGGTTAAAAACCAGATGACAAAGAGTTGAGGAGACAGTATGTAGTGGGTATGTAGACAGTATGAGACATTAGGGACAGACAGATCTCAAGAAGGTAAACAGGAAACAGGAGGGGAGGGGGAGAGAGCAGTGGAAGGATGACATAGACGGGTCAAGGAAAGGTTGTTTTTGATTTTTTTTTTTTAGATTTTCCTTATTTAAAGATAAGGGAGAGACTACATTGATGAGAGATCAAACCGACAGAGGTGAATGTCTCAAGGAGGAATTGGATCAAGGGTGAAGGATTAGCCTTATCCAGGAGTTAGGATATTTGATGGGAGAGAAAGGCAACTCCTTGAGAAGTATTGAAGAATGGGCAAAGGGAGCTAAGGACATTAATGTTTCTTGTTTCTTTCATTTTACTTATGAGGAGGAACCAAGAGGCTTTATGACATTGTAAAGTTTATGCAAGGTCAGGGACAAAGTCAGAGCTTGGATTCATAGCTTCTCCATCTTGAGTCTCTGCACCTTGGATGGGCCTAGTTCTGGGGCCATATTTCGTGTGCAGAAGAGACATCGTTTTATGCCAATGTTGCTTAAAATGACCGACTATTAGATCTAGAAGGGACGTAAGAGATCAATCAGTTATCTTTTTACCAATGGAGAAACTGAGCAGAGATGTAAGTAGGAATAATTTTACTTGGAACAACTTCAGATGGAGGTGAGACAGTACAGATGACAGTATGGTACACACTACAGATGTAGCCATGCGAGAAGGGGCTGCCTCTCATTTAGAAACTCCAATCTACTTCCCAAAAGGAGTTAGGGGAGATTCAGGGAGGTCCTAGAAGAAACACCTGGAGGGGGGTGGCTGAAGACATTTTGCTTTTTTGAGGAAATAGGAATGGGATGGCAGTGAACTTAGAGGAAGAAGCTTGTCCCTTCTGGGAGAAAATATGCCCTGGATGTTGGCAATGTCAGGCAACATCCTGACTGGATAGATATGGACTAGATATTGGACTGTATATGACCCATGCTAGCCAAATCTCTGAAACAGAGACCCTGAGATCCACTCAATTGTGTAGGGAGTGATGTGTAGAGAAAAGAGTCAGAAGACCTTTGTTTAACTCCCACCTCTGGTACTTACTACCTTTGTCTCCTATGATAAATCACAACATCCCTGGGCCTCAGTTTCCTCATCTGTTAAATGAAGGGTTGGGATTAGGTGATATCTGGGGTCTCTTCTAGGTCTATGTCAACCATCCTATACATTCCTCATTCCTTACCCTCTTTACGAAGTTATGTCTTCCTAACTATAAGAAACTATTTTTTGTCTTATTTTATTGATAGCTTTGGTTTGTACATCAACTTTAGTTCCAAATATGTTATCTTTCTTCCTTACCTACTAAGTTATGTCCTGTAGCAAAGATTTAAAAAGAAAAAGAAAAGAAAAGCCAACAAGTAAAACAAAGCACTACTCTCTTGTCATGACTGACAATAGAAGCAAAGTTTTACATCCTTAGCCCCTGTCCTCTGAAAAGAAGGCAGGGAGGTGCATTTTTTTTTTCAACTATGGCTGAGCTTGGCCATTTCGATTACCCAGGATTCAATTTAGTTTTGTGGTTGTTACTTATGTTTACACCATTGTAGCCATTATGTATATAGTTTTCCTGCTTCTCTCTACTCTGCAACAATTCATAATAATCCTTTCATTTCATCTGTATTTTACTTCTTCAGATTTAGGATTCCTCCAAGGAAGTAATATTCTCTTACAGTTGACCTTGATTTTTTTGCATTCTCTGGTTAACAGACCTAAACAAAATCATTTTCAGATATTAAAATTATTCAAATTCTTCTCTTTATTAAAACTTTGTGGGCTGGTCGGTAAACATATTAATCACTAATTATAGTGTTATACAGGAACTGCTACTTTAAATGTGTGACGTATTAATACTTGGACTAATACAAATTAATTTTGTGCATACAGTTTCATATAATAGAAAAAACAGATTCGTAATTGGGACTGAAAAGTCACATGTGGCTTCTCTTAAAAATGGTTTCTACCCTATAGGTTTTTACAGTCTAGTGAAGGAGCTAACCATTTATTTACATTTTATAAGACTTGCCTTGAGTACAGTGTTTTGTAAAAAATAAGGTAATAATTGTGAACTATCATTATTATCAATTATTAATGTGATATTTTTTGTTTTTTTTTGGAAGGGGGAAGGCAGGGCAATTGGGGTTAGGTGTCTTGCCCAAGGTCACACAGCTAGATAGTGTTAAGTGTCTGAGGTTGGATTTGAACTCAGGTTCTCCTGACTCCAGGGCCAGTGCTTTATTCACTGTCCCACCTAGCCTCCCCTAATATGATCTTTATTAAAATGAATTATGAATAGGGTCAGGGATTAGACCTGTTATTTCACTGATGTAGGGAATTCCCAGATAAGGAAACTCTCTACGAATGCAGGTGCATTTCTTCTCCACAATTTGTAGTTAGAGAATTGCTCAAAACACTGAGAATTTAAGTGATTTGACCAGGTCACACAGCCAGTATATGTAAGAGAAAGGACTTGAAGCCAGGACTTTCTGTATTTCAGGATAGCTCTCTTTATTCAGCGTACCAATCAATAGTATTATTACAGTAAAAAGTCCTGAAGATGTAATGTGAACTCCTTAAGGAGGTGGTTCTCAACCTGTGGGTTGCGATCCCTTTGGGGTCGAATGACCTTTTCACAGGGGTCACAGGCCTAAGGGCTCACAAGTCAATGGCCTAAGACCATTGGAAAACACATTTCAGATGGTCTTAGGAGCCTCCTCTATCCATCTCCAGGTGGGTCCACCCACATGCAGATTTGCCCACATACAAGTATTAAAGGGTCATGGCATTAGGAAGGTTGAGAACCACTGCCTTAAGGGATGCTAGGTGGCAGTGGATAGAGGTGCCAAGCCTGAAGTCAATATGTTTCAAATCCAGTCTCAGACACTTATACTTACTAGCTGTGTGACCTGAGCAAGACACTTAACCCTGTTTGCCTCAGTTTCCTCATTTTTAAAATGAAGTGGAGAAGGAAATGGTAAACAACTTCAGTATCTTTGCCAAGAAAACTCCAAGTGGAGTCACAAAGAGTCAGACATGACTTAGCAACGAAAACAACAATCTCCTTACAGGCAGCCTGGGCTGTTTCATTTTTGTCTTTCTTTGCATCATCAGCATCTAGCAACTATGCATAGCACAGATTAGGCACTTAATAATAAATAGTTGTGGTTGTTGGAAGAGCATTGTCCTGATGTTAGGCAACTCGACTTCTAGGTCCAGTTCTAGCACCAACAACCATGAGTAAGTAACTTAACTAATTTGAGCCGTACTTTCTTCATCTTTAAGATGAAGGAAAGGGGGGGCGGCTAGGTGGTGCAGTGAATAGAGCACCGGCCCTGGAGTCAGGAGTACCTGAGTTCAAATCCGGCCTCAGACACTTAATACAAAAAACTAGCCGTGTGACCTTGGGCAAGTCACTTAACCCCAACTGCCCTCCAAAAAGCAAAAAAAAAAAAAAAGATGAAGGAAAGGGACTAAGTAAACTTTAATGTCCTCTCAACTTATGAAAAACATCAGTGTTTAAGCAGTGTCTTCTTAGATGAAAGATTTATTGCAGTAGGAGACAGGGCAATTGGTTGTAGGCTTTTTCAGTGGGACTTGGTATGGAAAGTGGTTTTAGAAATAATCTCCTTGAACATTATACGCAGTAACAGCAACATTGTACTATGATCAACTTTGATAGACTTAGCTCTTCTCAGTAACGCAACGATCCAAGACAACTCCAAAAAACTCATGATGGAAAATGTTATCTACATACAGAGAAAGAACTATGAAGTCTGAATGCAGATTGAAGCCTACTTTCTCTCTCTGTCTCTCTGTCTGTCTCTGTCTCTGTCTGTCTGTCTGTCTCTCTCTGTTTTGTTTTCTTTCTCATGGTTTTTCCCTTCTGATTTTTCTTCCACAACATGACTAATGTGGAAATAAGTTCAATATGATTGTATATGTATAGCCAATATTAGATTGTTTGCTATCTTGGAGATGGGGGACAGGAGGGAAAGAGAAAAAAAAATTCTGAACTCAAAAATGTTATAAAAGTGAATGCTGAAAACTATCTTCATATATAAACTTGAAAAAAATAAAATACTATTAAAAAGAAATAATCTCTTTGTGGTGGCGAAGAACTACAAACTTTGGTGATACTTGTCAGTTGGGGAATGTCTGAACAAGTTGTGGTACATGATTGTGATGGAACACTACTGTGCTATAAGAAATAATGAACTTGGTGATCTTAGAAAAACGTGGATAGACTCGCATGAAATAACAAAGGGTGAAGTGAGCAGAACCAAGAGAACTTTGTATACAATAACAAAAACCAAAACAAAACAACTGATTACTTTAAAAACAATTTTGAGTGACTAAGTCATTTGATACCCAAATTAACTACAAAGAATATATGAAAGAAGATTCTATCTGTATACAGAGAAAGAACCGATAAATAGAAGTATGCATAGAATGGTTTTACGTGTATATGCATATTAGTGTCTAATGGAAGCCTGGGCGGAGGGAAGAAAAAAGTCATATGACAGTTTTATTATATATTTAAAAGGAATAGCAAGTTGTATATAATAGATTAGCAGTTTCATGTATAATGGTCTTTTTTTCTATTTTACTATGTTAAGAAATGCGTGTTTTATTTCTTTAAGTTCAGAATAAAATAATTTTAAAAAAATAAATAAAAGCCTACCTGAGATTTTTGAGATGGCAGGATTAATCTAACCCAATGGTCACGCAGAGCCTGTGCTCTGTATTAATGATCTATGGTAAATATCCAACAAAGACAAATAGATGTTTTCTGAGATTAATAGTTCAACCTAAACTCGACTTTTATTCCCATGGTCCTTTCCTTCCAGCTCCAGTTCTGGTGCCACCTCTTGCATGAAGCCTTTCTTGATTCCCCAGTTGGTAGTGAGATCTCCCTGCTCAAATTTTTCTGAGCAATTAAAAAAAAATCTTCTCACTGGTCATGTACTATCTTGAATTATTTGGGAACATAGCTTATGCTCTTTGCTAGAGGGTAAGTTTATTGAGGTCAGAATCTTACTCCAGGTTTGTATCTCTAGCACTTATCCCACTTCTTTGCACGTAACAAAGAGGTCATCAATAAATTGTGAGTTGAATTGAACTTGGTTATAAAAGCACCCCCACCCTTCCTTAGCAGAGTTTAGTAAATTGGTCAACACATTCATCACTAATTGTGTTGCTACGTGGAAATTGCCACTTAAAATATTTTAGATATTAGATGCTTAGACTTGTTTAGATAACATATATATGTCATATAGTAGAAAAATATAAATGGATAAGTATAAAATAGTTTTGAAATACCATATTTGACTTCACCTAAACATGGCTCCTGATCTTGAGAAATTTCAAATTCACTGGGAGAGAATATCTATATCTATATCTATATCTATATCTATATCTATATATATATCTATATCTATATCTATATCTATATATCTATATCTATATCTATATCTATCTATCTATCTATCTATCTATATATATATATATATATATAGTTCTTCTTCTCCCATAGGCTTACTGTGAGGAAAACTTTAGAATAAGCACATCTATTTTTAAGAAGGAGAAGCCAAGAAGTTCTCATAGTCCTTATAGGAAAGAAAGTGCTAGACTTATAGGGAGAAAAACTTGGGTTTGTGTTCTATTATAGAGACTCACTAACTCAGTGACCCCAAACAAAAATCACTAAATCTCTCCATCTCAGTTTCCCCATCTGTAAAATAGGAATACTTCACAGGGCTGTAAAATGAAAACATGTATCTTACAAAATTCTTATAGAGATCAAATGAGAATAAAGTACTTTGCAAAGACTGGAGCACTATGTAAATGTCTATTTTTATTATCTTTTTTAGTATTTCACTTTTCAGTAGGCTTTGAAAGCTGTCACATTTCCTGTTCAATGACGGATTACTCTGAATTTTAATTTGCTTAATTAATTTACTCTGATGTCCCATTCTGAAGGTGTGTAGCCTACAACGGGGAAATAATTATTATTCAACTTAATCCACCCCTGGACAGATGTATTATAGTGAACTTAACATTAATTATATCTAATATTTCCCAATATTCAGGAAGGTATAAAAGGAACTAAACTAAATAACAAATATACCTGGGCCCAGATTTTGTTACATTGATGGCCGCAGAATGGAAGGAAAATACAGGACATATCCTGCAGACATTGAACAACCTGAAATCCAGCCAGTGAGTAGAAGCAGTAATGAATCCATGTTTTATACCTGATAACTGCATTTTCAACTTTATGCAAAATCTTATATTCTGAATGCAAACTCTATCTTTATTACAATTATTTGCATAGTTTAATGAGAAGAATACTGAACTGAGCACTAGAAGGCCTGGGTTCTATTCCAGAGTTCTACCACCAATCAGCTACTGTGTGTCGGGTCAAATCATTTAGTTTCACTTGGGCTTATCTCTAAAATGAGTGAGTTAAGGCTCAATGATCTTTAAGATCCTTATAATTCTAGCATTTTGTGGTTCACAAATGGGAAAAGATATGTTATTTCTGAGTGGAGCAACCAAAAGGTTTGTCAAGGCTCTATGCTTCATTAATTGGCAAATCCCATGTAGGTTTTTAATAGATCCAAGAAGCAGGTAGTCTTTTAAACAATGAGATCATTTAGAGAGAGTTCATTTATTTATTGTTTGAGACTCCAGTAAAAGATATTTCCACACATATGACATCTTTAGATGCCATGGCTACATGGGCATGGATGAGAGCCAGAATAGTGGAGCAGATAGAAAGCCAGGTAAACCTGAATTCTGGTCCTGCTTTTCACCTGCGCTGCTTGTGCGACCCTGGACTCCTCGCTTTACCTTGTCAGTGCTCCAGGCAGCTCTATAAGATTCTAAGTTGCAGAAAAGATGGTGTCCTGCATTACTAGAAGCAATTGCCTCATCTGGAAGTTTCCTATGGCACTGAAACTACAGATGCAATCCTCATTCTCATCATGGCTACATAACCAAGAATATCTGAACAAACAGTGCTTGATTACAGTCATAAAGACGTATTCATCCATGCAGGGAGAACTACTAGTTAAATGACAAATTAAATAAATGTCTTTGGAGAACGTTTCCCACTTAGGAAGCAACAGTTTAGATCCATCACTGCAAATTCAACATTTGTCACAGAGGACAGATGACAAAGAGTGGAAAGTCACCTTAGGGAACAGACTGTATCCCAAAAAGACTCTAAGAGAGTTGATATAAAAAAGAAAAGAGACTGTACCGTGAGATTTCCCCAGTGGGTTTCTGGATTGCTTCCAGCCTCTTTCTGGCTCTGGGAATCTATGATTTGCTTCCTTAGAATGACCCAGTATCCAACAGAGCAGGGAGGCTTTAGAAAACCAGTCTGACAAGTGAGTTTGAGTTTTTATAGATGTGTAGCTGGTTTTTTTTCAAGTTTTGTCATCCTCAGGCAGGTTGGATGGAGTTAAAGATTAGTAGTGAAATCAACAATTTAGAGAGGTCAGCCAAGAGTGTCTGCTAAGGATAATGGATGGATTGAGACCTTGGGCTGTTTAGTAACAGAGCAAAGAGAGCACCTGGCTCCAAATCCTCATCATCCTCTTTACTACTTGTGCAGCCATAGTTGAGGAATACAGCTTCTAATAACAACCCCTTTTGTGAAAGGAGAGATCTGGACTAGGATGAAAAGCTTTTCTGGTCATCATAGACTTAAAAAAATAACAAAAACATGAGTGCCATCATGCTTCTATTTTGCTGAGATTTTTCTGGTTCTTTTCCATTGTTCATAATACGTCTTCCTTTATCCTAAGGGTGGTGGTGGGATAAATCTTACAGCAATTAAGCTGCTTTTTTGTTGTTTCCATCATATCTGACTCTCTGTGACCCAATTTGGGGTCTTCTTGGCAAAGATACTGGAGCGGTTTGCCATTTCCTTCTCTGGCTCATTTTACATATGAGGAAATTGAGGCAAACAGGTTAAGTGATTTGCTCAGAGCCACCCAGCTAATAAGTGTCTGAGAGTTAGATTTGAACTCAGGTCTTCCTGACTCCAGGCCTGGCACTTTATCTCCTGTAACACCTAGTTGTCCTCAACTCTATCCAATACACCATGACAAATGTATCCAGGATTACTAGATTTCTATGAATCTAATATTGTATTTTCTCTTTGCAGTCCTTCCCAAAGGGCAGCGGCCCTACAGCTTGCCACCCAGTTGGTGGGTTTTATCATGACAATAGTGATATAGACCCCAGACTGTCAGTTGTCTGTACCAACCCAGGAGCTCTTGACTATTCGGCATCCTCAACTACAGAATTTCTGTGCCATCAGGTAAACTTGGGCAACACTGTTTCTTCAGGTACTTGGCATGTTTCCCTTAAGTGTCCGAGTGTTCTTGATTAGAATATCTTGAGGCTGCACCTGTCTCATTCTGACACAAGATGTGAAAGCATATGCAAATTTGCACTACAATTTAGTAGCTGTGGGTGGATGATCCTGCCTCTTTTTAGTGTGAATAAGATTCCTTGGCCTGATGCTTCCTTTCAGGCATGTACTGGAACTGCCTCGAGAGTCGATTGTTACATTATCATTGTGAGCCTTTATACCTCAGAATTTGGTAAACCCTACAAATTATTTTATTGATTGCCTAGGTCCTAGGCTTAAGAAAGTGATGGAGAAAATTTTAATGATACAAATTTAACTTAAAAGTGGTTTTAGCTTCCTTTTTTTCCAGAGAGCCAGTTGTTAAACATTTACTGGCACACTTCTGCCTCCTTTCCTGAATCCTTACCTAATAAGCTTTTGGGAAGTTTAACTTGCAATCACACTTAGAAGATCTTTGAAAAGGGGCCAAGAATTATTCTGTCCCTCTTCATCCTGGTCTTAGCACTCCGTGGTTCCTTTAAGGACTAAATCCAGTCTTTTTATGAGGGCATTTCAATTGTCCCACAGCCTGGCTCCCACATCCCTTCCTGGTCTCTATTGCCTATCATTCCCCTTCTCTCTGTCCCTATCACACTGGTTTGCTGAATGTTCTCTCTTCACAATACTACATCTCTTGCCTCTGCACCTTTGTATAAGTGCTATCCCTTGTCAGGAACGCCTTCCCTTCCTCCCTACTGCATCACAGACTCCCTTTCTTTTTTTTCTTTTTCTTTTCAATACTAAAAGGGAATCTTTATTTATTTTTAGTTTATGAGATTCAGTTCCAGAGTCCCTTGAGTTTCAAGTTTTCTCCCTTCCCTCTCCCCTCTGCCCATGGAGGCATGCAGTCAAGTAAAGAATCTGAAAATACTTTCACATTGACTACCCAATTTTCTTAAAATATTATCTCAGATTTGACTTCCAATATTTCCTTTTTTTGATTGGCCTTAGTTTTTTTAAGTGTTTTTTCCCTCTTAAAATTGCTTTGTATTACTGTACTTTATACATTGCACCACCCAGATGCCCACCACCTAAAATGGTGTTATCTTTTTTAGCTGCCTTAGCACATGATTAATTCTTATTGCACTTTCAGTCCACTAAAAAATTCTAGACCTTTTCTCCAAAGAACTTGTCTAGGCATACCTTTCCTATGCTATACTTGTATAGTTGATTTTTTTAACCTGAGTAGGTTTTTACATTTCTCAGTTATGTTTATTTTTCTTTAATTTATCACAGAATCCTAGCCTGTTGATATTCAATTCTTTCCAACGAAAAATTAAGAGTCTACTCTGTACAAGGCACTGTACTAGGTACTTGAGATATAAAGTTGAATAACATCATTGTGTCTGCATTCAAAGAACTTACAATCTAGCAGCAAGGAAAGACTTATACACAGTTACAATATACTGTTAATTATTTTAAAAGTAGGATGAGATGAAAGTGTCCTGCTTTGGACACATAAGCCATGTGATCCTGGGCAAGTCATCTGACCCTCTCTAAAGCTCAGTTTCCCTATCTGTATAATGGAAATAATAACAGAATCTAACAGTGTTGTTATGAGGACCAAATAACACAATATATGTGAAGGCCTTTGCACACCTTAAAATAATATAAAAATATTACTATTACTGCTGTTACTTTCATCATCATCTTCATCATCATCATCATCATCATCATCATTGGAAGTATCAGCAGGAGTAGGAGTAAGAGTAGGAGTAGGAGTAGAAGTAGTAGCAGCAAAAGAGAAATACAGACAAAATGTCCTGGGAATATTTGAGATTCAAGAGAAACTTTTAGCTGAGCATTGAATTGAGGTAAGGGATTGGGATTAGGATTCAGCAAAGATGTAGAACTTGAGAAAGCCAATATGAATCCATGGAGGCTGAAGGAAATGAGTTGATTTTGGGGAAAGATGTAGGAGATCATTTTTGAAAGAAACAAAGGATATTTTAAGGGAACCACTGGGAAATACAGCTGCATAGGTAGGTTGGAGTATCATCGTGGAAGCCATTTAGTATGGCTAAAAGGGTAGTAGTTAATTTTAGAGGTAGGAATGACCAGCAGGATTGTTGTTAAATCACAACTATATCATCTTAATGCATTACTTATCCCTCTCAGTTCCATCTTCTGTCAATTTGACAAATATGCCATATGATTAATATAAATGATTGATTTAAGAAGAGTCATATAGCACAGGAACAGGGAAATAATCTCTAAGGAAAAAAATAAAGATCATAAGCTAATCAGGCTATTTACATTCATTTCAGGGAAATGAAAATTGTTGGTCACTATTGAAAATATTTTTGGCATGTCTTTTGGCCTGTATAATAACAACAACAATAGGAGTGCTGATACTGAGTCTAGTGAAGAATACAAATATTGGAAATCCTGAGATTATCATTCAGTTCCCAGAAAGGACCACAACAATCTCAACAACAGGCACCACAACAGCTACAACTGAATACACAACAGCTACCACAGCTACAACTGAAAGCACGACAACAAACTCTACAGCTACTAGTGAGACCACTACTACCACAGCCACCACAACTCCTGAGACCAGTACCAGCACATCCACAGCTACAACAGAATCCACAGCAGCTACAACTGAAAGCACCACAGCGACCACTACTCCTGAGACCAGTACCAGCACATCCACAGCTACAACAGAGTCCACAACAGCCACAACTGAAAGTACTACAGTCACTTCTACAACTACTCCTGAGACAAGTACCAGCACATCCACAGCTACAACAGAGTCTACAATAGCTACAACTGAAAGCCCCACAGCCACTTCTACAACTGCGACCAGTACCAGCACATCCACAGCTACAACAGAGTCTACAACAGCTACAAGTGAAAGCACCACAGCCACTACCACTCCTGAGACCAGTACCAGCACATCCATAGCTACAACAGAGTCCACAACAGCTACAACTGAAAGCCCCACAGTCACTTCTATTACTGCAACCAGTACTAGCACATCTACAGCTACAACTGAATCCACAGCAGCAGCCACAGCT
>CM053594.1:289179843-289209526 GCA_028646575.1 Pseudocheirus occidentalis | reverse complement strand
TGTGAACTGTTGAAACTGTGAACATTGTACTGAACAAAGATTTATAATGGAATAAACAGAGTGTTCACTAATACTATGTAATCCGAATCTTTAAAGCTCCTCACAGTAGCATTCTCTCAGAAATCTACTGCTGATTGGCTTTACACTTTGCAAAGAAAACACCAAATGAGGTCATGAAGAGTCAGATATAACTTAAAAACTAAAGAGATAGCATGGCAAAATTAATAGAGTACTTGACTCAGAGCCAGGAAGATCTGAGTTCAAGTCCCACCTCAGATACATACTGGCTGTGTGCCCCTAGACAAGTCATTTCATCTCAGTATTAAGCAACTCTTTTAAGAGTGTTTTGTTGTTGTTCAGTTGTTTAAGTCACATCCAATTCTCTGTGACCTCATCTGGGGTTTTCTCAGCAAAGATACTGGAGTGGTTTGCCATTTCCTTCTCCAGCTCATTTTACAGATGATGAAACTGAGGCAAACAGGGGCAAGTGACTTGCCCAAGGCCACCCAGCTAGTTTTGGTAGTCAAACACCTTACTTCCTGACATGTACATTTCAATCCACAGTCAGCTCTCGGTTCTCCCATATGCCTACAATGCTCTCCCTCCTTATTTCCACCTCCTGGCTCCCCAGGACTTTCCTGGAACTTTCTTAAAGGTCCAATTAAAATCTCATCTTGTACAGAAAGTTTTTCCCAATCCCTCTTAATTCTAGTACCTTCCCTCTGTTATTTTTTTCCTATTTATCTTACATAGAGTTTATGTGTACAGATTTGTTTGCCTGTTGTCTTCCCCAATAACTGGACTTCTTGATGGCAGGGACTGTCTTTGGCTTCCTGTTGTATCTCCAGCACTTAGCACAGTATCTGACACTTGGTGACTGACTAAGTCGTGCATGAGACTTGGAGTATGTAAGATATGAATGAGTTTAGACCCTCTGTCCAACACTAGCTGTCTGACATTGGACCTGAGTCAGGAAGACCTGACTTCAAAATTGGCCTAAAATATTTACTAGCTGTGTGACAAATGAACAAGGCACTTAACCTCTATCTTCCTCTATTTTCTCATCTGTAAAATGGGAATAATAGTACACATTTTCATTGGGTTGCTGTGAGAGCCAAATGAGATGACATACGTATTGCCTTGCAAACCCTGGCACCTAGTGTACAGCACCAACCCTCATCTCTCTCCTGAGCTCCAGTCCAACATCACCAACTGCCTTTTAAATATTTTGAACTATATGTCTCAGAGCATCTCAAATTTAATATGTCCCATATAGAACTGCATCATCTGGGAGTTTCTAGGAAGCCGGGTTGCACATTCATCATTCACCAAACCTGTTACTCCAGGGTCTGGGCCTGAAAGGTGATTGGCAAAGCCTATAACCCCATTTGGATGAAATGCCACTAAAGATGACTGAAGAAGGCTCTGGAAATGACGAAAATGATCATCACACAGAAGAATAGGATGGCTAAAGCAATCATAAATAAGACCATATTCCAGGCCCAGGTTTATCAAGTTCCGGGGGCTCTGTACGTGGATTCTGAGATAAAGTATAAATTGCTTTGTTTAGCATTTAAACCCCTCCACAGTCTGGTTCCAGCCTACCTTTCTCAGTTTATTTCAACTTATTCCCCATTACACACTCACTGGGCCACTTGCTGGCCTTCAGATAGGGACTTTTCATTCTCTTTGCCCAGTCTGAAATCAACATCCTTCTCCCCTCTGTTTCCTAAAACCCAGAGTTCATTTCAAAATTTTACTCAAGTCCTTCCTACCTGAGGCCAACTGAGACCCTCCCTCCCTTTCTCTGATGCTCTCTCTCTCTCTCTCTCTCTCTCTCTCTCTCTCTCTCTCTCTCTCTCTCTCACTCTCTCTCTTTCTCCCAACTCCTGCCCTCACACTAGGAAACTTCAACACATATTGATATTCCCTCAAATACCCTAAATTTACAATTCCTTAAGGTATTCAATCCCCATTCCTCCTCCCCCCAGATACACAAAATCATACCTTTGGCCTTGCCATCACCCCTAATCTGATCATAAACTTTTATCATTCTATTTCTCCTCTGCTTTACAACCTCTAAATCTATTTTTTGTCTTCCTCATAACCTGTAATTCCTCTATCCTTGGTACTTTCTCAGGTTATCACCTCTGCCTTGGCTACACTTTCCTTCCCAATCTTGGCCTCTTGATGAACCGACTCAATGCTATTTCATCCTTCACTGCTGAATGTCTTGCCCCCCTGACCTGATGCCATCACACCTTGCCAAAACTCCAAATCCTACCATCACCTTCTTCAATCCAAGCTTATATGCTACTAAACAGAGCTAGAAGACATCACCAATCAGTGATGATTGGTGCCACTGCCAATTTATGCTACCACCAGTGGTCCTTAATTTCCATAAGGCAATCCTTGTCTCAATCATTTCTATATCTCACTTATCATGGTAGCTGATCCAAACCTCCTTTTCTCTCCTCAAGCCTCCCACAGCACCCACTGCCCCACACTCTTAGCTAAGGACCTAACTTCATACTTCAATAATAACAGCAAAGATACCAAAAGAGGTCCCTTTTCTCCTCATCTCATATCCCTCAGAAATCATCCCCTACTGTCTCCTCATTTATTCCATTCTCTGATGATGATTTGAGTGGTCCTTCCTCCCAAGGTCAACCTCCTCCATTCACCCTCGAACCCATCCCTCTCCTCTCTTCCCTAGTGGTCTGCCACTCTAACATTCCCATTCTCCTATCAACCTCTTTCAATCTACTGGTGCCTTCCTTGCTGCCTACAAATATGCTCATATCTTCCCCATCCTTAGAAATACTGCCATCTCCATTATATCTCGTCTCATTTCTCCTCCCTTTCTCAGACAAACTTGCAAAAAGCCAACTATAGAGATACTTCCATCTTCTCTCTTTTCCTTCTCTTCCAAACCCTCTTCAATATGACTTCTGAGACCATTTCTATAAAATTACCAATAGTCTCAATTACAAAATCTAATGGCCTTTTCTCAATTTTCCTTCTTGACCTCTATAGCTCTTTACACTATTGATGATTCTTTCTTGAGGCCCTTTACTAACTATTCATCTATTTAACTCCCCAAAATTGTGGGTGTCTGCCCAGGCTCTGACCTGGGTCTTCTCTTTCCATTCACTATCTCTTGGTGATCTCACCAGCTACCATAGGTTCAGTTATCTTTTCAATACAAAAAATTCTGAGATCTGTATATCCACCCTCTTCTCTATCCTCAGATCCCCTCCATCATCACCACCTGCCTTCAAAATATTTTGAATGATGTGTCACTTCGTCTCAAATTTAATATGTCCAAAACAGAACTGCATTACATCTCTGGGAATTTCTAGGTGGTTAGGTGGCATAGCAGAATCAGGAAGACCCGAGTTCAAACCCAGATTCAGGTATTTACTAGCTGTGTGATGACCCTGGGCAAGTCACTTAACCTCTATTTGCCTTAGTTTCCTTAACTGTAAAATGGAAATAATAATAGCACCTCCCTCCCAGGACTATTATGAGGATCACATGTAAAAATATTTGTAAAACATTTAGCACAGTGCCTGGCACATAGTAAGCTTCATGGTCACTTTAATTATTATTATTTCCCCCAAATCTCCTGTTCTGAATTTCCTTACTACTACTAAAAATACCACCATTCTCTAGTCATCCAGGTTCATAACCACAGTGTAGTCCTCAACTCTTCACTCTTACTTCTATCGGCGGCCAATTCTTATAACTTTTCCTTTCACAGCATTTGTCATGTACATTTTCTCCACTCAAATGGCTACCATTCTCCTAGAGTCTCTGATCACGCCTTGCCTGAACTACTGCAATAGTAATTCTAATTGGTCTCCATGACTCAAGCCTCTCTCTGCCCCAATCCATCCTCCCCACAGCTGCCAAAGTGATTTTCCTAGACTGTAAATATGACCGTGTCACTCTTGTACTCAATAAACTCCAGCAGCTCTCTCTAGGATAAAATAAATTCCTCCATCTAGCACTTAAAACTCTTCAAATTCTTCACCACTTGGCCCATTCACACTTTTCTAATCTTAGTTGTTCTTCCCCTTCATACATTCTGACCCAGTAATTCTGGGATTCTGGATATTACTTAGACTTCCCCTCTCCACGGATTTGCACTCAGTTCCTTCCAGTCCTAGAATAGTCTGCCTCCTCATCCTGTCTCTAGGAACCCCTGCTTTCACCAGACCTTTGCACGGGCTTTCCTCCCCTCACATCACATTCTTAGAATCCCTGTCCACCTTCAAGATTCAGCTCCTCTTTAAAATGAGGATGTTGGCTGGATGACCTGAGGTACCTTCTAGATCTGAATTTTTCCATCTAAGAGGTATAGTATCCTTGGGGGACTGCTGGTATTCAAAAGATGGTTTTGGTGGCAGGGAAAAGTTTAGAATTTCTGAAAGTATTGCCATTTCCTTAAAGTGTTCCTATGTATTAACTTCCTTCTATTCATTTCTGGGACTAGATTATATATCGTCTATCTGCTGGGCCTATTTAACATATAGGTAACCTTGGTTAAATCAATGGGCTGGCCATCTATCTCTGCATATCATAATTTGGGCAATTCTAATTTAATTTTGCTGCGTGAGTTAGTGGGCCGACATCTCCAAGAGGAAACAGATCTGTTGAGTTCTGGTGCTCATTGTATTTGGCACAATTCCACCTGCAAATAGGGACATCTGCAGAGCTTTAACAATTATTAGAAATCCTTCCTCCACTTGGATTTTGCATTGGTCATCTTCCATGCATAATGAGGCAAATGCCTTTGATGTACTTGTCCCTAATCTTTCCGTGTTGCTCCAAAGTGATAACCAAAGAATCCTTGAACAAAGTTATTTCTGTGTTCCACTGGCTAAGGAAGACTGTACAATCTTAACATATGTGCCAATCAATAAGAATTTCTTAAATTCCAAGTGATTTTTCAAAAGCACAGGTGTGACCATGTCACTCCTCTCTCTACTCAATAAATACTGGTTGCTTTTATCTCTAGGACCAAATAGAAAACCCTCGGTTGGGTTTTAAGGCCCTTCAGACCTTGGCCCTTTCCCTATCCTTCCTCTCTTATACTTCATGCCCCTCCAAGCATTCTACAATCCAATGGCCTTCTTGTGTCACTCACACAGGACATTCCATTTCCCCACACCCATGCCTTTTCACTGGCTACCCCCCATGCCTGGAATTGTATACTTTCTTATTTCTGCTTACTCTTTATTGCTATACAGTCACATCAGGCTCTTTGTAAGCCCATTTGGGGTTTTCTTAGCAAAGATACTAGAGTGGTCTGCCATTTCATTCTCCAGCTCATTTTATAGATGAGGAACTGGGGCAAACAAGCTTAAGTGACTTGCCCTGCCTGGGTCAGAGAGTTAGGAAGTGTCATATTTGAACTCAGGAAGTCCTGACTCCAGGTCCAGAAGTCTATCTACTGCACCATCGAGCTGCCCTATTTCTACTTCCTGGATTCCTGTAATACTCAATTCAAAGCCTACCTTCTACAAGAGGCCTTTCTGGGGATCCCCTTTCCCCCAGCTAGTGCCCTGCCTATGAGATTATATCCAATTTACCTAAAATGTTTTTGTATGTACATAGTTGTCCATATACTCTTCCATTAGAATGTGAGCTCCTTGATGGCAATGCTGTTTTTCACTTTCTTTAGAAGACGTGGTGGTAGCAGCATGGTACCATGGAAAGAATACTGGCTCTGGAGTCACAGGACCTGGGTTCAAATACCTCTTTGAAGAACTTACAACCTATGTAACAGTAATCAAGTCACTTGGCTTACCCAGCCTTTGGTTTCCTTATCCATAAATATGCATGTTGGACTACATGCCTCAGAAGTTCCTTCCAGCTCTAAGCCTACAAGCTGACCTGTGAACTTACGAGCACTGTGCTTTGAGAAATGATAAGACCATTGTGGCTGACCCATTCTGCACACAACGAGTAAAAATGTGTAATAAAGTTGGAAAGGTGGGTTAGTGCTTTAGATACCAAACAAAGGTATTTATATTTGCTCCCTGAGGTAATAGTGAGCTATAGCAGTTTACTGAGTAGGGGAGTAACATACTCAAATATATTTTAGGAAAATTACTTTGCTAGAATAGGGTAAAATGGGGGGAGATTTGATAAATAGTGAGACTGATTCAGAGAATATTGATCTAGATTAGGGAAAAGGAGATGAAAGTCTGAAAAAGGATAGAGAAGAAGACATAAGCAAGAGATGTGGAATTTTAGAAAAGACAAGATCTGGCAATGAATTGGACAAATTAGTTGAAAATGAGGTACTGAAGATGACACTACTGCTACAAATCTGAGAAATGACAAGAAGTTGGTGCCCTTAACTGAGAGGAATGTGTTTTGGACACAAGATGATGCATTCTGTTTTGGACATGTTAAATTTGTGGTGCCTAAAGGATAATCAGTTCAAAATGGCCAGTAAGAAATTCATGATACAGGACTGGATTTCAGAAAAGCACTAGAAAAAGATAAAGGAAAACATCAGCATAGAAACAATTAAACCCACTGACCCAATAAGCCAAAAGATCACCAAAAGAAAGATCGTAGAGAGAGAAGCAAACAAAGGGAAAGGCCAAATCTAGGGCATGTTGACAGTTAGGAAGCAGGATATGCATGATGAGTCCAGAGAGGTAGGTACAGAGGATTAGAGTGTGTCATGTTATGCAAAGAGGTCAAAAAGGATGGGGACAGAAAAAATGTCATTAGATTTGGTAATTAAAACACCATTGGCAAGTTTGGAGCAAGCAATTTGAGTTGACTTGATTATGTTAAAAAGTAGATTGTAAAGAACTGAATGAGTGGAGGGGGAAAATGAAAACAACACGTGTGGGGC
Source organism: Pseudocheirus occidentalis (assembly GCA_028646575.1). Lineage (NCBI taxonomy): Eukaryota > Metazoa > Chordata > Mammalia > Diprotodontia > Pseudocheiridae > Pseudocheirus > Pseudocheirus occidentalis. The sequence continues at coordinate 289,202,646 of CM053594.1, read as the reverse complement.
TGGAATTTGATTAAAAAGGCAGGAGAGATACATTGAAGAGTTTGTAGGAAGAACTAGTGAGGGTTTGTTGATCTTTATTTTTCTTTTTTTAAAGAATTGGAGAGATCTCTCCATCTTCACACATCAGAGGCACCAGTTAGGTGGCAAAGTAGACAAAGTTCCAGACCTGGAGTCAGGAAGACTCATCTTCCTGAGTTCAAATCTGGCCTCAGACTCTTACTAGCTCTGTGACCCTGGGCAAGTCACTTAACTCTATTTGCCTCAGTTTCCTATCTGTAAAATTAATTAGAGAAGGAAATGATAAACCACTCCAGTACCACTACTAAGAAAACCCCAAATTAGACCATGAAGAGTCAGACACAACTGAAATAACCCAACAAAAACAATATCAGAGGGATGTTTTTAAGCATATATTGTTGTTGTTGTTTTGGAGTAAAAAATTTAAGTAATCCATGAACAACAAGAACGGCAGGATCTTGTTTTAGCTACAGTTTTTGGCCAATTTTCTGACTGTAAAGATTCCTTAAGAGTACTCACGATGGGCACATAGGCCATGAATCCATCAAAATTACATGAACCAAAATTTTTAATTGGAGAAAGTCAAAGTTCAAAGGCATTATCTACGAAACAGCTTAAAAAATAAAAGAAACAAGTCCTTTCTTAGAGAGTTTCTATCTTAAGCAAGCGAGCCGTACGTATCTCCATCTTCTTGAGTAGGTATACAGACATGTAGAATGCCAGTGATATAAACTTCAGGCCTTCTTGGTACCACTTGGCAGGTACGGCCATCTCCCACACTGGGGGCCAAATGTGGCCTTGGGATGTGGAAGACACAACTCCCTTAAGCTATGGCTGAAGTGACAAAAAGAGAGTGATAGAAAGTACAGAGCTACTACCACTGCAATTCACTAATAATAATAATAATAATAATAATAATAATAATAATAATAATAATAATTACCATCATCATTATTATTATATAGTGTCTATGATATATCTGGCACTGTGCTGAGTGCCTTACAATTGTTATCATGTTTGACCCTCAGAAGAAGCCTGGGAAGTGGGTGCTATTATTATTCCCATTTTACAGATGAAGAAACCGAGGGAAAGAGGTCCCTTGCCTAGGGTCACACAGCTAGTATGTCTCTGAGACCAAATTTGAACTTGAGTTTTCTTGACTCCAGGCCCAATGCACTATCCACTGTACCAACCAATTGCCCCAAAGACTCCCTACACTCAATAAATTCTGATTTGAACATTTCAGGGTATATACTGTTCCTTTGAGTTCATACTCAACTCAAAGGTATGAACCCTTGCTCTGGTCCTTATTAACTTTGTAACTTGGTGCAAATCACTCAAACACTCTGGGCCTACACTCCACCTACAAAATGAGGAAATTAGCCTAGATGGACTTGAAGAGCCCTTTCAAGATCTATTAAAATTAATTGAAGTTTTTATAACCCTAGAATCATGGGTTCTTAGAATATAGTTGGCTGTGAAAATCATATATCAGGAATTGTGCTCAGGAAAATACTGTATTAAGCAGTAGCAGGTGTATAAGTAGCTTGCAAGGGCAGTTTAAAGAAAGGATATGAGGTCACTAGAAAACATTGGAAGGCAGCACAGTCAAATTCATCCTCATGTCACAGCCCTGCTCCCACTTCACCTTGTTATCTAGCAAATCTTCATCAAAGACTCTAAGGGGACAGTATAGTGTATTGGCCCTGAACACAAGAGAGGGACTTAGCTCTGAATTCTGCTGCTAACCAGCTGAGTGACCATGGGTAAGCTCTTTCACCCCTCCATTAACCTGTTTCCTCAACTGTAAAATGGGGATGATGATGCATATCTCATAAGGTTATTATTGGAAAGTGTAGATAGAACTTTAAATAGGTACAGCTGTCATCTCTTCTTATGAAACAGGACCAATGTCCAGACCATTCAGAAATGACCCCTTTAAGAAGAGTTAAGGAGATGTTTATAGCCATGAGTGAAAATTTTAGATGGCTTTGCTTTTGTTCTGTTTTTGTTTTTCAAGTAGTCTGGCATGGTATGCTGGGATTTGATTCTAACATGATGACTGTCTTAAAAAAAAAGTCAAAGAAACTTTGTTTTTAGTTTGTTTTTATTTTGCTTTGTTGATAACAAGCCTACTTGGTGTCTAAATATATAGAAGTGGTGCTAACTGGGCATAGGTTCCCAATGCCCAGTACAGTCTCTACCTGAATCTCCAATTCTGTGACTACCATGGGACAGAGCAAAAGACAAAAGAAGGGGGCAGCAGAGGATGAGATGGACGTGTAGAGTCTTGGAAGCAACAAACATGAGCTTGTACAGACTCTGGGAGATAGCAGAGGACAGAAGACCCTGGTATGCTATATCCCATGGGGTCACAATGAGTTGGACACAACTGAACAGCAAATGGGACCAAGAGGACATTTGCTTTCCTCTAGGTCTGAAAATTCTCTGGCTTAATCTCTACTTTGACCCTCTGGATCAGGGGCTAAAAAGTGGATGTTGTTCCTCTCCAGTTCTCTTCTGACCAGAAAGGGGGTCAGAGCCTTGCAAATCTCCATCCATGCAATCCCATCCATGGGTATCCTCCTTGTTTCTATCCCGGGATACTCCCACCCTAGGGCATGTCCTCCCTCTCTGCAGCACAAGTGACTAAATGAAGAGGAAGAGAGAAGAGGGCAGAAACATAACTCCTCCTTTACCTAAGGTCTCCAGTAAAAAACACAAGTGAGGAAGGAGGTGGTGAGAGACACTTATTACAATCTTTAAAATGCAGAAAACACAAATTTGACCTTTGGATGAGGAAGCCAGGGTCAATCCTAAACTTGAGACTCAGGCAGGAATAGCTTCCTTGTCAAATTGTCAGTTTCCTCTTCTGCAAAATGAGCTGGAGAGGGAAATGGCAAACCTCTCTAGTTATCTTTGCCAAGAAAGTCCCAGATGGAATCAAAGAAAGTCAGACAAGACTGAACAACAGTGTCCAGGGTCCTAATCAGGAACTTGATTTCACTTCTTAGCAATAAAAGGTCTAGGAAGCCTTAATCGTTTTTTGTCTGCTTACATTTCAGCCCCACCATTAGTCAGAAATCTGTTTCCCAGCTTTCTCGGAACCCCTGGGTCTTCCTCCTTTGATCTTTCAGCAAGAACTACTAGAGCTCCCAACACCCCAAAACCGCCCCACAAATTCCTAATTTTTCTTTTATAGCCAGATACTTTGTCCGGATATTTTAACTTCGTAAAATACATAGTATTGTAATTATACTGAAATATAGATATCGATGTGGATGTGTGTATCTGTACGTATGTATTTAAAGTAACTCGGATTACAAGTTAAGAATTTTCTTAATTAGAAGCAAAGCCATCCTCACCCTCCCCTTCACCCTCCACCCTCACTCCGCCCCCGCCTAGATATTTACACCTCAGAAAAGTAAACAGAACTGAGACTTGCCCACCCTCTTTCAGGGAGCTGAACTACAGCTGCGAAAACACGTGCGAAGGCCCAGGGCACTTGCCACAGTCCCCACGTGCCGCCCAAAGGCAAGAAGGCAGAAGTGCACGTGCGGCCCCCGGCGCATGCGTGGGCAGTGCGCTGCCCCGGGAGTTGGGACCACAATAAATAGCGGTGCAACAAGCCCAGCTTTCTACGCGGCGAGCTGGTCGAGGAGAAGGAGAGCGCAGGAAAGAAGAAAAGCAGACCAAGAGTTGGCGGAAGAAAAAGCCGGTTTCGGGGATCTGCACCATGGCGGTGAACAAGAAGTTGTTGGAAATGGACTTGTACGCGCTCCTAGGAGTCGGGGAGAAGGCGGCCGACAAGGAGGTGAAGAAAGCGTACCGACAAAAGGCCCTCACCTGCCATCCAGACAAAAATCCAGATAATCCCCAAGCAGCTGAGCTTTTCCACCAGCTCTCCAAGGCCTTGGAGGTGTTGGCAGATGCTGCAGCCCGGGCAGCATACGACAAGGTCAGGAAAGCCAAGAAGCAGGCAGTTGAGAGGACTCAGAAACTTGAGAGAAGGAAGAAAGTGAAGCTAGATCTTTGAGGCTCGGGAAAGGCAAGCCCAAGCCCAAGGGAGTGAGATAGAGGAGGACAGTCGAAGTAACAGAACTTTAGAGAAAGAGATTGCACGCCTACGAGAAGAAGGCTCCCGGCAACTGGAAGAACAGCAGAGGCTGATCCAGGAGCACATGCGCCAAAATCGAGAACAGAGATTAAAAGGCAAGCCAAAATCCTGAAGGCAAAGTAACACCTAACCTGAAGCTGAAATGGAAGTGTGAAAAAGAGGACGAGACCAAAGGCAGTTATTCCAAAGACATCCTCTTGAGGATTCTACAAAAGTATGGTGAAGTGCTCAACCTGGTCATCTCCAGTAAGAAGACGGGCAGTGCTGTGGTGGAATTTGCTTCCGTCAAGGCTGCGGTAGTGGCTATCAAAAATGAAGTGGGCCTTGTCAATAACCCTCTGAAGATCACCTGGCTGGAGGGTCAGTCCCAGGGAGTCGTGAGTGATGATAGCACTGGCCGCTCAGGACGAGCACAGGGATCCGTGCTGTCAGAGAGAGACTATGAGAGCCTCGTCGTGATACGCATGCGTCAGGCAGCAGAGCGTCGGCAGCTGATCAAGCAGATGCGGAGGGAGGATGAGGAGGGCATGCCCACATAGCCCCGCAGAACCCACATCCTCTCCCCTTCTTCCCTCCCTGCTTTTCTTAAATTAATACCTTCAATAAATTTTTCTTGGGAAAAGAAAAAAAGCAAACTAAGCGCCCGTTTGCCTTGAAGGTGTTTAAGCTGTGATATGCAGAACAGTAGAGGGGCCCAGAGCTGCGGACCCAGAGCGCTTCCCAGCCCAGCGGCGGTGAAAGGGGACGAGCAGGAGTCTCCCGGGCCAGGTAAAGCCAAAGCAGCTGTACAGCTGCCTCTGGGGGAAGACCCGGTTCCGCTCCTTACTTAGGGCCCGCTATCCTCACTGGCTCTCCACCCACTTTTCTGCTTGAGGTTTGTGTTAAGTTTAATTTGTACTTTGATACGTGTTTCCTTTGTCTATTATTTCTCTTACGGTTCCCCCATTTTATTGCGTTTGTCTCTTCCTGCACTTACCTTTCCTTTTAAAATCGGAGAACTGGGTACCTCTATAGAGTCATTGCTTTTTTCTAGCTTAGAAACTTTCTGCTCATAAAAGACAGGTCTCACCCCTTTAAGGAGAAAGTCTTTTCGTGTTACTGAGGCCAGTGACATTCGTCTCTTCTAGATGAGATCAGAGAATCCCTATTTGCTTCTCTCTGCATTTGGAGGGAAGGAATCATTGACTAACGACACCGAAACCAAATTATCTCGGCGTATGTTCATGTTTCCATGTGTTGCGTATGTATTATTGTACAGAAGTGTATGACTATATGGTGAGAGCACGTGCATTGGGAGGCCATGGCGTAGTCCTGAGTTCTGCTGGCTTGGAGAATATATTTTAGTTGAGAGGTTCTGGGGTCTAAGTTCAGGGAAATGCTCTGGAGCTGACTCAGGAATAGGAACGGTGTGAAGGAATTGTCTCCCATTGGGAGGGAGAGTGAATTAAATCGCAGGTCCTGTTACTCTCCTCTGAAGAATTCGTAGATCTAGAGGCAGAAGGGACCACGGAAGCCATCTAGTCCAACGTCGGGGTTGGTTTTTTGTTTTTTTGTTTTTACAAATAGGAAATGGAGAATTCAGAGAGTGGTTTGCATATGAAGACAAAAGGAATAAATAAAACTTGCATTTGAAACCCAGTGTTGGATGCCAAGCTTGAAGCTTCTAATGCTGCCTACGGTTTTGGAGGACTCTCTCCCTCCCCGCAAAAACACTGGCTACTGTCTCAGACTCCCTTCCCTGAGTCCTGTCCCACCTCAGAATGATGTCTGATAGCAGAGTAACAACTTCACACTTCCCAACCCCAATGCTAGGCTACTCATTGTAAGGATGAAAACTTAAGCTTAAATACTTAGTACCCCACCAGTTAGAAGACTGGGCTTTCTGGAAGAGACTGATGTTCAGAAAGATTGAAGGCTGAAGGAAATCGGGTTAGGGTTAGATGATAGTATCATAGAAGCTATTAAGGTGAGCTTAGGTTTGGGGATAGTGTAGCACAGAAGGGCCAGGTGTGCTATGGCCTATGAGGCTGATGAGGTGCAGGCTCTGGGAGGCTTTTCCCCCACCCCCACCCCCTCCTTTGAGCTCTCCTTGAATCTTTGAGATACATACTCTGGGAAACCTCTTGAAGTCTGACTCTTCAGGAGGCATTTGCAGAGGCCATAAGTGTTTCATGTGGCAGGGCCCAAACCTGTTACTATCCTGGCCCTCCATTGTCCATCTGCTTCCCACCCTTGAGCCTATCAAAATATCAGTCCCCCTACCCAAACTTATTACTGGAGTTTGACCTCATTAACTCCACCTGAAGTCCCTCCCCAAACTCATTACTGGAGTCAGACTTCATTGGCTCCTCCTCTGAACCACCCCTAGATTCCTCTGTATATAAGACTCCAGCTTACCTCCATCTTGGTGAGAGTGCCACAGAATGCCCTAGCAGAGACTAGCTCTGTGAGAGTGCATGGAATAGCTTAGCATAGGCTTTCTCTGTGTGAAAGCTCCATAAAACAATGTAGCATACACTAGCTCCTTGAAAGTCTACCCCATATGGTGAATCTGAACTTTCAATAAACTTTGTTTTTCTTTGAGAAGACCAGTGGAATTCTTTCTGCAGAACCCAGCATGTTGGTATTTTGGGGTCTCCGGCAGCACTAACCATCTTTGGGTAACCTCTGCAGGGTTACAAAGTCAGACATGGACCTAGTAATTTAGGTTATATAATCTAGATCCTAGGGTCTAAGCTGTTAACTGATGCATGGCTTAAAATAGGACTGAGGTTTGAATTGGGTTTCTAGTGGAATGGTGCCCCATTCACAGGATGTCTCAAAAGAAAATCTGTTAAAATTATCAGGTACTTGATAGCTATTTGATTAAGCAAGTTACTTTTATTTCCTTGTACAATTGACATGATCACACCTACCCCAGGGTTACCATGAGAATCTTATGAGATGGTCTAGGGCAGCAGTTCTCAACCTGTGTGTTGTCACCCCTTTGGGGAAAGGAAAGCTTTGATATGTTTAATTCTGTCATTGTCAGTAGATCCATAAAAAAATTTTGCTTTTGACAAAACGGACCGTGAAAACACTGGAAGGCATAAGTATATAAGTGAATTTTTTTTTTTTGAAATAAGCCTCTACTTAAAGCATTAGTGAACCCCATTTGTAATAGGGTAAGCTAGAAGCTTTATTAAGGCCAGAGTGAAGCTAGGATGACCAGGAAAAAGTTGGGGGGGAAAATAGGAATGGATAATAAGTAAAACATCTTCTGGCAAGTAGGATGAACTCTTTAACAAATCAACTTGGAATACTGGTTGAAATGATTATTTCCCACTGCAAAGCAACAGGACATAAAACCCCCAAATCAGCATTTCTATGTATTATCAGCAAAACCCTACAAAGAAGGTTGTCTGTGGGAGTATCCCTGGTAAACTTCTGTAGAGGATGCTAGGAACTGTGAATGTAATTGTAAGATTCTCTATGAATAGTCAGACTTAAATACATGGAGAGATTATTTATGGATAGACTAGGGCTACATAAGCACAATTTTACCTGATCTAATCTTATTCAGTGCCATTATGAAAGAATATTTTGAGCTAGAAAAAAAACCAATTCACTTGAAGAACAAAAGGTCAGTTATATAAAAGGAAGGTCTAGCACAGCTGTTCTCAACCTGTTGTTGAGAATACCTTGTAGGAACGGCCCAGGTGCAGATCCACCTACATAGGAGTATTAAAGGGTCTCTCATTAGGAAGTTGAGAACCACTGGTAGAGCAGTGGAATCGAGTGGGTATGTGATGTACAATAGAAAATGAATATGATAGGTAAGCTTATATCTAAGGTTTGGGGATAATGACTCTTAATTTGGTAAGAACCAGGTATAGCAAAAACTAGGTATAGACACAATTTGCTAAGATAAGGTCAAAATGGATACATGGCCTCAACATAAAGGGAAATAAAAGTAAACTGGAAGGACGTGGAACATACTATCAGGTATATGGATTAAAATTTAAGAATAAACAGCATTGTAGGATGTAAAGCGAATAATCTTGATTACGTGTTCATTTTAAGTTAAGATTAGAAAGAAAGCGGAACATCAGGAATTTTGTAGTCAGTAACAGATAAAAGCTTTGTGTTGTGAACATAGATCAGTCAAATGTATAAGAATGAGTTGTTTCCACAGTTGCTAAATGGTCTATAGCGGTGGTTCTCAACCTTCCTAATGCTGTGACCCTTTAATACTCATGTGGGCTTATCTGCATGTGGGCAGACCCACCTGGAGACAGAGGAGATTCCTAAGACCATAGGGAATATGTGTTTTCTGATGTCTTGGGTGACCCCTGTGAGTCATTCGACTCCCAAAGGGGTCGTGACCCACAGGATTATAGGTATCAGCAGGCAGTTGAAAGAAAACAAAGCTATATATAATTCTGAAAAAAAAAATGCTCTAAATCATAGATGAGAGAGAAGTAAATAAAAACAACTCAAGATGCTATCTTACACTTAGCATATTTGCGTAAATGTCATGCTGGTTGGGATGTGGAAACTTGGCATTGATACACACTGGTAAAATTGTGAACTGATACAACAATTTTGGAGAACAATTTGGAATTATGTCCCAATAAAGCTATACCCTTCAACCCTGCAGTGTGACTACTGGTCTATTTCCCAGGGTGATGGGGGTTGGGGGAATGGAGAAGGAAAAGAAACCTATATGTACTAAATGGAAGTATTTAAAGCAGCTCTTTGATGATAAAGAATTGGAAATTTTAGGGATATGCCCATCAGTTGGAATGACTAAGCTCTGATATATGATTGATGGAAATATTACTACACTGCAAGAAAAGGCAAGCAGGTTGGTTTTAGAAAGATTAGGAGGAAGACTTGGTACAAAGCAATTCAAAGAGAAGTGAGCAAAACCAAGAGAATGTTGTATACAGTAGCAACAATATTCAAAGAATAATTGCAAATAGCAACTAAGTGTCTTAGGAAAACTGACATGTAGTAGAAGTAGGTATTATCTATTTCAAATGTTGGCTGCCTTTAGTAAAGGGTTGGGAGAGAGGCAGCTTGGAACTTTAAAAGTGTGTTCGTGCTGTTGCTGGACTAAGGTATAGTAAGCAGGGTAGTGGAAAAAGGGACGTTCTGGGCAAAGAGGATATACAGAAGGACATTTGGGCTGAGGGTAGTCCTTTGTTAAAGGATATGCTTTGATACGGGCATACTTTATGTCTTCGATATTGAAAGTATGTGTTGAACAGTGGGATCACTAGATCAGACCATTACCTTAGTTATTTGCATAATACATAAAATTGGATAAATTTCACACGTTTCCCATCTCCCAATCAGTGTCTTAACCGTGCCCAACTCACAACTCCTTCTGCGTTGAGTTAAACTATTGGTAATCTCTGGACAATTGGCAGGGCATGAGATGGGCTTCATTGTAGTAATTTTTCTCCATTTTACGTTGTCAGGGAATAATACCGTTGGATTTGCATTAGAAGACAGTAGAGCCTGGGACATCTTCCAGAGAACAAAAGAGCTGGGGTTGCAGTCAAAAATAACATGCTCAGCAAATGTGAATATAAACCTAAATGGGGGAAAATGGACAGTTAAAAGACTTGCCATTTGTGACAAAAGACCAGAACTCAAGGAAAATTGGACATATGAGATCCAGGAGAATCAAGGTAAACGTAGACCAAGTATAAGGGACCTAGTAAGGTCAAACAGTTATTTAAATGTGAGAATGTTATATATATAGTATTAACAGACCTTTTCCTTGGGTAGTTGGAAAGAAAAGTGAGTTGTAAAAGATGGGCTGATTCTAAAAAAATAAAACTAGGGAGAGGTAAAAGAACAATTGCATGAAAAGAAGAACTGACAACAAAGCAGGTAGGCGTTGGAGGCTGGCAGTGCCAGAACCTTATTCTCATCAGAACAGCTTTAAAGGGGCAGCTAGCTGGTTCAGTGAGTAGAGTGATGGCCCTGAAATCAGGAGGACCTGGGTTCAAATCCAGCTATGTGACTTTGGGCAAGTCACTTAACCCCAATTGCCCTCCAAAAAGCAAAAAGGAGAAAAAACTGATTTAAAGACACTCATCTAGAAGGATGTCCTCTAAATTTATAGAGAACAAGGAGGTTGGGGGTGGAGTGGGCAGAGTAAGGAATTGGAGGGGAAGGGGAAAGTAAGGGAAGGATTTTTAGTGGGTGTAGATTGAGCTAGTGGTAGAAGTAAATTAGACTTGTGAGGTGGGATATAGATACAGAATAAGGCTTTAAAAGGATAATGGTGAGAAAATAAAATGGAGGGAAATAGCAATTATAACTTTAAATGTGAACGAGATGAACTTGGCCTATAAAATGGAAATGCCTAACAAAGTGGATTAAAAATCAGAATGTTTACAAGGGACACATTTAATGAGATACGTAGTTAAAATAAAGGGCTAGAGTACAACTTTGTCAGCTAGTACAGAAAAAAAAGGCAGAGGGGGGCTAGTATTGTGACCTCAAAGGTAAAGCTACAGGGAAACCAATAAAAGTACCAGACAATGAAGCTATATTGATAGTAAACCTGTATATGTACCAAATGGTATAGTATCTAAATTCTTAGGACTATAAATCTAAGCAAAAACTAAAAAAAAAAAGTCAAGGAGGTGAATAGAATCTCAGAAGCTGGATGTAAAAAGTATATATCTTTTTCTCAGCAATTGGTGGTACTTTTACAGTGATGCTATTAGGGCATAATTTTACAGTTAAAATAAAGTTATTAGATACAATTAAGGTGGTTTAGCAGTACTAGAAACACAGGAGCAAATGATTCTAATAGTCTTGTGTTTGACAAGGGGATAAGAATTATTTGGTTAAAAAAAACTTCAGAAAGCTCTCTGGTAGAAATTAGTCAGATCTATGTCTTGTACCGTTTACCAAGATAAGCTCAAAATTGAATATGTGATCTTTCTAGATATAAAGGGAAATAGAAGAAAATTAGGGTGTGGAACATATTGCCCATCTGACAATTCATAAAACTGTTTAACTGTCCATTAACAGAGTACTTGCAGTATAAAATGGATAAATTGTATAAACTAAGTTCTTATATAAAGAAAACATATAGGCAAGAAAGTAAAAAATGGGGGTGGGTGGAGAATTTGAGTTTCTCAGGTGAAGGTCTCCCCTCAAGTATATTATGTCATCCCCAGATGATAATTAGTGTTAAAGGATATGAACTGGTAATTTTCAGAAGAAATGAAAATTTATAGTCATAAAGAAAGTGCTCTAAATCCCATTGATTAGAGAAATGCAAAGTTTGGCTAAAATGATAGAACAGGAAAGCACAAATGTTGGGAATGTGGAAAAAAAAAATTGGGACACTTATGCAATGGAATGGTGAAATGATTCATTGATTTTTTGTGTGGGGGGAGAGAAATCTGGAATTTTGCCCAGAGTTACTAAACCATCTAACCCCTTTGACCCAGCAGTATTAGTAGTAGACTAGTATATTTATTTGCAAAGATGAGGAGGGGCAAAGGGAAAAGAAACTGTGTCCTAAGCTGTAATAATTTTGTGGTAGAAAAGTGGAAATGATGCAAGGATTTGCGTGCAATTTGCACAATTTGTATCCTTGCATTTAAGGATGCCAGTCAATTGGGAATGGGAGAAAGAAATTGTGGTATATGATGAGGTTGAATTACTACTGTGATAAGAAATGATCTCTGTTGAAAACTTGGATAGAGTTGTATGAAATACTGCATTTCACTGCATAATCATTGCGCATTTTCTGCCAAATTTTTTGCCAAAAAGGCAGGGTTTGACCATTATGTGAAACTTTTTAAATTAAAAAATGAAAAGTTTGTGCCAGTATTACTGGTATTGTCTTAGTTTCCATCAGTCTCACACTGATTTTTTTACTTGCTGAAGCTCTTTCTGTAACTCTGGTCCCATGTTCAGCAAATATTATCACTTTTAGCTTGAAGCCCAGAAGATAGTTAACTACATTTACCCAAAATTAGAAGTGCATTGCATATTAATGTATTATTGGTGGGTGAACTATACAATTTAGTGCAAGCAGATTTGTCTGCCTGCCTACTCCCCTTGCACCTATGGCTCCTCATTGGGTTGAGAGACATTACCATTAGTACTGGAGTGCCCTGAACAAACCATGCAAGTCAGCTTGTGGAAATGCCAACAGTGTTTGTGCACTGAGAATTCCAGGCTCGTGGCTCACAGTGCTCCAGAGATAAATGTGTATCCATGTGCCACTGGTGATCACATTGATGCTTTTAAGGAAGCTGAAAAACAGAATTATACCATGCAATTATGTAATAGCTTATAATCTAATTTTTGGACTGAAAACGGGGTGCAACAATTATGTGGTGAAACAGGGAAATGAAGAGAACAAGAAAACGTATTAAATAGTTATTTTTAAGAACAACTTTAAGGACTGACTCACTTTGAGTGTTATAAATACTCAAATCGACTACAGAGGACCTATGAATTGAAGGGGTCATCTGCTTCCAGAGTGACAAATTGTGTGTGTGTACGTACATGTACACGTACATGTTTATATGTGGATACACATGTGTATACGTTTATATTTAATGATAACTATCTATAGGATGGGGTGGGGATGGAAGGGAAAAATTATAAAGCGTGCCCAGAGAAAATAACCTAAAGAGAAACATTTTGAAAAGCTCAATGTCGATTCCTGGCTTAATAGTGGATCATCTTCATGTTGTGCTATGTATGTGGAAATGGATTTGTCCATGTACTTTAGCCAAGATTTTTAAAATTGACTTAAGTTTCAAAATGGACGCTGCCTCTTTTCTTCTTGTCTTCTAATGGAGTTTTTTATGTTTGTAGGATTGGACTGGCATCACTTCTGAATCCAGCAAAGAAATACGCATCTCAGAAAATGGAGGAAGGTTCACTGACCTGATTAAGGGCCTGTAAAACAGCAGTTGGGGTGTTTAGGGTTTAAAATTCCTATGATTGATGACCCCAATGAAGAATCTTTACGAAACACAGCCCTAGACAAATACCACAACCTGAAGAGACAACACAGAATAGACTTTGACAAGGTCACTCCTTGAACTGCGGAGGGCAGCCAAGGCTTTGGTGTCATCTTTACTCTTTTGATAATCCCTTTTTCTTGCATGATTGAGCCCCTTTGGCAAGCAAGGTAACCTTAATTCAGGCCTGTACAACATATGGCAAGCCAAAGGATTTTGGGCAGCCCATGAAAAATGTAGAGGATGTAAGAAGTGTTTTGTGCCACTAAACCCACTCTCCTAGTCACCTAACCTGTTCTGTGGGTCGCCACCGTGTGCTCTTTGTCACATGACCCATGGCAACCAACTATCGTCAGTCTGTTTCATCTGAGAGAAGCCAAAGTCACAGCTGTGTTAGGGTGAATGGGGACAAAGTGAGTGCAGCCACATGTGCATGCAATTGATCCCCACCATGCAAGGAGCAACACCAGTGTGAGGGCTTCTTCCCTCTCCTTAGGTGCACGGCCACTCTTCAAGTGAGATGTAGTGTTAATGGAATAGGAAGCTCTTCCCCAGAGGATTTGGGTTCTATTTGTGTGAGGAGGAAATTATGGGGTGCTTCTATTCAAGCCCCAACCCTAAGAATTGTTTTAATGTGTTTATTTTGTGTTATCTTTCTATACTGTTATGGAAAAGTCCCATCAGTCTGTGTAATGGGCATGAAAGATCTTGGGACTGAATGTTAATGGAATAGAAAGGTCTTCTGTCCATTAATAGACCTGGGACCTGCTTTTAGCTCTGGGGGCTGGGGCAGCCTCAGTCACATGGGGCCTGGGTCACGTAGAGTTAAGAGTGGGGGGAGCTGGCCCAACAGAATTTTAACTAAAATAGAATGTTGGGGAGAGGGTGCAAGTGTGTGAGGCAGAGCAGGGAGTGAGAGCAGCCCAGGACTCAGGGAGAGAAGCAGCTTGAGGGTGTGGAGGGAGGAGCTAGTCTAAGTAAACTTATTTGTAAGGAGGCCTAACAAATAAGAATGCCCAAGACGTCAGTGTTGCCAGGAGTGGTGATGATTAATACCTTGTTAAATATTGCCTCCTGACGTTCTAATCCAAAAACTTTGGTTTTGCATTTAATGAAGAGAGTTCGTTATATTTTACAAATTCTCCCTGGAAATATGTCTGCATAGTCATAGCAGCAACTGTGGGTATTACATTGGCATTAAAGCTGCTAAGAATTTATATGTGGTCTGAAGAAGTTTAGCCTGTTTTAATTTTGCCATTGCCAACTGCAAAGTTGCTGTGCAAGGTGTGCCTTCATTCCTTCTAAAGAGAAGTATATCTCACTGGAGGAGTTGAGTCTTCTGTAATAACCAATGGCAATAGTATTGGAGACTGAATGGTATAGTATTATAATAGTATAATAGGATAATATTGGAGTCCTTCGAAAAATCCCTCAAGAAACCCAAGAAGAGAATGTTTTGAGGGGTAAACATTAAATGGGTTATCGGACTGTTGCTTGATGACAAAACAAGACTTTATTTTAGGGGGACTTTCCCCCACCTCAGGTTTCCACTAGAGAGAGAATGTGACTCAGATAATACCAAAGGAGTAGACTGATAAAACTGGACTTCGTTTAAAAACTAGTTTCTTAGGGGGTAGTTGGAAGCTTATATACCCCATTGTCTCAACCAGCATGGTTTCCAGGGTTAGGGAGAAAAGACTGCAATCCTCAAGACTGGACGTGTTTGGTGACGTGTAATCTGACTTTCACACCCTTCCCTCTGTTAGAGGGGGGAAAAAGCATTCAGCAAGGCCAGAAATGAGTTCTTGGTGCCAGTGAACTTGGAAAACATTGGCAAGTAAACAGTTTGTGGTTTTGTCATGGCCATTCCTGAAGCCTTGTGATGACCCAACGTTTCACAATGCATCTCAGCCTCTAGACAAGTAGAAGCTCCTTGGAGAAAGGAGATGGTTGACTGCTAAAACTCTGTTCTGACAATTAAAAATCTCTGTATGTGAACATGATTGCATGTGTTGTGTATATGAATATATTACAACATACGTATGACTGTGTAGTATGGATGGGTCCATATGTATTGGGAGGTTTGAATACAATCCTTTTGTGCCAGCTTGGAGAATGTATTTAAGTCGACATTCTGGAGTCTTAAGTTCAGGAAAATAGTGGTTGTGTTTTGGACAAATCGTAAAATTCTAGAGCTAACTCTTAAAAATGGGAACTCTATGAAGAAAATGCCTCCCATTGGGAGGGAGTGAATTAAATCACAGGTCCTGTTATTCCCCTCTATAAAGAATTTATAGATCCAGAGGCGAAAAGGACCACAGAAGCCATCTAGTCCAATGCTGGTGTTTTGTTTTTAACAGGAAATGGAAAATTCAGAGAGGTTTGCCTGTGAGGATGATAGGAGTAAATAGTAGAACTTGGGTTTGGGTTTGAAACCCAGTGTTGGGATGCGAAGTCTGGAGCTCTTGATGCTGCCTCCACTTTTGGAGGGCTCCCTCCCCCCTCCAAAAAGGACACTTGTTGCTGTTGCTGACTCCCTTCCTAAGCTTCCTCCTATCTAAGAATAATGTCTAATAGAGTAACAACTTAACACTTTCACAACTTCACCCTATACTAGGTTACTCATTGGAAGGACAAAAACTAAGTTTTAAATGCTTTAGCCCTACAGTGAGAAGACTGGATTCACTGGGAAAGACTGATGTTGGGAAAGATTGAAGGCTAAAGGAGAAAGGGGTTAGGAGAGTTAGATAATAGTGCTGTAGAAGCCATAGCGAAGAATTAGAAGGCCCTGGTATGCTATGGTCTGTGGGATCACAAAGTCAGGCATGGGCTTTGCAATTTGGGTTCTAGAACCTAGGTTTTTGGTTGTTAACTGTTGCATGGCTTTAAATAAGGCTGAGATTTGTTGAATTGGGTTTCTGGTGCAATGGTGCTCCATTACATTTTCAGGATGTCTTAAATCTGTTAATTCAGATACTTGATAGTTATGTGACTAGGCAAGTTATGTTTCCTCATAAAATTGATACAGCACCTTCTCCAGGATTATGAGGATCAAGTGTTTTTAGGGCAGCTCTTTATCTGGTAAGTCTCAAAGGTAAGAGAACTGAGTTTGGTAAACTTTTGTATTGGTTCAAGAGTCTGTGGTTTACATCAGTCCAGAGGAAAAGGTTATTTAGAGCTGGGAATTGTCACCATGTGTCATAAAAAAAAAAGAAGAGGTTTCAGAATCTTTCAAGTGCTAAGCCAAAATGTAATTTTCTTCTACTGGTAATATTTAAAGATAAAAGGAAGAAAAGATACTGAGAATTTTTAAAGACCTGGTAAGCTTTGTGATAATTTAATTCTGTAAGGTTTTGGCTTACAAAAACTCATTTTCTTCCCAGTTGGAAAAACCTTTTTGACTAGAAGAGGGTGGTCCCAACATTCATCCTTCCAGCTTCTTGCAGTTAGCTGGGGTTGGCTCCAGCAGAAGACAGTGGCAAAGGGTGAGAACAAGTGGGTAATGGGCCCTGGTAAGCACTAGTCAGCCCATATATGCTATATACATATATAGCCCATCTCTACATCTCCTGGGTTCATTTCATTATACTAAGAAGTACCTGTTCCACATTTGTCTGGTTTTCAGGTGCCATCTAATGGCCAGTTATAGCACTAGCTTTTTAAAAGCAATTGTCATGGATTTTTTTTTTTTAATAGCTCTTAAGGGTCAGGATGAGTGGAGCAACTAACTTCTCTCTCCTGTTAGGGGCAAGGAGACAAATTATGTTCAACAACGAGAGGCTGAGGCGTGATGTTAAGAACATGATTACAATGAAGGTCATCAAAATCAAACCTGGAAGGGACTTAGTATCACAGATGAGAAACTGAAGTTCAGATGATGAGTCGCTTGGCCGAGATCCCACAACCTAGGTTTAAATCCAGATCCTGATTTGAAATACGTTGATCTTTCTATTGTACATTCCTATCTAGTCAGTTTATGCCCTTGATATGGTTTCTCACTAAGTCAAATACTTAATTTTAAAGGGACTGTGATCTGAGCTCTGTATCTGCATTATATGTAGTTTTGATCCCAAGATCTTCTGTGATACTATGAGACCACAAGTAAAATATGAAGAAAGAATATGAATCTCAATTGAAAGTGATCAGTCTTGTCAAACCCATATCTGAGTGGGAATTGTCCTATAAACCGTGCGAGGGTGTTGCTGTGACCGTCCGTGGGAATAATAGTGATGAGTAGCTGTAGTGGTTTTGATGGGAAAAGTACCATGGTGGGAGCTGAGGTGGCTGGTCCAATTAGGTCTAGCCTAAATGTAGTTGTTGACTTCATGACTGAAATATTTACCTAGCGCTTGCCATGTGCCAGCCACTGTACCAAACACTTTGTAATATTTAATCACAGCAACCCTGGGAGGTAGGTGCTAACATTCTTATTGTACAATCAAGGAAACTGAGGTGGACAAATTTAAATGACTTGCCTAGGGTTATGCAGCTGGTGTCTGATTCAAGATTTGAACCTAACTCAACTGTAACACCTAGCTGCCTCTGAAGCTACTTGAAAATTGGAGCTGACAGCTGTGGTCATTATGTTCTAGCTCTGTCCCTCCTGTCACTGTTGGAAGCCATAGTGATAGGAATAGCTGTAATCCCAATGTTCAATTTAACTGTAGCAGCTGTTGTGGTTTCAAATAGTTGTGGAAACAATCCAGGAAGTTCTTACTGTATCTAGTATATAGTGCAGTTGCCAGCATTATGTAGTTGGCTATAGTGGGAGAGGTTTCAGTATAAACTGTCCTAATGTAGAAATGGCAGTGGGGGCAGCAAAGCATTTGTGATTTAGGTGAAAGCTGCAGTGTGCCAGGGGTAGGAGAGGGGAACTGGCAATGAATTATTAACAAATGCTGGAGTAAAGATCTATAGGCAATACTGAGGTCTTCATGTTGTTAGTGTCAATGCTAGTAAAAACAGAACTAGTAGATGTAGTATCAATGTCAGTAGGTGGGTGTGTATTTTTTTACGTGGTTTTAAAGGGGGTGGGTACTTCTGTGTCTGGTCCAGTTGTAAAGTCATCTGGACTTAACAATTTAGCACATCATTATAGTCCCCTAGCAATTAGTAACCATTGTGCCAATGTCAACAGAAGTGAATGTATTGGCTATTGATGCAGCTTCAGATGTGATAGTGGGTTCCATGAAAGAAGTAAACCCAGGAGATTCCACTATGTCCTGTCCAGTTGTGGTGTGTAGAAACTTTGAGTAGAGTTTCTGGATGTGCCACGAAAATGGGCAGTAGTGCTGAGAGGGAATGGACAAGTAGTTTGGAGGGGAAAATTCTGAGGTGAAAAGAATAACTGGTCCTAGATGTGATGGTGATAATAGTAGAATGAAGAGTGTTGAGGAATTATAGCCTCAGTCTCATTGGATATATTGGTGGTGGTTATTGCTGTGGAAGCAAAGATGGTGGTGGAAACCGAGTGAGAGAAGACACTGGAAAACACACTGTTGGAAAAGCAAGTATAGTTAATAGTGTTATATAAACAGCTATAACAAAAAAGGTTTCAGTAGAAATGGTCCTCGAAGTAGTACAAGTGTTGACATTAGTGCTGGGAGTAGATGTAGAGCTGGGTTGGGAAGCCTGCAGCCTTGAGACCACATGTGGCCCTCTAGGTCCTCAAGTGTGGTTCTTTGAATCCAAACTTCACAGAAAAAATTCTCTTAATAAAATTATTTGTTCACTAAAATTTGGACTCTACCAAAAGGCCACACCTGAGGAACTAGGTCACATGTGGCTTTGAGGCTCCAGGTTCCCCCACCCTTGATCTGGAACTTATTGTAGGGTAAAGGGCCTCTTGGATTCCCTGGCTTTCTTAAATTCCAACTAAAATCCATGTACAGGAAGTTTTTCCCAACTCTTCTTAATTCTAGTGGCACTTATTAAGAAGTGGTGTCAGTTGACTTACTAAAGAGAACTCTTGGTCTAAGCAAGACATAGGCATTACTATATCAGTTGTGTCCATGTTGGAACTACTGGTAATAGGTATGGTAAAAAAAAAAAAAAACACACCTAATACCAGTGTCACTGGGTGTACTTTTAGTGGGTCTTGCAATGTGTCCTAAGATTAAGTCTGGTGATCTTGAGACCACCATATAACAGTCTTCCCTTAAGGGAGTTTCTAAGCTTATAGAATATACTTGGGGGAAAAAGTGTTTTTCAAAGGTTAGTATAACCTTTGTGTGTCCTAGAATTTTTGTATACCACTGGCTTGTTTTTCTCCCTGAAAACAAGCCTCAAATGATATTTCTGATGCAATAAACAACTTGGCCAGTTCTAAAGCACAAGTCTGACCATGTCACCCCACCCTCACCCCTGCTCAAACTGGTGACTCACTGTTGGCTCCATCAACAAGCATGAAGTCCTCTGTTTGGCATCTCCAGATCTGTCATGACCTTTTTCTACCTTTCCAGACTTGCACTTGGCTGTCTCCCCTACGTTTCGGCTAGACAGGCCTGTTAGCTGTTCTCACACACAGTACTACCTCCCTTCTCCATGCAGTGCACAGCTGATAGGCTTGAGCCTGAAGTATCCAACTTCTTAACTCTGAGTTATAGCATCAGTCAATCAAAGGCATAAGCTAGATATGGTTTGAATGAAAGCAGATGATGCTACACAGGAAATCAATGCCTTGTGGTGATTGAAGAGGATGAGTCAAGCCCTGTAAAGGTCAGATAAAACAGTAAACCAATGGCAAGCCAGTCTACTGATGGAGCAGCTCCAGCAGACTCTGAGAGGGTATTGTTATTTGGAGATGAGAGAGTCTCCGTCTCCTTCCCCTACTTTTCCCCAGAGGAGTGACACTGAATGTTAAAAACCTCTGCTTGAGGAATGTCTATTTTCCAGCTGTGTGAAGGATGTATTGGAAAGGGAGACCAAATATCAGGCTATTGCAGTAGTCTGGGTAAGAAGTGATGGGGTTGCAAATTGGGGGTGAGGAAGGAAATAACCATTTATATAACTCCTACTGTGTGGCAGGAACTGGGAAGCATAGCAAATAGCTGCTATCATTACCTCCATTTACAGCTGAGGAAACTGAGGCAAACAGCGAATTAACCTTGTCCAGTGTCTCTCAGCTAGTGGAGAAAAGGGAACAAATGGGAGAGATGTGGAGGTAGAAATCCATAAGCTTGGACAACTTATTGGATCTGGGAGTTTGTAGGAGATACATGTCAAGTATAACTCCTATGCTGTAAAGCTGGATGATTTGAATTATATCCCCAATAGGAATAGAGAAGTTAGGCTTGAGGGAGTATTGGCAGAAAAGATGGGTCCTATTCAATTTGCCTGTGGTCATCCTGTTGGAAATGTCCCATAGGCATTTGGTGATAATAGTAGGGTTGGCGATACCTATGTGTGTAAATATATACTTACATGACTATGTATATACATATCTATCAGAAAGTCACTTACACAAAGATGCTAATTGAACCCATGGAAGCTGTTGAGATCACCAGGAAAGACTGAAGAAGAGGTTATTTTTCAAAAATTAGGAATCTGTTACTTATCACAGTCTACACTCCTTTACCTGTCTACCCTGATGGGTAGTTACAAGCTTTTTATGAAATGGTGATGAGGGGTGAGGAGTACTGTGTAGGGGCCAGAACAAAATGTGTTTTGATGTGACTGAAAGAGCCAGTTGTGATCCTTCATCTCATTAATATTGTCCTCTACCAACTGTCCTCATATGCCCTGAGGATACAGGCAAAAGGCAATCTCTACCCTCAACAAGCTCCCAATAAAGAAATCACAGAAGGAAGAGTTATACTAATTCTCTCGGAATTAAGTTTGGGAAAGGCTTCTTATAGAAGGTGAGAGATTACATTCCAGGCATGTGGGACAGCTAGAGGAAGTGCCCAGATTCTGAAGATGGAGTGTCTTGTTTGTAGACCAACAATGGATCAGAGAATACAAGGTGTGAGTGGTAAGATGTAAGAAGACTGGAAGGGTAGGGAATGGGGCTAGGTTATGAAGGGCTTTGAATGCCAGACAAATTTTTGCATTTGGTTCTAAAGGTGATTGGGAGCCACAGGAATTTGAGTTTTTTGACCTACGCTTTAAGAAAATCACTTTGGTAGCTGACTAGAAGATGGACTATAGTAGGGAAAGACTTGAGGTGAGCAGAGCTGTTGAAATGGTCCAAGCACAAGGTGATGAGGGCCTGTACTGTTGCTGGCAGTGTTAAGAGTATTCAAGAGATACCTCAAAGAATAGACAGACCTTGACAATGGGTTAGATATGGGACATGAAAGATAGGAGTAGAGAGAGGATGACAAACTAGCTTGTGAGCCTGGAGGATTAGGAGGATGGTGATCTCCTCAGCAGTCATAGGGAAGCTGAAAATGGAGAGGATTTAGGGGGAAAGATGAGTTCTGTTTTGGACCTGTTGGGTTTAAGATGTTTACAAAAACATCCAGTTTAAGATGTGATACTGGAGATCAGCAAAGAGTTTAGGGCAGAATAAGTATATTTGAGCATAGAGATAGTAATTAAATCGATAGTAGCTGATGAGATCACCAAGTGAAGTAGCCTAGAGGGAGAAGAGAAAGGAGCAGAGGACAGCTCTGTATGTAGGACACCTATGGTGTGATCTGGAAGAGGAGACTGGGAAGGAGCAGTCTGATAGGTAACGGGAGAACCAGAACCTAGAGAGAAGAAAGAGTTAAGGCAAAGAGGGCCAGCAATAGTATCAACATCTGTAAAGAGGTCAAAAAGCATAAGGATTTAGATTGCAAATTTCTTGACAGTGGGAAAAATTCAATCTTTACTTCTGTGTTGCTTATATCTAGTACAGTGCCCTAGTAGGCATACAAATACCTAGTAGGCATTTAATTTAATATGTATTTAATTGAAGTAAATTTAACCATGACAAGTTTTAAGTATGTGGTAATTCTATATCAATGTGTTTATCTGAATTATTCACCTAATTCCTTCAGCTTTACAGGTTTTATTATCCTGCAAACACTAACAAAGCACTTTTGTTGCTGTGTCATTTCAGCATTTCTCTATTCTTTACAACCCCCTTTGGGGTTTTCTTGGCAGAGATACTGGAGTGGTTTACTATTTCCTTCTCCAGCCTATTTTACAGATGAGAAACAAGGTTAAGTGAGTTGCCCAGGGTCACGCAACTCACTAGTATTTGAAGCTGGATTTGAACTTATGAAGATCAGTCTTCCTGATTCCAAGCCCAGTGGTCTATTCACTGTGTTTCTATTCAACTATTCACTTAGTTGGACCTTGAGAAGAATGGAGACTTTAGTAGAAATGGGTGGGACATACATTCTAGATATAGAGGAACATCATGAAGAAAAGTATGGAGACAAGAGAAAGCATGACAAGAACAAGCAACTATAAGTGGTTCAGTTTGGCCAGAATGAAAGTAAGATAGAAGTATGAGAGAAGACTGGAAACGTATATTATAGAGAACGCTGAAGATCAGACTCAAGAGTTTATTCAGTAGACAATATGGATCACCCAAAGGACTCTTAAACCTTAGAAACAAGATGATCACAGTGGTGGATCCTTTTAGTTCCTACCTTCTTTTAGGTCACTTAGCTGGAAGTACTAAACATATATTGCTGTGGCATGTATAGAGTTAAGAAAAGCTCTTGGTCAAAATGGGAC
>CM053594.1:289158418-289179343 GCA_028646575.1 Pseudocheirus occidentalis | reverse complement strand
TCATTGGCTTTCTGGGCCTCTTTTGCCATTTGAGTTAATCTATTTTTTAAAGTGTTGTTTTCTTCAGTCAGGATGTTGACTCTCTTTTCATGATTTTCTCGCATCATTCTCATTTCTCTTCCCAATTTTTCCTTCACTTCTCTTATTTGTTTTTCAAAGTCCTTTTTCAGCTGATCTATAGCTGCTAAGAATTCTTCAAGTGTTTTGGAAACATTTGGTGTGGGAGTTCTGACTGGGTTGTCTTCCTCCCATTCCATGCTTTGATCCTTTTTGTCCACAAAAAAGGATTCTAGAGTTTTATTGCTGTTCTTATTTTGCTTCCTCTTTCTCATGTTGGCCAGTCAATTAATTGGTTTTTTTTAGCTCTGTGAAACTCTGCTTCCAGGGGGGAAAGCTCTGTTCCAAATCGCTGGGGTTTTCCCAAGCTGCTAGAGCTATTAGGGGGGTGTTCCAAGTCCCCCCAGCTTTGGCTTGCTGAAAGCGCTCCCCAGGACCACCATCCAGATCCGGGTCGTTCAACGCAAGAGCACTTGGCCCTGATCAATCTATTCAGCCCCCCTGAAGAGTTCGCAGGCCAGGAGCTCTGAAGCAGCCCAGTGGGGGCCGCTGCTGGTTAGAGCAGTTCCTGCCCTTCCCCCACTGCTTCCTTGTCCCGGGGGCAGATTGGCTGAACTGTTTTTCCTCCCCCAAATTAAATTTCAAAGTTTCACTTTCACTGATCGTCTCTAATCCTGGTTTGCTAGATGAGAAGATTCCCCTCAGGTGCAGTAGATATTCTCTGAAGTAGGCTCAGCTCCTCCTGACCACCCTGGGGCCTGGCTTGGCCTCTGAGAATTTGGGCTGGGCTGGTCTTGGCTTCTGGCCCACAGGCCTGCTGCAATGAACCCCTCCTGCCGAGCTGCCCCTCTCCCATCCCTGTTTTTCATGCCTTGGTAGATGTGGAGGTGCTGGAGGCTGTAGATCTTCTCTCCTGCAGACTGGCTGCCATGCGTGCAGCTCGGCTCAGCTCGGCTCCTTCCCACTGCCCCGGGCCTGACCTCGGTCTTGGCTTCAGGCTGGGCTGGCCCCGGCTCCCGGACTGCCATGATGAGCCCCTGCTGCCGAGCTGGCTTCAGCAAGAGATGTGTTTTCTGTATTTTTGTGAGTCTGAGAGTCCTGGACTTTGTCTGGGGTCATATTTTCTGCATGTTTAGGGTAGTGGTGTGGGAGCTGCGGGACCTTGCTGCTTCTATGCTGCCATCTTGGCTCTGCCCCGCATGCTACAGTTTCTTAGGGCCACAGGTAAGGATCATGTAGAAAGTGGTATCTGAGCTTCATGTAGAAAGTGGTATCAGCCATCCACATCAGGAAGGTACTCCTTCCTCCCCTCTGCTTCATTAGAATCTCTTCCTTAAAGGCTCAGCTCAGATACCACCTTCATTCAAGATTTGTTTCTGCCTTTTCAATTCCCTTTTATTTTTTCTTGATTACTTTTTTAAAAAAAAGTGACATAAAAAGTATCGTTCACTAGATGTCAGATTAGAAAAGGAAGTAGTCTACTCGTATAATGAGAAGGATGAAAGATGGACAAATCAAATGTTAAACTGGAAGAGGTTTTTTTAGGTCATCCAGTCCAATGCCATCATTTCACAGATGAAGAAACTGATTCTCAGAGAGTTAAAGTGACTTGCCCAAAGGCACACTGACACTAAGTGGCAGCACTGCGATTTGAACCCAGTCCTTCTGACCCTAAATCGAGTATACTTTTTATTACACAAAAGTTTCCAGCATAAAGGGTGGATCTCCAAATAGAGACTTTGGAGTAAAGACGTGGACAAAGGCTGGTCAGGATGAGGGGGTGGATGGACCCTGGAGGAAGAGCCCACTTCAAAAAGAACATTATTCACTGAAGATTAAGTATGTATAATTGCCAGAGGAAGAAAATTCAGATTCTCTTCTATGAAAAGAAAACACCCAAACACACTTTGAATTTGCTCCAGAAAAAAAAGATTGCATGCTTCAGTGAATTTCATTTAAGAAAATAAAATGCTGATTCGCTTCATAAATACTACCTTTCATTTTCTGATCTCAAAGCTGATGACAAGCATTATGTGGGAACAAATATTATCCTGCCCTTTTCATAGATCAAGAATGAAGGATTCTAAAGGCAAAATAATTTAAATTAGATCAAAGAGTATTTCATTGGTTCAGCCAAAAAACCTTCTCAAAGTTCCCTAACTCCAGATCTGTGTCCTGCTGTTTGGCAGTGAACTTCCTACGGCACTGAGTCACTGAGAAAGCCTGCTGATCACTCTCCAAATATTCAGTATAGCTAATCTACTAAAATGTTTCTTATTGTCTGAAAAGATTTCAGAATAAATTTCATTACAAATGAATTCAGTCTCTGAGACACAACAGCTTTTCTGTTGTTCATCACATTAAGGTTATGAGAATTCTTAACAAATGAATTAGTAATAATTAAACATTAGTCTGCAATTTTGACTAATACAACTTGACCTTATGTTTCATGTTAAGATATGATAAGACAATTGACCTTTATACCACAAACAATACACCTTCATTTCTTTCAATACTACTTTAAGACTAGTACTTAAACCTTCACTAAAGTGAATAGTTTTATGTGTCATCACATTCTCCTTTAAGAAGGTTAGATGAAGTAATACCTCTATTAACAAATGAAGATGGATTCCAAGACACATCATTTTCAATGCCTTTGTTATCTGAAGTGAAAATAAATGAGGTACAGAATGGCAGGGCTATATCTATAATCCCCAATTCAAACCAACCATCCATGTTCTTAACAGATAACCTTGTTGTCTACTTAAATAAGAAGACTGAGAATATCTGATATAAGTTCCCTTAACTCTTCTGATCCTCCCTACAAACATTCTATCTGTACCTATATGTTCTCATCATTCAGTTTCAGAAGTTACAGCTCTCCTTTTCATAAATGGTATCCTGTCCATCCATTTCTCTGATACTGTCCTTCTGCCTCCTCTGGACCTTGATTCCATCCATTTTCCTTTCTCATAAACTTTTAATCTTTTTCCTTCCACTAAATGCTTACCCTTTTGCCCAAGATGCTCATGTTTGCTTTACCCTAAAATAGGCCTGTCCTTGACTTTTCTCCTCAGGACAACTATGGCTCCATCTGCCTTCTTTCTTTCATTGTCAAACTTGCTGAAAGGACATCTCTACATCTCGCCTCTCCTTCCTCACCATGTACTTGCTCTCCACCACTTGTCTTCTATCACTATTACTCTAATGAACTGCATTCTCAAATATCACAAATAACCAAAATATCACCAAAGGTCACCACCTGCCACATCCAGTGGTATTTTCTAAGGCACGAAGCTCCAAAATCATAACAAAAATCATTCAGACTTGAATCCTCAGAATCACTTTCTGAAAGGAAGAGCTAGACTATCTAAGAGAAGCAGTGGATACTGCAGGAAAAGAGAGATAATATACATAATATAGAGAGAGACACGTACATAAGGGGCTCTGTGGGTGCATCTATGTTTCCCTCTAGAATCTGTTTTGCTTTCCCTGAAGCCTTTTCTCTCCCTGACTTTCCTTCCATGGAGGTCACATCCTCATTTTGAGCTTATAGCTCAGGGCATCTGGACTGTCTGCGAGGGTCTGAAAGTCATCATATGTGTGACACAAATAGACATTTTGCTACTCCCTCTACTCACCCAGTATAATTCTTGGAACTCATCAATAAAATATTTTAAATTGAATTTTGGGGGTTGTAGAGTTAAGAAGCTAGGAGCAAATAGAAAGCAACCTTCAGATGAAAAAACAAAACAAAATGGCCAAATAAACTAGAAGGCCGTCAGATGGCACAATCAACTGAATTCTGGGCCTGGAGTCAGGAAGATTCATCTTCTTGACTTCAAATCTGGCCTCAGACCCTTACTAGCTGTGTGATCCCAGGCAAGTCACTTAACTCCCTTTGCCTGGTTTTCTTCGTTGACACGATGAGCTGGAGACACAAATGGCAAGCCACTCTTGTATCTTTGCCAAGAAAACTCCCAAACGGGTCACAAAGAATCGAACATAATTGAAACACAACTGAACGACAAACCAGAAAAGGCTAAGAAATGCCTACTTTTTATTTTAGTAACTTTTTTTTCATATGGGGAAATCTTTAATTCAATTTAACAAAAATTTAGCCTTCTCCCTCTATGGCTACAGCCCCGTTCTCCCACTAGCAATTTCTTCCTGTAACTTCAACTATGAGGAAGGGCCCAGAGAGCCATGTTTCATTCTCTAGACTTTGTCACCATGCCCCCATAGGTATCTTTCCCTTCCCCTTTTCAGCTCCCTTGTATGTGTTGTCCTCCTCTCTCCCCCATTAGAATGTAGGCTTCCTGAGGACAGTAATTTTCTTTGGGTTTGGATTTCTATTCCCAAAGCCTAGCACGGTGTCTAGAAATCATGCTTAATAAATGCTTGCTGACTGACTGGTTTACCTCAAATCATAACCTTCAACACAGAGGAAGAGGGATTTTCAAATGGGTAATTTTTAGAGCAGAAATACTTAATCAGATAGCTATCTCAAACCATTTCTTAAGCTTATACTATTTCATCTGGTCAGACGAGCGTTAACAGATAAAATAATGGAAATAACAATGAGTGACAATGAAAACAGCAGTAGCCAAAAAAGGACTTCATAATGTACGGCTGTTTAGAAAGATACCTTCTAATTCTAAGAATCTAAATGCTTTTACATAACCTATTTATGGAAAATCCATCTCTGTGTCTACCATTTGATAGTGATATAAATCAACAGTAACCTCAAACACCCAGTGTCACCCCAACACTTTGTTCCTTGCAGACACCCAGTTCTAGTTAATTATCTGACAATTCCCCATAGTCAAATGAAACTTAAGGAGCATTTGGAGCACATTAATAGGCTATTAAAAAAGACGTATCATTCAAATGTGCAGTAAATTAAGTCATGGCTTAATATACTTTTCCATGATTTCTAAAACCACCTAGTAAATCATAAGTGACTAGTGAAGAGAACACCTACTTTTTAGAGACATCTATGGTCAAATAAAAGTGTGAAAAGTACTACGGGTATGCAGTAAAACCTTCATTTTCTGTTTCTGCATCTATACAAATGAAGACTTCAAATACAGTAAATCAATGGTACAAGAATACTTTGAAAAAATAGCCCTGGGTTTAACCACAGTAACTAAATAAACATAGGAAGATTATTGGCTCCTTCATATGTTCTACTGAAGAGGCAGCAAAAATCTCTCTAATATTTGATGATCGGTGAAAAAAGGAAAAGGAAGAGGGTATTTTTAAGTTTTAAAGAAAATTTGGAGAAAGGTTGAGATCTGACCTGTTCCGTCTTCTCTGGAGTTCTGGTAACCAGAACCAGTATTGGGTTACTTGATAACTTTGGACCTGCAGTAGAGAAACATAAGTGGTTGAGAGTAGAAAAGTAGAACACACAAGTAAATGCCCAACCACATGACTATATATTTAGAAAGAAAATGTTAATGAGTAGTGAAGTAGTCCCCAGAAACAAGACAAGGAATGTGATATTCCAGGAAGCACACACAACTTTGCATCAGGAGGCATGAGGTTCTGGTCTGGGTTGTCCTACCAAGTAACTGCCTGACTTTTGGTAGGTCATTTGACATGGTTATACATCAGTCCTTTATTAATCAAGATTGATATCTATCCTCCTTACTTTACAGTATACTTTTGAGCATAAAATGAAATGATAAATGTGAAAAGCACTTTGAATAATCAGAGGTATGCCTTGTTACATAGAGAGCAAAGTCATAAAGTTTAAAATGTAGCCTGAGGGTTTTAAGAAAACCTAAAAGATCTTAGAATCAAAAACATCATAAAATAAAAAAGAAAGGTCTTGTATTTGTGTATCTTATGTGTAGTTAAGTCCAAAGTGTTGTTTAACTTACGGCAGCACCAGAGCATGCCCTGGTGGAGTCTAGACTTGGGACAAAATATCACTAAGGAGATGTATAATCTGGTTAGAATGAATCTGTGAATGTCATAGGACAACCTTATAACAAACAGAAATATTGGCAGATTTATTTCAGGAAGGCATCACAGAAAAGTCAAATTATTTGGATGAATATCAGAAGAAATATTTCATATTTATAAGGGGAAAACTTCCTTATAGTTAGAGCTGTCTTCTATGGATTGCTGCAAGTGGGTAGCCATCGAATGGGAAATGGTGGAACAAATTATGGTATATGAATGTAGTGGAATATTATTGCTTTAAAAGAAATCATAAAAAGGTCAGTTTTAGGGAAAGCTGTGAAGACTTGTATGAAATGATAGAGATTAGAGTGAGCAGAACCCAAAGTATTTATACAATAACATTGTAAAAAATCAATTAATAAATTTGATCAATGAAATGACCAAACAGGACTCCAAAGGATCAATTAAGAGGCATGCAACCTACCTCTTGACAGGAGTAGTGATGGTTTCAAAGGTACAAAATGAAATGTGTGTTTTTGTAGTTGGTCAGTTTTCATTTTGCTTAACAACGTATATTTGTTAAAGGAATTTTTATTTTCCTTCCCTCCTTTCCCCCAATTTTTGGAGAACTGAAGGGGAAAAGGGGCTAGCAACGGCATTGTCCAAAAAAGGCAAAGAAGAAAGAAAAGAGGATCACTGAAACACTCAAAAATGCATAGAAGTTACTAGAAGGAAGTTAGTCGAAGGAAGTTATAAAGGAAACACCTATGAGCAGGAGAGTTTTGGAAGTAGCATTAAATTGATCATGTATCTAAAAAGAAAAACAAGCTGAATATAAGTAGAAATTCATAGTTTCACGTACAATCTTCATTATCAGTTCTACTTTGTATATAGAGATGCTCATTTTATTTAATGATGTTACGTTCAGGAAAAAATTTTTAAACAAACAATCAGAGCTGTCCAAGAGTGAAATAGGCTATCTCCAGAGGTTTTAAATAACTCATTTGGTATATAACAAATACTTACGGAATATATGTCTTCCCTCCCTCCTTTCCTTCCTTCTTTCCATTTGTCCATCCATCCATCATACTAAGAGAGTCAGCATGGTGCAGAGCCTAGAACTCTAGACTCGGGAGCTACCAATTCCTGGGTCCAAATCCCATCTCAGACCTTTTTTGTGTGACCCTGGCCTGTCTAGCCTCAATTTCTTCATTTATAAAATGAGGAAGTTGTAGGTGGCCTCTACCTTAGGAATGGCTATTTCTAGTATTTATATTACTCTCTGGAGGCTTTCAAGTAGAAGCCCATCTGGGAAAGACCTTATAAAAGATGTTCCTCTCATGAACTAAATGGACTAGATAACTGCTGGGGTCCCTCCCACCTCTGAAATTCTGTGATTCTATAGAAAGGACTAAAGCCATTCTGAAAAATTTACAAGAGTATATGATGTTAATTTTAATCATTCTAATTGACTTCTTCTTTCTATAGTTGATAAAGAGAGAGCCTAAAACAGTCACCAAATGCACCATACCTTCTGGACACTGTACACCATGCCCATGTGAACCAAGGAGGTATTAAGGTTCCAATGTGGCATCCTTGAGGATTTCAACATTAATGCCCTCACTCTGCCACAACAATTACATTTACACATCTTCTATAAAATGATGTATAAATATTTTTACAGAGATGCGTTTCCATTTTAGTGCAACTAGATGACTCAAGGTACTTTCTGAAATTATCAGCAATTTTTCTTTGGGAAAAAACAACAACAACCATGTTCATGTGTCATCTCTTAATCATGGGCTACTTTCTGAAAGGGCTGAAAATGAAACACAGTAATGTCATCGCAAGACTTAGCAGCATTTTCTGTAAGCTGAAGCAAACTTGTTTGACTGGTTTGGCCCCAGCCCCCAGATGTATACATGGATGCTAAGGCTTACTTGACCTGAAGACTGAGTATTTCCACTTCTACTCCTTCATTGCTTGCTGTAGTACAATTAGAGTTAAGTTCCTGGAAAGCCTGCCCATATTTCTCATTCTTATACCATATCCTCATTCCATATTCTCATCGGTTATTACACAATTCAGAGAACGCTTTCATGTCAATGGTACAGACTACCCCACTGCCTTGACTCACTGGTAATGGGACAGTCTATTAGTGACAGGTCAGCTCTTTCTCTAAACATTTTATATAAACTTAAATGGCTTGGGAACCTTGGGTCAGACGGTTCATTCTGCTACATGTTTGAGTCATTGACCTGCCTGGAGGTTAGGG
This sequence comes from Pseudocheirus occidentalis, assembly GCA_028646575.1. NCBI lineage: Eukaryota > Metazoa > Chordata > Mammalia > Diprotodontia > Pseudocheiridae > Pseudocheirus > Pseudocheirus occidentalis. Next base: position 289,171,098 of record CM053594.1, on the reverse strand, counting down.
AAAAGAGGCAGGGGACTCACTGGCGTCTCCAATGGCTGCCATCACTCTGTGGCAATGACATTCTTTAGATACATCTCCCTCCCCTTCTGCTCTGCACTTTTGCCTGAAAAAAAAGAGTGGTACTCTAAATTTGTTTTCTAAGAATATCTGAACATTCACTTTAAGAGAAAACATTTTGTTTCACTGTCTTTTAGAATAAAATACAATGTCCTTTGCTTGGCATTTAAAATCCTTCATGATTTAGCTCTGATTTGTCTTTCAAGGGTAAAAAAAAAAGAACAAAGTAAAAAAAGTGCACAACAGAGAACAAAAGAAAACACAATGAAGCAAAGAAAAGATGGACAATTCTCAACATAATGATATTACTTATCATATAGGCTTTTTTTTTTTGCTTTTTGGAGAGCAGTTGGGGTTAAGTGACTTGCCCAAGGTCACATGGCTAGTTTTTGTGCTAAGTGTCTGAGGCCAGATTTGAACTCAGGTCCTCTTGACTCCAGGGCCGGTGTTCTATTCACTGTGCCACCTAACTGCCCCTAGATAATAACTTTATTTCATTTTATTTTATTTTTTGGAGGGCAATTGGGGTTAAGTGAGTTGCCCAAGGTCACACAGCTAGTTTCTGGGTAGAGTGTCTGAGGCTGGATTTGAACTCAGGTCCTTCTGACTCCAAGGCTGGTGCTCTATTGACTGTGCCACCTAGCCACCCTCATATAGGCTTTCTTGAAATGAAAATTCGTTACTTACTTTGAATCCTCTCTTATGTTTTGCTATACACATGGCACAATTTTTTTTCTAACTTTGTATTTAAGTTCCAGTATTAAAGTTTATGATATGCTTTTGTTTTCTCTTTTCTTTATTTGTGTTCTGGCATTTGAGTCTAAAATAACATTTTTGGGAAAAAAGGCTATTGAGATCTTCTTCCAGGCTTAGTTGGCTCAGGGGTCTAATGACTTGAATTGTTGACATCACGTCCTTATGATCCAAGTACAAAGTGGCTTCACATGGAAGCTTGACTGGTGGGTTTTGATGGGCCAGGGAGCTCAACTCAGCTGAATTAACTCAAGGAATCCTCAATACCTACACATTAGATTGTGAACTATTCAAAGGCTCCTTTTAAATGCCCAAGATTTAGCAGTGTCTGATACATAATAGAAGCTTAATAAATACTTATTGACTCACTAGTTGATTGATTTTTAAGTGTCTTTTTTTATCTATGGCTAAGTAAATCTCTTTTTAACTGTTGAAAGAAAGTAATTTCACGTTACTCCTCATTTACCCACTCTGTGCTCCAGTCAAACTGGCCTCCTTGTTGTTCCATGTACACAATTTTCATGTCTCTGTCCCTTTGCAACAAGATGCTCCTCAACTTTTGGTGAGTTCTCTCTCCTCACACCTGGATATCCCTAAGTCTATTCAAAGCCCTGGATGTGATACCTCTTACAACAAGTCTTTGCTAATGGCCCTAGTTGTTCCTACTCTATCCTTTCAATTGTTTAAACATTTTTTTTTTTCTGTTTGCTTACCTGTGTATATTTTTCCCCTCCCAGAAGAATATAAGTTTGGAGGGAAAGGACTGTTTTCATTTTGTGACTAGCAGCACAATGATTGGCACACATTGGTACTCAATAAATGCTTGTTGAACTGAATTAAACCTAGCATCATTAAATCGGGGCTGGAAAGAAACTCAAAAGTTACCCAATACAACACCGTCATTTTATACTGGAGGGAACAGAGGCCCAGAGAGATTAATAGGCAGTATTGTATTCTTACCTATGAATTAAAAATTACAAATCCTCTAAATTTAGTTGATCTTTCTGAGAGAAAATAGCCTTGACATTATGACAGGAAGTAAGCCTATTCAAGAAAGGAGTAGTTTAGAAGCCCAGAACATGATTTGTGGCTTGCATGAATTCTAGCTCAGCGATCAAAAGAAACTTAATAAACAGATTTTTTTTAAATGCAAAGCTTAACGATGATTATGAAGAAAAATCCTCACATGTTTCTAAATTAATTTTCAAAAGGGTCCCAAGATTGAAGGGTATTTATTGATAAAAGATCTTTCTTTATAAGCAGGAGCTTTGGGGCTGCATTTTTGATTAAAGGTATAGCCTGAGGCCTTATTCTTGGCAAGAGTCAAAATGAAAAAAGAAAACCTATTCCTTCTAGTTAGCTCTGCTGGCCTTTTGATTAAGTTCTACCATCTTTCTTTACCTAGGGCTAGACAAAGATAATAACTTCTCTGGAGAGCAGCAGAACACAACAACCGATCTAAGTGATTAGCCCAGGGCAGAGTGAGGCAAATAAGTGCCTCTTTAATCCTTACAAGTTCTCTCTCTGGTCTGCTTAAAGCTGACTTCCTTGCCTAGTGGGCTGAACCCTGATAGACAGCAGTTGCTTGTTTTCTCTTCTTTCTCCCCAAAGGGACCAGCTACACTGCCAAAGAGTTTTGAGTTCATTATCTGGGGCGGGGGGGGGGGGGAAAGAATGGGCTACTTCTCAATTTCCCCAAACTGCCCCCCTCCCATTTTTGGCACAAAGGGTTTTTTTTTTTTAGGCTTCTTCCTGACTAGTCAACAATTTGGGGATTGGGAGAAAAACTCCATAAACTTTGGCCCCAAAGATCTGGGTTGTTTTTCTTTTTCATTGTTACTATTGCCCAAGAATTCATTCCTTTAACAAATATTTATTGGGCACATATGCTGAATTATTCAGATACTTCCTGTTGCCAGTAACATTTCGGCAATAAAATGCTCATAAACAAATATTTGATTGTAACCCAGGGTCAAACTGCCCTATCTAGACACACCTATGAAAAACTTGCTGTGAATGGAAGTCATTTCTACCAAGGAGGAGCTGCCAGAAAGAGACAGACATGGATTTAAAGTCAAACGAGAATGAAGGGCGAACAGGGATGAGCACTAGATTTATGGCCCTGTACTCCAAAGGCCCCAGAAGAAAGAGCAGGTTGACTATCAACATAATTTAGACCATTATAAAATGAAACTTTCTGTCTTGGGGAGAGAGATACATATGGGTGAGGTGATTTCCGAATTTACAATTTTTTTCTCCAAGGATAAACAAGATATAGAGCTGTGTTTCTCATCCATCAGATAAGAATTCTCAGGAAAGGCTCTCCGCCTTTCCTCCCCTGTGATTCATTGCTTATTCTAGCTGCAGAATATCCCCCAGCAGACGCCCTTTGGGTAGAGCATGCCTCTAGCTAGTCTTTTGGGGCCTCACTAGTTTCACCCTCAACAATGAGGGTAGGAAGATGACCTCCAGGCTCTTTCCCAGCTCTAAAATCCATGAAGCTAGGCCAGGATAAAGCTGACAGGGGAGCACAAGAAAAAGGAAGGTGATAGTAAGAGTTTCTGTATTCTTTCGGGGATTTCCTGTCCCTGCTAAGTGTTGCTTTCATTTTCCTTAATGACCCTCCCCACCTTTTCCACTCCTTCTTCCAAAGTCCAGAAGTCTGCTTGTAGAACAGTACATAGAGGCTGAGTGTTCAAGCCTCAGACCCGGGCTTGAGTGCCCAGGGCTCTGCTGTCTATTAGTTGCACGTCTGGAGGCATCACTAAACCCCATTCTGAGGGCCCTTCCCACACTAAATCTATGATCCTAGGATTTTTTTCTTAATATGCAAAACAGGGATAGTACGCAGAGATCTGAGCTACAGAAAGTGGTTTATAAACTTGTGGTTCAGTTGTGTCTGTCTTCACAACCCCATTTGGGGCTTTCCTGGCAAAGATACCGGAGTGATTTGCCATTTTTTTCTCCAGCTCATTTTACAGATGAGGAAACTGAGGCAAACAGGCTTAAGTGATTTGTCCAGGGTCACATAGCTAGTAAGTGTCTGAGACCTCATTTTAACTTGGGTCTTTTTGACTCTAGGCCTGGCACTCTATCCACTGTGCCACCTAGCGGCCTGTTTTAGGAACTATTAAGTACTATAGAGTAAGGCTACCTCGAAAGGTGTATAATCAATTAAAAATTATTTTTGTAATAGGTCACACTTATATAGTATGTATAGGAGGCTAAAGTATATTTATATAGTACTTATGTTACTTATGTTACTATATAAATATACTTTAGCCTCCTATACATACTATATAAATGTGACTTATTACAAAAATAAATCATATATACAAATATTTTTTAGAAGGGGGGAAAGCAGGACAATGGAGGTTAAGTGACTTGCCCAAGGTCACACAGCTAGTAAGTGTTAAAGTGTCTGAGGCCGGGTTTGAACTCAGGTCCTCCTGATTCCAAGGCTGGTGCTCTATTCACTGTGCTACTTAGCCACCCCCAGATATACACATTTTGAGGCAGCTTTGTTCTCAGGTTAATGAGGGCTTGGTATGGAATAAAAACAAAGGGAAATGGTGATTATGAAAATATTCCTTTTGTTTGGGAAAATGGAAGAGGAAGAGGCAGTGCTGTACAGTGCAAACTCTGGAGACAGGTGTCCTAGGTTCAAATCCAGCATGTATTATACCTATGTGCTGTGAAATGAGGATGGATGAGATAGCCTGTGAGGTCCCTGCCAGCTCTAAATCCATGTTGCTATAAACAGGGTATATGGATGTAAGGGCTCTGCTATCCATGGCAATAGTGTCCAGTAGAAAGAACATGATGACCAAGGCATCAAGATACTGGGGTATGAACCTAAGTAGCTGGGTGACCCAGAGGAAAATCACTTAATTCCCCCACTGGACTTTTATTTTTTAATCATTAAAATGATGAAGTTGAACTAAATTTCTAAGGTAACTTCTGCCTCTAAAATTCTAAGATAATACAATGATTCCAAAGTATACCTATGCAGGAGTTTTAAAAAACAAACAAGTGCTGGCTCACTTCTTCCCCTTCTCTGCCTCTTCTCCTCAAGCACTGATCCTAAAACTGAAAAACAGTGGGAAAATTGGCAGCATCTAGGAACAAAGCATTTGGATTTAGTCCTCCCTCAGGGCAGCAGGCTTGTGAAGAGAAATAAATGGGGCCACATGTTGGCATTAAATGATAAGGTTCAGACACTTATGTAACCTTGGGACTTCAAAGTCATAAAATAGCTGTTTTTAGGAAATATGAGGAAAATGAAACTTACAATATTGTTCTGTAGAAAAAACTACTGTTATTTAGCACATAATATTTACTATGGCACCCAAACTAATTCTGGGATTTGCATGGTAAAGTGCCAGGACACCTGATACTATGTTCTAATTCAGGGCATTGTGAGGATTAAGCAAATAGTTATTGGTGATTCTAACTGGTAATTAATGGAGCAACTGGGTGGTGCTGAGACGTAAGGAAGATCTGAGTTCAAATCCATCTTCAGATACTAGCTGTGTGACCCTATGCAAGTCATTTAATCTGTTTGCCTCAGTTTTCTCATCTATAAAATGGGAGCAATAATAGCACCTACCTCCTGGTGAGTATGTGTATAAAGCATTACACATACACACACACACACACACACTAGCTATTATTATTCTGATATTTAAAAATAATAAATTTGTGGAATTCCTGTAAGAAGGCAGAATAGAAAGAAAACAGGAAAGCTTGCTCTGCCCTAATCCCTTTGATAAAATAGAAATTTCACTCTCTCTTCCCTGTTTGTTACTTTTTCCTCAGAAATGAAAGAAAATAAAGGAGGATAAAAATGTAAATATTTGAAGAAAAAAAACCACTTGGGAAATGAGGACTCTTAAGCTCCTGGGCTAGTAGTATGCTTATCCTGCTGCCCTGGAGTCTCAAGGCCCACACGACTCCATAACCTGCAGCTGGGGCCTTTCCTCTACAATTCTAGCACAATCCTCATCCCCTCCCTGCCTAGGTTTTGGGTTCCCAAGCTGTCAAAGTCCACCTCCAGTGCACCTTGGTCCCTTGTGCTGATAGAACAAAGTCTCTCTGACTCCTCAGTCCCTGGTGCCTGGCTGGAGACAAAGGACCCTTGATCCCTGTGTCCAATCAGAAGCCCTTGGTAGTCCCAGACTCCACCCCAAAAGTAGAGGGCTGACTTCTGATAAATCCATGCCCTCATGAGTGTTTTAACAACAATACTACTTGTAGCTGCTATGGGGGTATAAGACCAATAACACCAGCACACAGGAGGCCTGCTAGCATAGGTTCTTTGATCTGCTTTTCTAAAGGAAAGTAACTCAAAAGGGATCAACAATCTTACTTTAATAAAATATTATATACATATATGTGTGTTTGTGTATATACACACATATATACATAGATATAAACATATATATGCATGCATGTATATATACATACATGTAAATATATAGAGTAAATTATATATACACATACACACATATACATACATATGTGTGTATGTATATATGTGTGTATATATGTGTGTGTGTGTGTGTATAAAATTTACTTAGTTCAGGGGGAAAAGTCAGCATCCTGAATGTCAGAGAAAATACAAACAGAAATAGACATAAAGACCAACAGACAGGGCTTCTAACGGCTGACCAAATAATACATACATCACAGATCAACAGACAGATCCAATTGTCTGACCATTACATACATACATACATAATTACCAGAGAGAGAAGTACCAACATCTGGGTTTTCAAAGTGGGGAAAGGGGAGGGTGGGGGTGGGGGAGGGCTCCTTAACAGCTACCCAGAGTCCCTCTGGCTATATTACTCCAACATTCTTCCCATGAGTAAGGCACAAAGCAAAATGCTAACCTCAAGAGTATATATATATATATATATATATATATATACACACACACATATATGTATATACACACATATGTATAGACACACATATATGTGTATATATACACATACTTGTATATATGTACATATATGTATATGTGCATGTGTGTGTGTGTGTGTGTGTGTGTACACATACTTCTTCAGGGTCAGAGGGCATCATAACCCTCATGACCTACTGCCTAATTACGAAGTAACAAAAGGTATGGATCTTCCTGAAAAAAAACAAAACAGCCTCCCCTAATCAAGTTTCTCTTGTTGGGCTCCAGATGAGTCCTCTTAATGGGTGAGGAATATCTTCAACTCCCATTTACATTACAAGCGTTCTACTGGATTGTGGAGAGAGTCCCTCTGATTATCCCTCATTACCTTGACTGAGAAAAGGGAATCTTCTACAACACTTTCATTTGTGCAAAAGTATTTTTCTAGGCAGAAACTCTACCAGTCAGATTTCCCACTCCGCCAGTGCTTCCAACTGTTGAAAGACACTGAGATGTTCCCTCAATCACTCCATCTAAAAACCCAGGGGTCACTACTCCTGGCCACAGAAAGGAAAAAAAAAACAAACCTTCCTGTCACCCCAGCCTAAACCCCAGAGGTTCCTTACTCTGACTGCAGGAAGTAGAAGGCATTTCTACCTCCATTCTGGAGCCTGGTCAAAACTTTTGGTGATTCTCAGGGCTTGCATTACATCCTACGCTGAACAGCAGCAGCAACAGCAAAAGGCAAGCTAAAGGTTGTTAGGGCTGTTCTCTCTACTGTTCAACTGGCCAAACAGGGCAGGGGAAAAAGTAATTTTTAAAAAATGGACTCAATAAAGACTTCAATAACATAAAAGATCCAGGAAATACAAGCCAAAAAAGCTTGTGATGGAAAAATATAAAAGATAAACTGTATTAGATAATAAAATAAAATATGAATAGCTTAAAAAATATGGAAATTTCAAAGTAATGCCCAAGGAACAAAAGTGTCAGTAAGAATGGCAAATATCTGACTGGTTAAAGTCAGATGAATGTCAGTAGAACAACAACAACAAATAAAATAAAATGGAAGAAAAAGTCCAGAATATCACAACTGAAAAAGGCACCTAGTGGATATATAGAGTGAGGTAACAGATTTGGAAGACAAAGCAAGAAGTACAAATATTTGGATCCTACAAGGCACTGGAAAACAAAATTTTTTAAAATACTGCATTTGAAGACAATAGTAATAGGCAAAATGAGGTGACATTGAAAATAGAGAGAATATTATAATTCACTAAGGTATAGAAATTTTTGACTACAGAATCATATAGATAAAAATCCTAGAATATTAAAAAAAAGAAATTACATAAAAAACACAATTTGAAGTATCCTCAGATATGAATGCAACAAAGAAAAATGACAAAACCAGACCATCCAAAATACACAGATCTTAAAATATGATCTTGGATCCCCAAATTACACATTCTGCAAAAATGACCTCATTGTTTCCAAATGCAAAAATATATTTCAAAGACAAGCAAGACATTAAAGAACGTGTTAACAAAAATCCAACTAAGGGATTCCAATAAAAAGTAGAGGAGGAAGTCTCATGCAGTAGAAAAAAACACACTAGATCTGAAATCTAGCATATTCTGGATTCAAATCCCACCTCTGTTCTTACTTCTTTGTGACTTTGAGTAAGTACTCAATATCTCTGGACCTCAGTTTCCTCATCTGTAAAATTAAGGGAGTTGACTAGATAGCCTCAAAATTTCCTTTGGTTATTTAGTCAATAGTCAACAAGCATTTGTTTATCTTCTACTACATGCTTGGTAGGTGCTGTGCTAAGCCCTGGGGATACAAAGAGGCAAAAAAAGTCCCTGTTCTCAAAGAACTTTTAGTCTAACAAAGAGAAAACATTTAGACAATTATATACAAATAAAATATATACAAGATAAATTGAAGATTATCAACAGAGAGAAAGCACTTATATTAAGAGGAGATCAGGAAAGGTTTCTTGTAAAAGATGAAATTTTAGATGAGACTTGAAGGAAGCCAAGAGGGGGGGGATGAAAAGGAAGAGAATTCCAGGCGCAGAATTTAGACCCAGCTCTAAACTGTTTATCTGCTTGTACCTTCTTGGTATCATTGAAGACCTCAAAATAGGTTCATTTTTTCCCCTTTAAACTCCAAAGCCAATGGTCTCTCTCTCCCCCTTCCCATTGTTCTTTCCCCCTGCTATTGTGGAGAGCTTAATAATGTCAATTATTTAGAAAAGACAATAAGTTATTAAAGCTTGGAGCCCCTCAGGTTAAAGAATTTTTTTTCTTTAACTTGGGCAGAGTTTGACCTTTCTGCCCTCCCTATGGGACATAAGGTCCCAGTTAGTCACTGAATTTCCCTCATCCATATCCTTTACAATAACTACAACAAAGAATTTAAGAATACAACAAAACTTTATCCTTATTTAGAGACAAATCTAACTTCAAAGTACAAACAGCATTAAAGAGGATCTCAAGGGACAAGAAAATGCAAAAGGTAAGTTATGCCTCTTTGTTAGACAGTGATAAAACAGGGGAGGAAAGAGGGGAATGGAGAGTGGATAAATTCACCAAGGCCCAGCACTGCTGCCATAGTCAGATGAATTCTATCCAATGCAATGTCTCCTATAGCAAAGTGAGGCTCCAGTTTCTCCTGTTCATAGTCAGTCCAAGCAACAGGATCCTGTATTTGTGATAAGCTCTTACCACTAATGGATATCAGCAACCTGTACCTACTCCCCCACAGAGCACTACAGACTTCTTGTTCCCTTTTCTCTCATCCAGAGCTTACAATCATTCAGTTTCTTTTTAGACTAGAAGAAAACTATATTTCCCATTAGATCACCTGACTAATACAAGGCTACATGTTGGATTCTAAACTGACTGAATAAGTTATCAACAAAATCCTGCTACTACTTATAATTAAGAATCAATATATGTTTATTATATATATATACATACATTCATATATTTAAGAATATGATAAATATTTTTCTAATTATAATTTAAAAAATAAAACTAGCATTTAGGTTAAAATATGTGTTACAATTGTAATGTCATTTTTGAGTTGTGCTGGTAAATGAATGTCTAACAGCTAGCTTGACAAAAAGGTACACAGGATATACTTTTAAGTTTAATCTCCATTATTATTTTCTCCTTGATTTTCTTAAGTTTGGATGATCAACAAAATAATAAACAGTGCCTGATTTTTACCAGTCATCGATTTCAGAGGTGTAAATGTTCACGCTGAAAACTGGCTGCATCCAGGCTCCAGCACACATTGTTTGGGTCTGTCCCTGTGGTATGCTAGGCTACAACATGGGGGAAGAGAAATATATTCTGTTTGAGTCCCTATACAATGCAGGTGGCAGACATAGGCCAAGCACATTAGCAGAAATCAAATTGTAAAAGCATTTAATAACACGCCGTAAGTCAATAAGATTGTACTGAACTCCCCCAAAACCAAGAGAAAACAATTCATTCCTCAGAGTCTCATACCAGTAGGGAAAAGGAAACGACTTTCTTTGGGGAAGAGACTCATAAGGCTCCTTTGCATAGCTTCTGGAACAGCTCTCCAGAAAGCCCCTCCCGTCCTCTGTTAATAATGGCTGGTTCTGCCTCTACTACAGAAATAAACTTCAACTCTCCAGAATATGACAGATGAAATAAAAAGAGACTGCAATAAAACTGACAAACCAATAGAGGGGGAAAGGACAGTGAAAACGTAAATGAGGAATATTACAATGAAAAAAGGAGAGATCCTCAGGGCTCATCGAGAGCGGCCCCATAACTTCATGCACAAGTTCTTTCAGTGCCCTAGGGTGTAGTTCATTTTGATCTAGGGGCTTGAGCTCAGAGTTGGTAGTTAGTTGCTCTCTTATCATCATTTTATTAACCTATGCTTTTGGCTTCCTAGTAACCATTTGTATTTTATCTTTCCTAATCTCAAGAGAATTCTCCTTGGTAGAGAAAGTAGAAGCAAAATAGTTAGTTTTGCTTTTTCCATAATGTTATCATCAGTTCATCTACTGCCCCCCCCCCATGAATGCTCTTGTCCCTTGACCCTCATCTTCCTCCCAACATAGTTTAAAAATGTCCCTGCTTTTTGGTTGTTGTTGTTGTTGTTTCTTAGTATTCATCACAACCTTCATTTCTTTCTTGGCTTTAACTTTCATGATGCTATTTGTAGAGAATCTGGCCACGCTTGTATTTATCCTTGGTTAACTTCATGATTTTCATCTCTTGTACTTATGCTTTTAAAGTTTTCTTTGTCTTCTATGTTCTCTAACCTATTCGTGGGGGTGACTGTCACAGACTTTTAAGGGAATGCTTTTATATTTGAATGCTCTTAATGTACTACCTAAGTAAATAATTCTTTCCAAAAGCTAATTAAATCCAACTAACTGATAACAACTGATAATCATGGGGTATACTTACAGGGGTTAAAGAGCTATAGCAGATAATCAAATATGTATCTGCCAAGAAGAGAACAGGTAGACAAAACTAAGCGACAAGATGACCCCATCTGACAGTTCATAAAGAATATTGCCTTCCACCTGCTCAGGCTCCAACCCACTCACCTTTCACCTGGGAGGCAGACGTGTGGTTCATTATCTGCTCCCTAAGACTAATGTCGTTTAATCCAGTTAATTTAAATTTTTGATGTTTTCATTTAAACACTATTATAAGCATTGTGCATGTTGTTCTCTTGGTTCAACTTCCTTTGCCATGCCTAGTTCATACTAGTTCATACTAGGCTTCCCATGGTATTCTGAATTTCTGAAATTCATAATTTTATGAGGGTATTCCATTATGTTAATATATGACATTTTTTCCCAGTCATTTCCCAATTAGGAACTTCAGTTTTATGGAAAGATCTGTAGACCATATACCCTGAATCCTATTCAATGACAGAAGGAAGGATGGCTCTTTCAAAAGCCTGAAAAAACTGTGCATGTGTGTGTGTGCGCTCATGCATGTGTGTTCATGCCTCATATATATGTGATTTTGGAGTGATATTCAATTTGACAGTTAGCAATTTCGGTCAACTAGGTGATGCAGTGAATAGAGTGCTGGGCCTAAGGTCAGGAAGATTAATTTTCCTGAGTTCAAATCTGACCTCAGACATTTACTAGCTGTGTGACCCCGGGCAAATAACTCTGTTTGCTTCAGTTCCTCATCCTTAAAATGAGCCGGAGAAGGAAATGGCAAACTACTCCAATATCTTTGCCAAGAAAACGCTAAATGGGGTCATGAAGAGTTGTACACAACTGAAAATAATTGAAGAACAACATCAACTTAGGTCAAATAAAATATTTTCAGTGTTTCAGATACAGTGGGGGAAAACAATGTCACTCTGAAAGTTCAGTTACTCTTGCTTACAACTCCTAATTCTGCAAGCTAGTATATACATTTTGGTTTTTGGCTTATGATTTTTTCTAGTGTTCCGATGATCCCTAATAATTAGTGGATACAAGTAAAATTGCATGTTGGTAAAATTGCCTCAGATGGTCAGGTTTGGAGAACGCCAACTTTTAGCTTCCCTGGAGTTGACATAAATATTATGGAAGCGAAAAATTATAGTCATTTGTAGGGAAATTGTGTGCTTAATTGCCAAGTTAAACAGAGGAAAAATAGCAGCCGCTCTCATCACATATCAGTGAATGTGAGTGCATTATTGCGTGGTACAATGGGGTCTAAAAGGACTTCAATGGCAAACTAGTAGCAAAACTATTGTAAAGGATACCATCTGTGAAACCTCCAAATGTGAGTCTGACTTGCTCATTTCCTTTAAAAATATTCTATATTGGTAAAAATGTGTTAATAGTGGAGGGGAAAAAACACAAAATCAAAATGTATTTAGCTAGTGGAATTGGGTTTAACATATGTTTTCTTCTAAAACAAACATGTATGTGTAGAAAGACAGAAAGAGAGACAGAGAG
>CM053594.1:289139949-289157918 GCA_028646575.1 Pseudocheirus occidentalis | reverse complement strand
TCAATTGTAAAATGAAATGATCTCTTGAGGGGCAGTTTAATAAAAAGTGATGGACTTGGATTCGGGAGGGACAATGTTCCAAACTGCCCTCCAACATACGGTTATTTATTTAACTGCTCAGAGCCTTGTCTATAAAATGGGGACAATGATACTTGGAATAGCTACCTTAAAAGGATTGTTGTGAAAATCAAATGAGATAATGGATATAAAGCATTCAATAAACCTCAAAACACTTTTAAAACTCAGCTGTTATTACTGTTGTGTGGGACAAAATGAGCCACTTACCCAAATAAAAGAGTCAGAAGTAGACATGAAACGGACAGGAAACTTTATTCTGTTCCCAAGAATGGGCCATCCTCCACCAAGGTGAATCAGGGGAAGGGGATGCTCAACATGGGACAAAATGAGGTTTTTAAACCCTAATACAATAGGATCATATTTCCTCACTGTCCCTCACTCCCATTGGCTGGGAGGCAGGCTCACAGTCTGGCGCAAACAGGACAAAGGACGGGGGAAGGCCATCTAATCTAACATTACTTCAGGGAAAAGGGGGGGATTAAAATTTTTTGAAAGGGTTTAACATTAAATATACCCGCAAGGAAAAGGGAGAAGCGTCTTGAGTGGTGCACTTTTCTTAGGGAACCCATGACTCTATTCCAATATCTGTTTTTCTTATTCCAGGAAGTCTTCATAGAAAGTATATCTCTTTCACTATTTTTTCTAAACCTTATCCTAATTCAGTCAACTTTCATCTATTCATAGTAATAGAAGGGAACAGAGGCCTAAATGATGATTTAAAACATTCTAGTAGTATTTAAGAGTGATTTTTTATTTCTATATAAATAGGGATGGCTATGTCTGACTTTGGAGATAGAAGTAGTTAAGTATTTACATTTCAAAGGCTTTGTCTGAATTCAACGTAAACAGAGGAAACTGAGATGCCAGCAATTATAATTAAGTAATTGAGGTGCTAGCTAAGTGTGCCTACAAGTCAAAGCAAGTATGTAAGCAGCTTAAACAGATCAAGGTTTGTTTTGGAAAGCCCTGGTAGGGCACACACTTGGGCTCTAGAATCAAAGTTAATAATGTTTTCATTCTGGCATTATGTTGTTTGATAGCACAACATGTCATTGAATTTATAGATAACTTGAACAGTTCTATTTTCATTCAAGTCCTAATTTTGCCATGAATTAATTTTCTCTCCCCAGTTTTAAGTTACTTTGTTGAGTCATTTTTCCAGTTGTGTCTGACTCTTCTGTAAAGCCAAGCATAAGCAGCTTTCCAGAAGAATGTTTCTGTGAACAGCTTTTCAAGTTCTGATTACACGGTATAGTGAAATCTCTATTCAACAACAAATCAGGGCAAAACATTCACAGAAAATCAAGGTATAGCATTCAGAATGTTACAACTTATCACAAAAAATCAAAATACAGCATTCACCATGTCACAGTTCAACAACTTATCACCAAAATGGCCACATAGTTTTCACCAAAGTGGTCACATAGTTTTCAACAAAGTATAATCATTTAGTCAATTACAAAATCCTTAATTCAATCACAAAGTACAAAAGTCAAAGTCTTCCACCCCTAGGTCACAGTAAATCATAATCTTTTTAATCAGCACACAGTATCCAAGTAAAGTCTTCTTTCAGCTTGACTCAAGGCTGGCTCTCAGCTTCAATGGATCCTCTTCCATGGTTACAGCTCCAACTGTCACCTGGGTTCAAAGGCAGGTAGCTCCCAGTCTCTTGTCCAGCTCCTTGTCCAGTTCTTTGTCCAGCTCTCATTCCATATTGAAGTGCACAGTGTCAAGTCCACCTCAAGTCCTTCACAATTCCTGTTTCTGGAAAGACTAAGCTTGACAGAGCCACAATAATATTCATAAACATTGCTGGCACCATCATCAATTCACTATCTGCCTGTGAAATTAACTCAGACCCACCAACAAGATCTAAGAACTCAACATAAGTCATCAACATAGAAATCAACACAGACCCACAAACAAGATCCAAGAGGTCAGCACAAATTGTCAGGAAAGTCCCAGGACCTCCAAAACCCTCCTCCTTATGTTCTGTAAACATACAACCAGAAAGTCCTCTTTCAGGGCTTCCAGTAAGGTCCCAGGGCTTCTGAACAAAATATCACAAACAAACATCAACACAGACAGCACAGACAGAGCAGACAAGAGTGCTGGGCTACCACAAGTTTTCTCCTTCTTAACTCTGTCACCACAAGAGTCCTCTTCTTGGTGCCTGCTGTCTCTAGCCTGGAAATTCTCCTTACATATTGTCATTAGCTCCTCCCCTTCCTGTTGCAGGAGTTCACAAGTTCCAGGGTTCACAGGTTGTGGGGGTCACACATTCTGTTTCTTAACAGACTTGATACAAGGTTCAAAATAAACTTCAACTGAAACAAGGGGTTAATTCAATAGCTGAAACAAGGTGTGAACTACTCTGCTTGCCATTACATCTTCATGACCCTATTTGGAGTTTTCTTGGTAAAGATACTGGAGTGATTTGCCATTTCCTTCTCCAGTTCATTTAACAGATGAAGAACTGAGGCAAACAGGGTTAAGTGACTTGCTCAGGGTCACACAGCTAGTAAATGTCTGAGGGATGTTTCTTAGTCACTGCTGGCAAAATTCTTAATAGGCTAATCCAGGGACAGGGAATCTTTAACCTCAAGGCCACTGTATGTGGCCCTCTAGGTCCTCAAGTGTGGCCCTTTGACTGAATCCAAACTTCACAGAACAAATCCCCTTACTAAAAGGACTTGTTCTGTAAAACTTAGAATCAGTCGAAAGACTCAGTCAAGGACCTAGAAGACCACATGTGGCCTTGAGGCCACAGCTTCCCCACCTCTGGATTAATCCTTCACCTGGAAGGTAGTCATTTGCCCAAAAACCAGTGTGGCTTCAGAAAGCAAAGAAACAGTCAGTATGTGCTGCCCAACAACTCCAGGAGAAATACCAAGAGCAAAACAGAGGTCTGTACACAACATGCATAGATCTGACCAAGGTCTTTGATACTGTTAGTCATGAAGGCTTGTGGAAGATCATGACAAAACATGGTTTCCTGGAGAAGTACATCAGTATAGTATGTCAGTTTCACGACCGAGTCCTTGTCCAGGTTCTGGATCATGGACAACACTCTCACTCTTTCCTAGTCACCACTGGAATGAAGCAAAGCTGTGTGCTTGTTCCCATGCTTTTTTGCGTGATTTTTTTCAGCAATGTTGTCGGATACTTTGAATGAGGACAAAAATGGCATCAAGATCAGCCACAGTACTGACAGTAAATTATTTAACTTGAAAAGGCTACAAGCCAAGATT
This sequence comes from Pseudocheirus occidentalis, assembly GCA_028646575.1. Classification (NCBI taxonomy): domain Eukaryota; kingdom Metazoa; phylum Chordata; class Mammalia; order Diprotodontia; family Pseudocheiridae; genus Pseudocheirus; species Pseudocheirus occidentalis. The sequence goes on along the minus strand of CM053594.1, from coordinate 289,154,589 downwards.
AAAGTGGAAGGAGAGTTAGTCCACTCAGTGTAGCCTCTGAGTCTGAGATGCAACAAAGTATGAATTGATTCTTTGCTGCTTTTGCTTATTTTGGTCTAACAATTAACACCAACAAAATACAAGTTCTTAACAAACCAGCACCACACCCTCCACACATGGAACTATCTGTTACAACGCATGGAGACATTTTGAATGCTATGGATGTTCACTTACCTTAGTTGTATATTTTCCAGGGATGTACACATAGATGATGAGGTTGACATGCTAACTTGGCATTTGGGAGGTTCTGAAGGAAAGTGTGGGAGAAAAGAGGTAATAGATTGAATTTAGACTGACTACCAAAATGAAGGTCTACAGGACCATGGTACTGTTGTGTGAAACCTGACTAATATATCAGAGACATGGGAGACACTCACTCAGGACCACTGAGCATGGTGTGCCCACATCAAAGAAGGCTCTGTGCTCTCTGGACTAAGCAGAATGGCACTAGCACAAAGGAAATGTGCAATGAGCAAATTTAGAGATATCTACACTCCAAATGTTCAAATGGACTATTTGTGCCTGACCTGTGGTAGGGCCTTCTGAGCTCATGCTGCTCTGATCAGCCACAACTGGACACGATATCCTGATGCCAAAATAGTAGCATCATTTTGGGTATCATCAAGAAAAGGATACAACAATCAGTCTTTCATGAACATGGAGGTACAATTAAGAACTTTAAGGGACCTATGTGTATTGCTAAAACTATCTCCTTCACATTATTTTAAAATCAGGCATGTGATTTCATAGGTGTTGAGAACTCCTAAGAAAGAATGGCTTTTACCAAGGCAGATGGGCATAGCCCATGGGTCCTGGGAGTCCCCAAGACTCTTTCACCAGGTCCATGAGGTCAAAATTACTTTCAAAATAATAATAAGGTTTATTTTGCCTTTTATAATACTCTTCCTTTTTCCAACTACATATCAGTAGGAGATCAGCTTTTCTTTATATAGTTCAACCAAAAACAACATATTATAATGGAATGAATGCAAATATGAGTATGAGAATCCAACTGTCTTCTATTAAGGCAGACATTACAGAGATATGGAGGGGCAGAGTCAAGATGGTGGCATAGAGGCAGGAGAACTCCGTGGCTCCCACCATAATCACCTCAAATACCTATAAAATATGACTCTAAACAAATTTTAGAGCTCTAGAACTCACAAAATGACAGAGAAACAAGGCTCCTGCTGAAGGCAGCCTGGCAGATGAACAGAAAGGGCTCATTGCAGCATGCTGGGAGCACAGCACAGCTCCATGCAGTTTAAGCCCCAGGCCAATCAGCCCTGGATGGAGCTTTCAGGAGAGTGGATCACCAGCAGCTGTGGTGGTTTCCAGAATTACCAACCCATAAGAGCCAAGGCTAAAGGGAAAAGGTCAGTGGAACTCTGCTAAATCTGGGGGACAGGGTCTGGCCGACTGCCTCCAGAACTAGAAGCAGTCTGAAGTGGTGGCCCTGCAGCCACCTCCACATGGCTGCTTCAGAGCTTGCAGCCTACAGATTGCAGGGGGGCCAAGTGATCATTCAGAGGCTAAGTGCTCTTGCCTTGAGCTGCCTGGATCAGGATTGTGGTCTTAGGTGGTGATGCTGAAGTGTGTTTTCAGTGAGCAAAGCTGGTGGGGGCTGCAGAGACTGTGGCCTCATAATAGCTCTGTAAGCTGCAAAAACCCCAGTGATTTGGGGCAGATCTCTTTCCTCTGAAAGCAGAGTTTTAGTGAGCCCAAAAGTCAAGTAACTGACTGGCAACATGAGAAGGCAAAGGAAGCAAGACAAGCTCAGCAATCCAACTTTAGATTCCTTTTCTGTAGACAAAAAGGATCAAAGCATGGAACAGAAGGAAGACAACACAGTTAGAACTCCCATACCAAAAACTTCCAAGAAAAATGTAGACTGATTACAAGCCATAGAGGAGCTTAAGAAGGATTTTGAAAACCAAATAAGAGAAGTGGAGGAAAAATTGGGGAGAGAAATTAGAGTTATGCAAGAAAATCATGATAAGAGAGTCAACAACCTGACTGAAGAAAACAGCACCTTAAAAAATAAACTAACTCAAATGGCAAAGAGGCCCCAAAAAGCCAATGAGGAGAAGAATGCCTTAAAAAGTTGAATTTGCCAGATGGAAAAAGAATCTCAAAAGCTCACTGAAGAGAATAATTCATTCAGAATTAGAGTGGAGCAAATGGAAGCAAATGACTTTATGAGAAATCAAGATACTATTAAACAGATCCAAACAAATGAAAACATAGAAGGCAATGTGAAATATCTCCTTGAAAAAACCACTGATCTGGAAAATAGATCCAGGAGAGACAATTTAAAAATTGTTGGACTACCTGAAAGCCATGAACAAAAAAAAGAACCTAGAAATTATCCTTCAAGAAATTCTCAAGGAAAATTGCCCTGATATTTTAGAACCAGAAGGCAAAATAGAACTTGAAAGAATTCACCAATCACCTCTTGCAAAAGATCCCTAAAAGAAAATTCCTAGGAATGTTATAGCCAGATTTCAGAGTTCCCAGATAAAGGAGCAAATATTACGAGCAGCCAAGGAGAAACAATTTGAATACTGTGGAAACACAATCAGGATAATCCAGGATCTAGCAGCTTCTACATTAAGAGACTGAAGGGCCTGAAATATGATGTTCTGGAGATCAAGGGAGCTAGGATTAAAAACAAGAATCACCTACCCAGCAAAACTGAGTATAATGTTTCAAGCGAAAATATGGCATGAGGATAGGTGAAAGGAATATAAATGTGTGTATGTATACACACACATATACATATACATGTATGTGTACATATATATGTATGTATACATACACATATGTCTATATAGGAGGGTATATATGCATATGAATACATATGGGAGTGTGTGTATATATGTGTACATAGGCAGAGGGCACAGGATCAATTGAATAGGAAGGAATGATATTTCAAAAGGTGAAATTAAGAGGTGGGAAAGGAATAGAATGAGAGGAGACAGGGAGAGACAGAATGGGGTCAATCATTTCATATAGAAGAAGCAAGGGATAACTGTTATAATGGAAGGGAAGAACATGAAGTCAAAAAGGGAATGCCTTACTCTCATTGAATTTGGCTTAGGGAGGGAATGACATGCACTCTAAATTGGGTATCTTGCCCTGTAGGAAAGTAGGGGGGAAGGGGATGACAGGAGTGTGATGGAGGGGAGGGCAGGTTGTGGGGGAGGGATGTTAGAAGCTCACACTTCTGTAAAGGAACAGGGACAAAGTAGAGAATTAAACAAGGGGAGGGAGGGATAGAAAGGAGGGAAATATCATCAGTGTTATACAATATGTCGATTGTTCTGCATAACTACACATGCTCGGCCTGTATTGAATTGCTTGTTTCTCCAGTGGGTGTAGGTGACAAGGGAGAAAGGGAAAGAATCTAGAATTTAAAGTTCTAAAATCATATGTAAAAAGAAATATATATGTATGTATATATTATTGTTATTATTATTATTATTTACATGCAACTGGGAAATAAGATGTACAGGCACTGGGATAGCGAGATCCATCTTGCTCTACCTGAGAGTCAGAGGGGTGATGGGGGAGGATATAGGAGAGAGCAGATTGGGGGAGGGGGTATACAGTGAGATCCCTGTTTTGCAGGGGTAGGTAGAGGAAAGACAGGGAGAAAATTTGTAACACAAAATCTTGTGGAAATCAATGATATAAACTAAAAATAAACAAAAGTTAATTTACAAAATATAAAAAGAGATATGCAAAAATATGTAAAACAATCATATTTCTCACTAAATATTTGTTTTTAAAAATATGGTTGTTTTCATACATGTTAATATGTAATAAATTTATTATTGCTATTTTAAATGAATTAATAAACATTTTAACACATATAAGTTTTAATTTTTAATATTGTAATTGTCAATAGATATAATGCACGCAAATAAAAGCTCTTTGGGGTTGTCAGTAATTTTTTTAGGAATATAAAGACATCTCAAGACCATATAGAAACCCCCAAAATGGAACGGTCAGGCCTTCTGTTGTATCTTATTTATAATATATACAGTTCTTCAATAATATTCCTTGTACTATATGTTGAGTATATGTAATTATTGGAAGTATGCTGCAGTATCTGTGCCTTTCTTGAGCAACTTTTTTGCCTATTGGTTCCACACAACTGTGGTATTCTAAGATTGGTAACCATATTGTATCATCAAAGGTCATTTGTATTTTTATAAAAGTAAAAATCTTTGCACAAGGTGACAGTTTAACATTGTTAAAAGCACTGTAAAATTTCCCAAATACATAGATACTTATAAAAATTATTTTATAAGGCTACCTATAGTTCTAGAAGGAGTTAGTTGGAGCAGTGGATAGAGTATCCAGCCTGAAGTCAGGAAGATTCATCTTCCTAAATTCAAATCCAACCTCAGACACTTACTAGCTACATGACCCTAAGCAAGTCATTTAATCCTGTTTGCCTCAGTTTCCTCATCTGTAAAATGAGCTGGAGAAGGAAATGGAAAAATACTTCATAATCTTTGTCAAGCAAACATCAAATAGGGTAACAAAAAGTTGAAAATGACTGAGCAATAAATGGTTCAGAGGCTGCTTCTTTCTTTTGGAAAATCATATACTCCTCTATGTGAAACTCTAATCTATTTTATAGAAATGTTCCACTTATATTCTTGCCAAAATTTGTCTCTCATAGTTATTGTTTCTAGTAAAATAGAAATATTTTCAAGACATACGGAAGTTGAGCAAGACTGTGTGCTTTTTTATAACAAAGTCCCTTATCCTAGAATGATTTCTAATCAACTATTTTTTATCATTGTAAAGTTGTGGGGAGGACCCATAACCTTGTTTTTACATCACTTTGTTTTGTTTTTCTAAATGATGAAAAACGTTTAGAAAGGGGAAAGTGTTAGTATGATGAAGAAACAAGGAAAGGGATATAGCAGCTTGTAAAGCTGCAGGGTTTGCAGAGATACCATGGTGGGGTGAAAAGAGCACTTGCTTTATTTGGTGTCAGAGCACTAAGATTCAGATGTTGCCTATTCTACTTACTGTGTGATCATGGGTGAGCTCTCTAAATCTCTGTTTCTTGAGGTCAAGAGATGGAACAGATGACCACTGAGCACCCTTCCAAAGAGACATCTACAATCTCAGAGTGAAAAAAAAGCAGAATGCAAAGTTCAACATACACAGCTATGTAATTAAATACATCATTAAAAAGCAATAGACCTCAAATCACCTACAAAGAATGATGTTATTTATTAAAGTTGGAGCACATGCCCTTTTCATTTCACTCCTGGTGAACTAGGGAAAGGTACTTATTGTTGCTTGTTTGTTTGTTTGCCTGTTTGTTTTATGCAGTTTTGCTTACCTGTACTGTGAATTTGGATTTGTTTATATCAAAACAAAAGTTGGGTTGTTTTTAAGCTATACTATTACACAATTTAATTGTATGTTAAATGATCTATTAGTTCAAAAGGATGGGAGAAACACAAGAAATGAAAGATATCTACTTACATTTGTAAATTAGCCATTCAAGAACCCTGGGTTTAGGGGAAGGGTGTTTCTTAGATGTTTCTTAGATGAAATCATGGTCCCCTTGGATGTAATGAATTAATATCACTTTGGGTACTCCCTCCACTAAGGTAGATCTTAACCATCTTTTCCTTAGAGTATGGTTTTCATGAGATGCCAGCAGCAAACATTTGCATCACCTAGGAGTCCTCTTTTTAGCGATGCCATATCAACCACCTCCAAACCCAGCTATGATAGTACTTAGACAAGAGACACAACCTCTCATTGGGATAAAAATCTAAAACCTTTATAGTTTTGTTTGATCTTCCAGGACAAGGAAAAAATGTGAGTAAATATTTTGCCTGAAGCCAGGTAATTAGAAATGAGGAGGAGATAAAAAGAATGATTGGGACTGGGCTGATATTCCTAATTCTCACACTTTTCTTAGAAACCTCACAGAGTGAAGGCCTAGCACTGGTAGCTGTCCTTTGCCTACCCTTTGAGATTGACAGAGTATGATAAGAAAGCTGAATTGTAGAGCTATGTAAGGTCATCCTACACAGTAGGTTAATAGTTTTAAAAAAATGGAAAAAGACAGTAACAATCACTTATAACCTGACATGGCATCATTAAGGCAGGTCATACCAAACTAACCTCATTTCATTTTTGTTAGGGTTAATAGATTAGTGGATAAGAGGAATCCTGTAGATTCCTACATCTAGCTTATCTAGATTTCAACAAAGCATTTAAAAGTTTCATTCTATCCTTGTGGATGAAATGAAAAGATGTCAATATAAGATAATACAGTGAAATGGATTAAGAATTGATTGAATGCCCAAATACGATGAGTAGTTATTCATAGCTCAGTCAGTTTAGAAGGAAATCTCTAAGTCAGAGCCTGTTCAACATTTTTGTCATTAACTTGGATGAAAACATACTTATGAAACTTTCAGATAACACAAAACTAGGAGCAGTAGCTAACATATTGCATGATAGAATTGGGATCCAAAAATATCTTGAAAACTAAGAGCATAACTAGAATCTACTGGGATGAATAGAATTTACCTAATTTTAAAAAGATAAATGTAAAGGCCTACAGTTGAATGTAAAAAAAATTGACATGTACAAAACTGAGGAGAGGATATAAATAAATAGTGATACACGTAAAAAAAATGAAGTGTTTTAAGTGGGTTAAAAACTCAGTATCAGTCAACAGTTCAACATAGCAACCAGAAAAGTTAATAGGGGGTGGGGACAATAATAATCCAGATACATTATACCTTTAATAGCCACTATCTAGAGTGATTTGTTCACACCTGTGTATGACATTTGAAAAAGACATTGACAGAGAGTGTGACTAAGATGACGAGGGATCTTGAAGCTAGACTATATGAGAATCAGTTAAAGGAATGGGCAATATTTAATTTGGAAGAAAGAAGACAGTGAGGGACGTGATAATTGTCTTCAAATATTTGAAAGGCAGCTGTGCTCTAGAGGCCCAAACTAAGAACAATGAATGAAAGTTTTATAGTGGTAGATTTAGGCCCAGCAAAAGAAAAGAAAAATGACATAACAATTAGAGCTATCCAAATGTAAGACTGCCTCAGAACATAAAAGTTGTCCCTGAATAAGAGGTCTTCCAGTGAAATCTACCTGACTTACGGGTGATTGTTTAGAAGAGGGTTCTTGAACACATAAGGGTTAGATAAAATAGGCTTGAGATCCTTTGTAACACTGAGATTCTGTGATTCTGTGTTTCACATTCCAATTCTGATCCTGTAGGACCTTCAGAGGGTCATTGTTTCTTTGGACATCCGCTTCTTCATTTAGAAGAATGTGGGGATTTGAATGAAATGGACTTTAATCTCCTCCAGCTCTGAGTCCTAAGGTCCTATGACTATGCCTTAGTACTCTTGTATAACCTCTGGCACGGATATAGCTTTGCACATAATGAATACTCAATAAACATTCAATGAATGAACCCACTTCTTTGCCCTATGACTCAGGTTCAAAATGTCATATATTTCAATCCAGAGTTTAAAGGTATAAGTAATACATTCAGAGACAGAAAAGTTTCCTCCCTCTCACTCTTGGAAGTGTGTTTTGGTGGTGCTCATTTGAATGTCAAGATAAGATTGTACATCTTATTTGAAAATAGCTCAAGATCGGTCTTCACTGACATCAAGGTATTATTAGTGTACCCAATAATTGTAGTGATGTGCCTTTTAAAAGAACCTAGGCATTTAGGTGGTGCAATAGATAAAACATCAGGCCTAAAATCAGGAAGATGAGTTCAAAGCCAGCCTTGGACACTTACTAGTTCTGTGATCCTGGACAAACCACTTAACATCTATCTGCCTCAATTTCCTGAACTGTAAAATGTGGACAATAACCCTAGCTCCCAGGGTTGTTGTCAAATGAGATTTTGGTTTTAAAACATCTGGCACATAGTAGGTGCTTAACAAGCATTTGTTTCCTTCATTCTTTAGCTTCGGTTTAAGTCACAGAAGAATACCTGGTAGGATCATATAATGACAGAGCTAGAAGGGCCTTAGAAATTATTTGATTCAACCCTTCCATTTTGTAGATGGGGAGGTTAAGGTTTAGATGGTCAGAGGGGTTACCTGAGGTAACACATGTAGAGATCATGATATAGGGTGATGAGTGCTATATTTGGAGTTAAATGACATAGGTTAGAATGTTTGCTATATTATTTAATACATGTGCAATCTTGAACAAATATAATTGCCCTCTCTGAGACTGAAGTTGCCTATTCTATAGTAATTCCATTACTCACATCTCAATGTTGTATTGAGAATCAAATGATGTAATACAGATAGATAGATAGATAGGTAGACAGACAGACAGACAAACAGACAGATAGATATATAGATAGATGGATGGATAGATAGATACAGATATAAAGCATATATCTACATATATAGTGTATGTATGTATACATATATGTGTATATTTACATATACATATATACATATATAGTATTCATATAAATGTATATAGTCAATATTAGGGGTATATCTGTTACTAGAATCCAGTTTTCTATTATTAACTCAGCAACAAGAAGATAACATCTGTTTGTATAATGCTTTATAAAGTTTCTGTAGCAAATAAACCTTAAATGTAATTCTAAAAAGAAAAACAAAAGCTATTGTGGAGTTGTCCGTGGTGCTGAAATACATATCAAAACTGACTTTCTGGATATAAAATGCTATGTAAAAGCTCCAGCATGCACATTTGTCTTAAGGAGGGGATGTTAAATTCTTCTATCATTTCCACGTGTAATAGCTAGAAACTGAGTCATGGAGAGGCAGCATGACATAGATTGCAAGCTCCTTGAGACCAGGGACTCTGCCTTCTTTGTATCTCAAACTTTTAGCACAGAGCCTGGCACATAGTAGGTGTTTAGTAAATGTTTCTTTAGTTAAATTTATGGAATTAAATCATGGGTTACAAGTTGACCTTAGAACTAGAAAGACTTGGGTTCAGGGCCTGTCTCTGACACAGAATAATTGTATGAACTTGGGTAAGTCACTCAATTCCTCTGGCTTAAGTCAGCTCTCTGAGACTTTAAGTTGCAGAGAAAGTGCTAGCCTACTTTTGTAGAGGGAATTCCTCGTCTAGAAATCCCCTATACTGAAGAAATCACAGGTCCAGGCCCTTATCACTATCCCTTACAGTCCTGACTTCAAGAAAATTAAATTACAGTTCATAGCATGTATTTTTGTTGTTCAGTTATTTTTGATCACATTGGACTCTTTGTGACTCCTTCTGGGGTTTTCTTGGCAAAGATGCTGGAAAATGGTTTCTCATTTTACTGATAAAGAAACTGAGGCATATAAATTTAAGTCACTTGCCCAAGGTCATGCTGCTTGTAAGTATCTGAGGCTATATTTGAACTCAGGCCTTCCTGACTCCGGGCCCGGACTCCATCCAATGTGCCACCTAACTCAAAAGTATGTATTACATTACACCATCTCTTTAATATTCTATCATAATAACAACAGTAGTAACGATTAATATTTATATAGTATTTTAAAGTATGTAAAGTACATTTTATAAATTATCTTATTTGAGTTGATGAATTAGCAATTAAAATAACTTTCTAATAGTAACTCAAATTTAAATTGTGTAGTTTAGATTGTAGACACTGTGATATCGTGAAAAGTTGATTCAACCTGAAGACAATTTCTTCTTCTGTAACATGAGTGCATTGGACTAAATGGCTTCTAACATCCCTACTATTGCCTTCTCAGTGGGGGGGGGGGGTAAGGAGGGAGGAAAGGAGAGAATTTGGAACTCAAAGTTTTGAAAAGAAATGTTTAAAATTGTTTTTACATGTTACTGAGAGAAAATAAAATACTAAATAAAAGAAAAAATAAAGTCCTTTCCAATCTCTAAATGTATAATAATCTTGTGATCCATAACTATTCTCCAAATTTGAAATTTTATCTTCTGTCACCATGCCTGTTATGCATTCTCACCTCACCCCTAGCTTCCATCAAGGTTCAGCTCAGATACAAAGTTTTTCTTGATCCCTTTCCCCATCCCTCTCCCCTCCCTACTCAAATTATCTTGAATTTACTTATCTGCATACATGTTGTGTCCTCTTCCCTCTCTTCCCCCATACCCTTTCAAATGTAAGAACTTTTTCATTTTTGTCTTTGTATTTCTAGTGCCTAGGAAAGAGCTTTACATGTTCTAGGAGTGTGTTGCGCCAATGCAATATTTACTGCACCCATGATCACAATAAAGACCATTACTATAAATATCAATGTTCAATCACAAAATATACCAAACTCTCCAGATAGAGGACAGAACTGAATCATTTATTTAGACTCCATAAAACCCAATCCCAAAACCAGTAAGTTGATTATATCATAGTACCAAAGACATTCAGAAGCCATAATAACCCTGAGAGCCACAGCATCCTTCAGCCTTCTCACAAACCAATACAAGATCAATATTTACTCTCAAACCTCTCTTTCTCCTTGCCTGAGCTCCTCTCTCCCCCATCATCTGCTAGCTCTGACCACCAGTTTCCTCCCACCACTATATTTAGACTATATTTAGTCTATTAGGCGATAGAGTTTATCTTCCCAGCAGGGAAGCTTCCTGTGGATTCTGTTGCACCTTCAGCAAATTCTCTCCTTCTCAGGCTCCATTAGGGGGCAGAGTTTACTTTCAAACAGGAGAGGTCTTCAAGCTCCCCCCTAGGTCTATTCAGGGGCAGGGAAGATCTTCAAATTCCCATTCCCATTACAGTGCATAATGAATATTTATTTAATTGAATTATTCTGTTCATTAAAGCACAAGTCTCATTATAGTCACACTGTATCACTGTATGTATCTGTTTTAATTGCTTACAGAGTGTTCATAGCACTGTGAATGTGGAAATGTTTCATCTAACCCTCTCTGCCAATCTCTTTAATTGCTAGCGATCCTAGGAAAGTATGCCAGATTTCTCAGGTCCTGCTGAAGGCAGAACATGGAATTCCTGTTAAAGGTTCCATGGACAGTAGAATAGGCCGCTAGTTCAGTGTTTCTTGCCTCCTGACTCCAATCATATGCTTTTATGGGAAGCTTCCAATCCTCACTTTAAATGTGGGAGCTCCCTCAAGTGATTACTTCCACGCTCAGTCTTAGCCTTGTGTACCACAAGGCCCTATCTATCCAAAAAATGTTAACACATTGCTTTCTTTTCTATTACCACTAGAATAATTTCTATAGGCTTAAAGCACTGTGTCTTCAGAAGATCTGTCAAAATGCAGATTTGCTGCATGGACATTGCCAAAGTGAAATGCTGATGATGAGCAAAAGAGTAAGGATCCTGAACAGGCAGACACAATATAAGGGCACTGGGTACTTAAAAACAAGGATTACAAGATGAAGGACTGGGGATGCCATAAAGAAAGGGAGATGTATGGGGCGGCTAGGTGGCACAGTGAATAGAGCACCCTCCCTGGAGTCAGGAGGACCTAAGTTCAAATCCACCTTCAGACACAACACACACACACACACACACACACACACAAATCTAGCCATGTGTCCTTGGGCAAGTCACTTAACCCTAATTGCCCTACCTTTCTCCCTCCAAAAAGCCAAAAAAAAGGGGGGGAGATATAGAACACTAACCAAAAACAAAAACAAAATCCTGTCTCTTTCATTCATTATGATTCATTATGTATGGTCCTGATTCCTAGAACTCGCAGATACTTAGACATTTAGAAATGGAGCTAGGGTTTTCCAAGGATTCTTTTCTCAACAAATTTGAGTAAACTAAAAATGTAGCACTAACGTTTCTCCTTTCCATATGCATAGTGTTCTGTTAAATGTTGTATAAGCAATTAAAACTTGAAGGGTGTGACCATGTGTAGGACATCGCATATACTGTCAGACTCCATTCTTGTGTTGGTTAACTTGTCTGAATTGCTTCCCACTCCCAATCCCTTTTACACTCTTTGTTAAAGAAGTTGGCTCTCAGGGCAGATAGGAGAGGGGAAGACAAGAAGCATCTATAAAATTTTTTTTAAAAAAAAGCAAATCATAAATCATTTCCTAAAAAAGGAAATCATAAAGAAGGATGACTGAGGTTTCTCTGGCTCCAAGGAGACTTACCCAGAATATTGAACTGCAGCAACAAGGGCTTCTATTTGGGAAAGTTAAAGTAGTTCCTCTGATGATTGAAGAAAAGTACCTTTTGTATTGGGAGAACCATAATGGTTTTTTTTTAATGAAGAAATAAAAGAATGGCTTGATCTCCACTATTGGCCTAGTTCATGTAACAAACTTGTTTGTTTTTTTTAAAGGAAGTCAGAAAGAGAAAAATTCAGTGTAGTAGAGAGGGCTAGATGTGGAGTCAAGAGAGACCTCCTAGATTCTAACACTTAGCACTGTGCCTGACAGATAATAGGTGCTTGATAAATGTTGATTGATTGATTGATTAGATTCAAATCTACCCTCTAACTTTTACTATCTGTGTGACAGATGGCAAATTACCTCTTTTCAGCCTCAGTTCCCTCATTTGTAAAATGGGTATAATACCTATAATACATATCTCATAGGACTGATGTTAGGACAAAATGAGATCACGTATGTGAAGCATTATATAAATCTCAACTATTATTTTTAGAAAATCAAATGTGGAGTGTATGTTTTATGTGTCAAAGGGCTGTCAGCTTTAAACATTAGCAGTTATTCAGCTATTATAATAGAAGCATAGCAACAAATTCAATTGCACATAACAAACACAAGGAAGAATGGGTGGAGAGGAGGGAAGAATGAGTCAGGGAAGGGATAGGAGAAACTACCATTATTTTTTTCCCTCTCAAGAAGTGTTTTCTGGGAATGTTGTTGCTTACAACCTGCTTTTTGTCTTGCCTGTTTCTCCTGCACAATTAATCCAATTGTTTGTTAAGCCCACAGGAAGCAAACAAGCAACAACAACAAAAAAAAAAGGACTTGGGGCTGAGAAAAGGAAGTGAAAAAGAGAGAAAAAGTTTTCCAGTCACCTCACACACAGGGCAAGGCAAGGCTGATCTACAGGTATTCCCAGACATAACTGGAGCTGGCATTGTGATTCTGGATAAGTTATTGCTCTCTGGGCATCAGTTTCTTTATCTATGCATGAAGAGAGCTGAACTAGGTCTCTAGGAATTCTTCCAGCTCTGAATCTTTCTTCTTTTTAAAATACTTTTAAATTTATTTTCTGTTACTTTTTAAGTTCTAAATTGTCTCCCTCTTTCCCCCTCACCCTGCACTGGAGCAGGACTTCTTTTCTGCATTTAGGCAGCCTTGGTGGAGTTGCACAGCCTAAGGGCATGCCCAGTACAAAGTGTGCATCTTTGTTTTCAGAACCAAGACTGCAAGCACAGCCAGAAAAACCTCCCATTCATTATCCGTTTGATTTTTAATTAATTTGGGGCCATTGCACGTTCAAAAATCTTTTGCTGTGGCTAAATTTGTCATGACCCCATGTGGGGTCAAGACCCACAATTTAAGAAGCACTGCACTAGAGAAAGCCACCATTTGACTGAGATTTATAAATATATGTAAAACTGTACTATGCCTACTTCTATTTATCAATTCTTTCTCTGGAGGTAGATAGCATCTTCCTTCATAGTCTCTTTATAGTTGACTCAAAATAACTTGGCTCTTTACAATCATCCTTTGAACAATATTGTTGTTACTGTATTGGCAATTCTTGGTTCTGGTCATTTCACTTTTCATTATTTCATGCAAGTCTTTCCATGTTTTTTTTTCTAAAATCATCTGACTCATCATTTCTTATAGTACAGTAGTATTCCATTTCAATCATATACCACAGCTTGTTTAGCTATTCCCCAACTGATGGGCATCCCTTCAATTTCTACTTCTTTGCCACCACAAAGAGAGACGCTGTAATTTTTTTAGAATGTACAGGTTCTTTTCCTTTTTCCCTGATCACCTTGGGAAGCAGACCTAACAATGATATTTCTGGGTCAAGAGGTATACACAGTTTTATAAGTCTTTAGGTATAATTCCAGATTACTCTACAAAATGGTTGGATCAGTTCACAATTCCACCAACAATGTATTAATGTCCAAATTTTTCCACATCCCCTCCAACATTTCTCATTTTCCTTTTCTATCATCTTAGCCAATCTTAAAGGTATGAGATGATATCTCTAAGTTGTTTTAATTTGTATTTCCCTAATCAATACTGATTTAGAGCATTTTATATGACTCTTTTGATTTCTTCATCAAAAAACTTCCTGGTCATATCCTTTGACCCTTTATTATTTGGGGAATGACTCATATTACATTTGACAAAGTTCCCTACATATGGACATACAATCAGTCTCTCACAATAAGTCCACTGTGGAGATGTTCTTCGTAATTACACATGTACAGCCTGTATTGGATTGTTTGTCCTTCCAGTGGGGGTGGGTGACAAGGGAGGAACTGAAAGAATCTAGAATTTAAAACTCTACAAATGTTTAAAAAAAACTATATGTGTGTGTGTATTTATTATTATTATTATTATTAGCTACATGCAACTGGGAATTAAGACATACAGGGACTGGGGTAGGGA
>CM053594.1:289106713-289139849 GCA_028646575.1 Pseudocheirus occidentalis | reverse complement strand
CTACCAGAAAATTACAGGAGCGTTGGAGGAGGACATAAAAGAGAACAGATTGGGGGAGGGACTTTACATTGGGATTACTGTTTTGGGGTTGGGGGCAGGGGAAAAAAGGGGAGAACATTTGTAACTCGAAATCTTGTGGAAATGAATGATGTAAAAAAGAAAATAAACTTTTAAAAAAGTTCCCCACATATTTGAGATCTGAGACCTTTCTCCAAAAAGTTATCTATAAAAATATTTTTTCCAATTTTCTGCTGTCCTTCTAATCTTGACTATGTTCATTTTATTTATACCCCAAATTTTAATTTAATGTAATAAAATTATCTATTTTCCATCTCACAATGATCTCTATCAGTTCTTTATTCATAAATTTTCCTGTCTATAAGTATAATAAGTACTATGGTCCATGTTCCAATTTTCTTATGGTTATCTCCTTTTATATCTAGCTTGTATAACCATTTTTACATTATCTTGGTAAATGGTATAAAATTTCAATCTGTACCCAATTTCTTCCAGACTGCTTTCCAATTTTCCCAACAATTTTTACAAAATAGTGTCTTCTTATCCTAAAATTATAAACCATTACATTTGTCAAACACAAGGTTACTATAATCATTCACCACTGTATATTATATGCCTACTCAGTAGCACTGATCTACTTTTCTATTTCTTAGCCAGTACTGGATAGATTTGATCATTTCTGATTTATAATATAGTTTAAAATCTGGTACTGCTAAAACTACTTTTTTACATTTTTTATTAATCGATTTGATATTCTCGACCTTTTGTTTTTCCAAATGAATTTTTTTGAGCTCAACAAAATAATTTTTGGTAATTTACCTGGGATGGCATTGAATAAGTAGGTCAGGCAGTTTTAGGTATCATTTTAGTTTTGTCATTTTTATTACAATGTCTCTGTCCACCCATGAACAACTCAGTTATTAATTATTGAAATAATTTAAATATTTAAATGTAAATCCAGTTGCTTAAATCTGATTTTATTTGTTTGAAAAGCGTTTTATAATTATGTTCATATAGTTCCTGAATTTGATTTGACAGATATACTCCCAGATATTTTATAGAGTCTACAATTATTTTAAATAGGGCATCCCTTACTATCTTTTCTTGCAGAATTTTGTTGGTTATGTATGGAAATGCTAACGATTTACATCAGTTTCTTTTACATCCCCTGCTACTTTTCTAAAATTTATTGTTTCAACTAACTTTTTAATGGAATCTCTAGGATTTTCCAAGTATATTACAATATCAAATGCAAAAAGAGACAGTTATATTACCTTTTAATTGCCCAATTTGATTTTCTCAATTACTTTTTCTTCTACTGCCAACATTTCTAATATGATCTTCAATAATATTGCTGATAATAGGCAATCTTCTTTCACTCCTGAACTTATTGGG
The DNA here is from genome assembly GCA_028646575.1 of Pseudocheirus occidentalis. Taxonomy (NCBI): domain Eukaryota; kingdom Metazoa; phylum Chordata; class Mammalia; order Diprotodontia; family Pseudocheiridae; genus Pseudocheirus; species Pseudocheirus occidentalis. The sequence goes on along the minus strand of CM053594.1, from coordinate 289,138,436 downwards.
AAGTCTTCTAGCTTATCTCCACTAGAAATAATGCTTGCTGATGGTTTTAGATAGATGCTTCCCATCATTTTTGGAAAAAAATACATTTACTCTTATGATTTCAAGTATTTTTAATAGAATGAGTGTGGTCTTTTGTTAAAAAGTTTTTGGTGCACTTATTGATACAATTGTGTGATTTTGTTACTTTTATTATTAATATAATCAATTATGTTAATAGTTTTCCTTATATTAAACTATCCCTGCATTCTTAATATAAATCCTACTTGATCAACCCTGTATAGTCTTTGTGATATATTGTTATAATGTCATGGTTATTATTTTATTTACAGTTTTTGCACCCATATTCATTAATGAAATTGGTCTATAATCTTCTTTCTCTGCTTTTGCTCTTCCTGGCTTAGGTATTGGCACTGTATTTGTTTTATAAAGGAGTTTGGTATAACTCCCTTTGCCTATTAGTTTAAATAATTTGTTTAATATTAGGTTAGCTGATTTTTAAATGTTTGGTAGAATTCATTTGTAAATCCATCTGTTCTTGATGCTTTTTTTGTTAGGAAGCTCATTTATAGTGTGTTCAATTTCTTTTGATAAATAAGTTAATTTAGAATTTTCTCTTCTGTTAATCTAGACAGCTTATATTTTTGTGAATATTATTCCATGTCACTTAAACAGTTATATTTATTGGCATGTAATTGGGCAAAATAACGCATAATAATTACTTTGATTTCATCTTCATTTGTGATAAATTCACCCTTTTCATTTTTGAATTTTTTGGGTTTTTTTGTTTTCTCTCTCTTTTTTTTATCATATTGACCAATGATTCATCTATTTTATTTTTTTCATAAAATCAACTTTTAGTTTTATTTATTGATCTAGTGGTTCTCTCACATTCAATTTCATTAATCTCACCTTTAATTTTTAGAATTTCCAATTTGGTGTTTAATTGGGGATTTTTAATTTGTTCTTTTTTAAAGTTTGTTTAATTCCATACCTAATTGATTGGCTGGCTTTCTTTATGTTGTTAACGTTTAAGTGTTTAGAGATACAAATTTTCTTCTTTTACTGCTTTTGCTGCATCCCATAGATTTTGATATGTTGCTTCAGTGTTATCATTCTCTCTATTAAAATTATTTATTATTTCTATGACTTGTTCTTTAACACACTCATTCTTTAAGATTAGGTTATTTTGTATCCAATTAATTTTAATATGTTTCTATAGTTCCTTATTAAATATAATTTTATTTCATTATAATCTAAAATAATTCATTTAATATTTCTCCTTTTGTGCATTTAACTATCAAGTTTTGATGCTCTAATATATGGTCAATTTTTGTAAAGGTACCATATTCAACTGAGAAAAAGGTATATTCCTGCCTATTCCCATTCAGTTCTTTCCAAATATCTATCATTTAGTTTTTCTAAGAGTCTACTAAGCTCCTTGACTCCTTTCTTACTTATTTTTTTATCTTTATCTGGTTCTAAGAGGGAAAAGATTGAAATCTTCCATTATTCCTATCTATTTCTATCTGTGATTCATTTACCTTTTCCTTTAAAAATTTGGATGCTATAGTATTTGGTACATAGGTTTAATACCGATAGTGCCTTATTATCTATGGTGCCTTTCTAAAGAATTTAGATTCTAAATTAACAGCATCCCCTGACTTCTCATATTGTACCTTCTCATTTTCTCCGAATAAATAGATACCCTCATACTGCTCTAGCCCCACTGATAAGCATCATTACACCAAAGTATTAGTAATCCTGGAGGTAGCTAGGTGGCACAATGGATAGAGTGCCAGACCTAGAGTTAGGAACACTCATCTTCCTGAGTTCAAATCTGGACTCAGCCACTTACACCTACTAGCTGTATGACCCTGGACAAGTCAGTTAACCTTATTTGCTTCAGTTTCCTCATTTGTAAAATGAACTGGAGAAGGAAATGGCAAATCACTCCAATATCTTTACCAAGAAAGCCCTAAATAGGGTCACAAAGATTTGGATACAACTGAAAGAAATGAACAAAAATCAGTAATTCTTAATGTTTTCTTTCTCTCAAGTATTTGGTCATTATACAGGAGCATGGGAAGTGGGAGGCATTTAAAACAAATCTAACGCTTGTGTTTAAAAATCAGTTTCGTATGTACATGATTAAAGATTTCTGTCTAGGCAACGTTTCCTGTGAAAAAGAACCTGAAGATTTTAAGTGGAATACAAGCTCAAGCATCAATAATAGAAAAAAGAAAAGAAAAAAACTAAGGGAAAAAGAAACAACCAACTAGTGTGATGTCAGGCTACATTACTAGAAGGATAGGAATCCACCAGAGGTTATTAAACAGATTAATTATTTAGTCATTAATTTGGTCATGTTGACAGCAGTGTGGAGCATAAACTGAAGTGGGGAGAGATGAGAATTGCCAATTAGAAAGTTATTGCAATATTCCAATTGAGAGGTGATGATAACCTGGAGTAGACTGGGGGTTGTGAACAGAGAAAGGGGAATGGACATGAGTGATATTGTAGAAATTATAAGGCTTGGCAACTGATAGGCTGCGAAATAAGGAAAAGAAATGAATTAGAGATGGCTCAGAAGTTGTAAACTAGAAAGATAATGATGCCCTAAACATGAATAGGAAAGTCTGGAAGATGGGTGGGTTTCAGGGGGGATAGACTGAGTTCTGGTTTTGTACATACTAAATTTGAGATACCTACAGGATATTTAATTTGAATTATCTACTGGGAAGGGCTTGAATTCAGGTGAAGAACTAAGGCTAGATATATAAATTTGAGAGCTGTATGCATAGAAAACATATTTAAGCTCAGCTGATTTGTCATCAAATGTTCTTGGAAACTATCCATCTTGATGCAACTTTTCCCTCCTCTCCCCCAATGGGTAGCATACCCTTATGATCACTGATCACAAGTGTAAAAAGGCTGGACTGTTGGTTTGGAAGGTCCCCTCCAATTCTCTGATGGTTAGATGTGCATCCCGAACTGAGAGAACCAACTAGCTAAGCAATTATAAAAGTCATTGGGCACATATAAACAATTTTTAATTATCAAACAATGTAGTACATTTTACTTGGCATATAACTTCTTATGATATATAAAATTATAGGAGAAAATAACGCCCTCATAAAAGAAGGGAAACGTTCAGTCAGTAAACCTTTATTAAGTATCTATTGTGCTGAGCAGTGAGGATGCAAAAAAATCCTCAAAAAAGAAAAAAATCTGCTCTCAAGGTGCTGATGGTCTCATGGAGAAAGAGAACATATAAACAAGCTATATATAGAATAAACTGGAGATAATCAATAGAAAGAAGACCCTAGAATCAGGACAATCAGGAAAGGCTTCCTGTAGAACGGGAAATTTGGTCTGGGATTTAAAGGAAGCTAAGAGGCTAAGATGAGGAGGGAAGAATATTTCAGGAGTATGAAACAGCTAGTGAAAATGCCTAGTTGGGAGATGGAATATCTTGTTAGAGGAACGTCAAGGCAGCCAATGTCACTGGATCACAGACAACATGCAAGGGATAGAGAGAATAAGATGTAAGAAAACTGGAAAGGTAGAGGGATCAGTTCATGAAGAGCTTTGAACGCCAACTTATAGGTTTGATTTTATTTTATTTGCAAATTATCAAAACTATTTTTATTCCTACAAAATATCCCTATAACATACATTGATCTTATTCTTCAGCTGAAAAGAACTTATACTTAAATATAAAATCAACAATGGGACTTTAAAATACCATGTCAATAACTTTTGTACACAACACTATAGGCCAGCATGGTAATTGTTATCTTTTTGGCTTATCTCTATGTAGACTTAAAAAACCCGTAACATTCTGATAGTTCTACACCAAAAATTTCTTGGTAAAGAGCACTAGCAGTAAGCCCACGTTTCTATTCTTTCTCGGCATTCCTCTAAGTGCCAAGCTACTGAAATGAACAATTTTTTGAAAGTTCTTTCTGCTTAATCTGTGCTACTATTTCCTGGTTCTTGAACAAATTTGCTATAAATCTTTTTGTGAAAAAAAAAGTAAGGAACAAAAAAAAGTCATTCTAAATACCCCAAAGTACACCTGGGAGTTAATATCAGTTTTGTTCTCTTCTTCAAGTTGTTACCAGTCATTAACTTCAACTGCAAAAGGGCCTTTACGTTTATCTTGCCACTATTTATAATCACACATTCTGTAAATGAGCAATCATGCTCATCTGCTTGTTGGAGTTCTATGAAGTTCATCACAACCATTCCATCAATGACTTCCCCAAATACTACATGTTTTCCATCCAACCTGGTAGGCTTGGTCACAGTAATAAAGAACTGACAACGATTGGTATATGACCCAGAATTTGCCATGCTGACCCATCCAATGTCATAATGCTTGAGCTTAAAGTTCTCATCTGGAAAGCTGTTTCCATAGATACTAGTACCTTCAATGCATCTCCAGCAGTAAAGTCTCCTCCTTGAATCATGAAATCTTTGATCACACAATGAAATTTGCTTCCTTTATATCCATAGCTTTTGTCTCCAGTTGCCAGAGCAATGACAGTCCACAGTCTTGGGTACAACTTTGCAAGCAAATCAATTACAATTCTGCCTATGTGTTTGTCTCCAATTCTTATGTCAAAGAAGACCTTGACAGTCACAGACAACCTCTTTTTCTGATATACTCTGTCCCTGAGGAATTCACAAGGGCAAAGAGCCCCAGACCCAGGGTGCAAAGAAACAGTAGCATGCTGGCAGAGTGCATTTTCCAAGAGTCAGATTTTATATTTGATCTTGGAGTTCATGTGGGACCATCAGAGTTTATTGAGAAGGGAAGGGTGATACAGTTAGACTGGTGCTTTAGGAAAATAATTTTGACAGCTGAGTAGAGGATGAATTGGAAAAAGGAGAGTTTTATGTCAAGAAGATCAACCAGCAGGAAGGCCTGCACCAAGATGGTGGCAGTTTCACAGGAGAGAAGGGGGCACATGTGAGAGACGTTGTAAGGTAAAATTGACAGGCCTCGATAGCAAATTGGATATAAAGGTATGGAGAATTAGGAGTCAAGGGTGATATCAAGCTTGTGAACTTGGGTGACTGGGAGAATAGTGCTTCTCTCAACAACAAAAGGGAAGGAAGAATTTGAAGAAGACAATCAGTTCATTGTTTAAGATGCCTAAAAGCCATCCTATTTGAAATGTGTAAAAATCACAAAGGTCAGCAGAGAGGTTAGGAATGGATAAGTAGATTTGAGAATCATCAGCATATAAGACAACTAAGAAATATTTTGGAACCATCTCATAATGCTGGTGTCTGAGGACAAGTCTAGAAACCTATTTTCACATGCTATCATTTGATATATAACGAGGACATGAATTGGAAGTCATTTAGCAAGAACAGAAAAATAACAACTGGATAGCTGCAGTCACATTCAAAAATCTTAAAAAGAGTAAAATTTCTAGTACATATAGGCAGAGAAATTACAGAAAAGCATCGTGATGCTAGTAGAAACAGGAATGAAAGCTATTCCCCCAATAGATAAATAGTCAAAGGATATAGACAAGCCATTTCCAAAAGAACTGCAAGCTTAGCCATATGAAAGAACGCTCCAAATCACTAATGATAAGAGAAATACAAATCAAAGCAACCCTCAGGTTTCACTTCACACCCAGCAAACTGGGGCGGGGGGCAGATTTTAAAAAGAAGGAATAGTTAATGTTTTAGAGATGATAAGAGTATAAGCACATAAATATATTGTTGTTAGAGCTGTGAATTTAGGGGTCCTAGGTTCTAATTCCTGCTCTGCTTCTCACTATTTATGTGACATTGGGTGAACCATTTAGAGCAGTGGTTCTCAATCTTCCTAATACCTCGACCTTTTAATGCAGTTCCTCATGTTGTGGAGACCCCCAACTACGAAATTATTTTTGTTACTACTTCATAATTGTAATTTTGCTACTGTTGTGAATCTATCTGATATGCAGGATATATTTTCATTGTTAAAAATTGAACATAACCCACAGGTTGAGAACCCCTGATTTAGAGCTTCAGTTTCCTCATCTCCAAATCAAAAAGGCTGGGCTACAAGATCCCCAAGGTCCCTCTCAGCTCTAAATGCTACGATCTGGTGAATCACAAGGATACAAGGCGTCAAAGGGTTATGTGCTGCTCTGGCGGAGGGTATACCCACAAGGATGATATCAAAGAATCAAATACCCCATTTATACAGAAAAAGCCATCTTTTAGACATCCCTATTCACTGGGATTAGCTCTTGAGACTATGGTACATGCATTTTATGGTGGGGCATTGACTATGTCTGTTTGATAAAACTCTTATCAAGGAGAAAAACTTTGAGCCCAGAAGTTTTCTGGACTCAGTCAGATGCAGCATTAGCAAGCAGAGCTACTCCCAGACATTTATGCAGTCCATTTGTGGGTCCTTGGGGTCTCCTGGCCAGGACAAGGGAATTAATGGAAGGAGATAATGGAGACCCATTTGACAAAATGAGAGGGAGATGGGAGAAGGGGCATAAAGAAAGAGAAAGGAGTGACTTCTGTTTCAGATTCACCAATTAGGAAGCAACCAGGATTGGTTAGGTTGCAGTGGTTCTCAACCTTCCTAATACCAGGACCCTGACTCTTTAATACTCGTATGTGGGCATATCTGCATGTGGGCAGGCCCACCTGGAGACAGATAGAGGAGCAGTGTCTCAGTTCCTAAGACCATCGTAAATATGTGTTTTCTGATGGTCTTAGGCTACCCCTCTAAAAGGGTTGTTTGACCCCCCCAAAGGGGTCACGACCCACAGGTTGAGAACTGCTGGTTAGGGAGATTGGTTGAAGGAATTCACAATGTTTAGCCTTGAAAATAGTATATTTAGTAATGACAAAACAGCTGTATTCAGATATTTGAAGGGATTTCATGCTTATACTTGTTCTGCTTTGACCAGAGGGTGATTTAGTCTGAAGGTAAGGAAAAATGTCAAGTAGGGCCATTCAAAAATGGAATGGGATGCCTTGGAAAGTAATGAGTCCTCCATGTATATAAACTTTCAAACAAAAGTTGGGGTCTCATTGCCAGGGATACTGTAGAAAGGATGCCTCTTCAGTTACAGTTCAGACTAGATGGCCTTCCTGGCACTTTACAATTATATAATTCTTTGGGTTTAGGGAAAAAGCAGCATCAAATTTGTGAATTGTTTCTAGTGATACTTTACTACCACCTGCTGGTCATAGGCAGAATAACTTCACATCTTGGGTTGGGCATCCAAAATACAAAATTGTACCATATCTGAGAACAGAATGGCATCCACCCTTCAGTAGCCGGGGGCTGAAATGGAAATTGAACATTGGAATGTAGAGTAGTGAAGGGGAGACATCTCCCTCTTTATCTGAATTTCAGGAATGAAAATATGTCATTTCTTTTTATGGCTTAGGACGTGTGTGTTCATCCAATTGCAAAAAGACTCATTTTAAAATTCTTACTGTTTTGTTTAATGTGGATGATATCTTATCACCTGAAATTTAGCAAAATATATAATTTCATAAGTATAATAATTCCAAAGACTCACTATGGACAATGATTGGCTCAAATGAGCCTTAGAAATACAGAGGAAATTGTTCGTAGGAACCCCAAATTGTATGAGGCAAAAAGTGGGAACCAGGATCAGAGTGTTCTTTGTGAAGTGCTATAAATATGCATCATCATCATCATTTGGGTAGAGGAAGAAGTCTTGCTTTCAAAGCAGTTATTGGTAAAGTCTTCCTTTTGATCTGGCTTGGAAAGTTGAGGGTGATGGGAAGGGGTGCTGGGGGTGGCCAAGTTCATATTCTTTGGGACCTTATGATAGAGCTGTTGGGCAGGTCAACTTTGGCAGATATTCAGCACCCTCAAGAGGTTGTGATCTCAGTGTGGGCAGCCTGCCCAGTGTAAGTTCTCGTGGGGAGAATGAATAGGGAAGCCCCTGTTATCTTAGACTGGGTGGGAGTTTCTGCAGTATGACTTCTCACAAAAGTTATAAAGAGGAGGATGGGGGAGAGCTGCTGAAGTTTAAGCTGGAAATCTAAATGGTCACAAGTTAGACTTCAAAGAGAAATATGAACTCCTCACAGTAGGTCCAAAAGGTCAGAAAACACTACACTTAATGCAGTTTCTTCTCCTGAGAAAGAAATTCTCTCCAAATGGGAGCTGCACTGTCAGTCTCAGTATACAGTAGACAATAAATGGAAATAAACCCTATAGTGGCAGCTGATCCATCCTTTAGACTTCATTCTACAAACAGATTCTCATGCATGGGACACTTTAAATAATGAAATGGACTATAGTAATCACATAAGAAGAAGATTCCCCCATAAAATTTTGTCAATGCCATAATGACCTAGGCTATATGCCGAGAGACCATCCCATAAGCTGAGACCAATTAAAAGCATCCAAATGATCAATCAGCACAGCACCTACTATGTACCAAACATGGGACAGTTAGGTGGGATGATGGACAGAGTACAGGGCCTGAACTCAGGAAGACTCATCTTCCTCAGTTCAGATTTGGCCTCAGACACTTACTAGGCAAGTCACTTAACCCTGTTTGCCTCAAATTCTTACCTCTAAAATGAACTGGAGAAGTAAATAACAAAAGGCTCTAATACCTTTGCCAAGAAAACCCCAAATGAGGTCATGAAGAGTCAGATATGACAGAAATGACAGAAAAACATCAACAACAAAGTACCAGGCACTGAAGATGGAATAAATAATAAAGACAGAAAATAGGCCCTGATCTCAAGTTCACATTCTAGTGGGGAAGACAACCTAGAAATAACTAGGTTTAGAAAAGATATATTCAGAGTAGGTAGCAGGTAATCTCAAAGAGGAAAGTACTATGAGCTGGAGTACTGGGAAAGGTCTGCAGAAGGTGGAATTTGAGTGAGCCCTGAAAGAAGCTAGGTAAACTGATAGCCAGAGATGATGGGACAGAGCATCCCAGGCACGGAGGACAACCAGTGCTAAGACCCCGAAGGGGATATGAAGTGTTATGGGTGAGCAATAGCAAGTAAGTTGGTATGTAGAGCATGGAGTGCACAGAGGGGAGGAATGTGTAAGAAGCCTAGAAATATAGGAAGAAACCAGGTTGTGAAGGACTTTAAAGGCTAAACAGATAACTCTATATTTTATCCCAGAGGTAATTGGAGACCACTGCTGTTTATGGAATAAGGGTGGCATGGGCAGATCTGTGCTTTAGGACAATCACTTTCAATTGAGGGGAGAATGAATTGAAGTAAAAACATGAAGGGAGAAAGAGAGAGACAGACAGACAGACAGACAGACAGACAGAGAGCACATTGTTATTTCCATGCTAAGGAGAGAATGATATTTGACTACAAAGTCTATCTTGAAGGTGGGAGAGCCTGATTATCTCATTTACACATGACATAGAACTCCCAGACCAGATTCTATAAAATAAAGTTTTGCAACATCAGAGCATCTGGCAGAATGGAGAGCAGCCCTAGATTCAAGCGGTTCTTATCTAGTGAGGTGAAACATCTAGGAAAACAGCATCAATGCAGATAAATTAGTTGTTAGTTGTTTAATTGAGCAAAAGCCTGGAATGAACTTGAAGTTAAAAGGCAGTGGGGTCAGTAACAAGACGGACCTTGCTTAATCCAGTGAACATTTTCTGGTTCTTTGTATAAAGGACATTTTTTTTAAAAGATACAACACAGTTCCCAGAGATGGCTTATGTAGCATCATCTTAGAAGGTGGTGTAATTATGGACCTGAATTAGGAGGGACTTGGGTTTGACCCTTATTAGCTATGTGATCATGGGCTAGTTAGATAACCTCACTGAGACTTTGTTAAGACTTCATTTATAATATAGGCATAATAGCATCCTCACAACATGGTTGTCCTGGGCTCCTTCCCCTCCCCTCCCTTTCCTTTCCCCTTTCCCTTCCTTTTCCTTCCCTTCCCTTCTCCTTCCCCTTCCTTTCCTTTCCTTTCTCCCCCATTAGGATGTGAGCTCCTCAAGAATGGGCACTATGTTTTTACCTTCTATTGTATCCCCAGTTCTCAGCGCAGTGTCTCACACATGGTAAGCACTTACTGAATTCTTGAGTGACTATATATAGGTTAGTTACTATTACTGAAGGCCTCTAGGTGGCACAGTAGGTAGAGTACAGAGTTAGGAGTCAGGAAGACTCATCTTCCTGAGTTTAAATCTGGCTTCAGACACCTACTATCTGTGTGACCCTGGGTAAGTCACTTAACCCTATTTGCTTAAATCCTTCATCCGTAAAATAAGTTGGAGAAAAAAACAGCAAACCGTTCCAATATCTTTACCAAGAAAACTGCAAATGGAGTTACAAAGTGTGGGAAACAACTGAAGAATGACTGAATAGCAATTATTGAATGCCCAGGACAGTTGCCATACCAATACAAACAAATATACTCCAACTTCCCACCCAAACCATCGCTGAATGGGTGCTCCAGTCCCTCCCATTTATTGATCTTTTTGCTAATGTATTATGTTATCTCTGCATGTAGGCAGAGATAAGCTCCTCCAAACATCAATAGATATAGTTGCTCTCACTTTCTATAACTGGCTGAAAAAGAAATTGCCAGTGAGGATGCCCTTTAGCCTGGGTCAGGTTCTTCTTTTTGTTTCCAATTCATTTTTATTTGCAGATCTGAAACCTTTTCCCCCTCCCCCTAGAGGGTGATGATGAGGTTGAGAACTAAGGGAAATAGCAGATTTCAGGATGATGAGATTTTCCCAATGATAAAAAGTCAGAGAAGTCCCAAAGAAGTACAGCCGGGTGAGAAGCCACTCTCCTTCAATGGAGATTTCTCAAAGCTATATTCTTAGCTTAGTTTTATTTATAATTAAAAGACATTCTATACCAGAAAGTTGATTCTGTATGTGAGCTGATTGCTAGAGACAGCCTCACCTCAAGAGAAAAACTAGCATCAAAAAAAAATTCAAGTAACACTAACCAAGTTAACATTTGTATTTCTTTTCTGAAGAGAATAGTAGAAATGTTACTGCTTTGAAGATGGAAAACAAGATTGTTAAGAGCTCACACTGATAAGACATCAATATATAACAATACTGTCTTTTTTTGCTTTTGACAGAAGAGCACCAGCCCTGGAGTCAGGAGGACCTGAGTTCAAATCCAGCCTCAGACACTTAAGACAAAACTAGTCATGTGACCTCAGGCAAGTCACTTAACCCCAATTGCCCTACTTTCCCCCCTCCAAAAAGCAAAAATTGAAAATAAAATAAAAAGAAATGACAAAAGTGTGGAGATGGTGTGGTCTAGTGGCTAGAGAGCCATCCTCCGAATCTGAAAGACCTACATTTGAATCCTGTGTCTGACACATGCTGGCCGTGTGACTCTGGGGCAGACACCTCACAGGACTCAAGGCAAGGAGGGGACACCAAGGATCTAAAGGATAGACAGGATAATTTAAGAAGAAAACAGGACAAGTTGGGTGACAACAAAGGTACCCTGGGCAAGCACACACAAGTGGAAAAATATGAAGGCTATCTAAAAGACAAATTTGACCAGAAGAGTAATCTAATGTGAGGATGTAGAGGGGAGGAAGCAGTGTGAGCTAAGGCTGGAAAGGCAGTGATGGATTGTGGAGATTGTGGACATACTGCTTGGATGCCAGCAAGCACTTTGAACTTTATTTGGTAGTCAGTTGGGAAAAATTAAAGGGTTTTGGGCAGAAGAATGACATGACCAAATTTATATATAGGGAAGATAATCTGGCAGATGTTTGAAGGATGGTGGTTACGTCCTTCTTTATCTCCTACAATACAACATACCTTCTGTTCTAGACAGACAAACGTCCTCACCTTGCTCTGCACACATCATGTTCATTCCAACCTTTGTTCATCTTTTCCCTCTCTATGGAATTCCCTCTGGACTCCTTTCTGCATATGCAGACTCCTACCATCCTTCAGATTCATTTCTATTCACCTACATGCTGTAAAGTAGGTACATCTCCTTTTCTTACCTCAGCTCTTGCTGTCTGGATCATTTATTTTGACATTTAATTCCATTCTGTCTCACGTTGACCAAAGATACTGATCCCAAACAGTTGCTTGCTAGAAGACAAGCTCCTGTGTGTGTAGTTTTATCTTTCAAATTGATTTGTACTGAGTATGACTAGGTGGACTAGCTATACCCCAAATTCCTTGCAACCAAATTAAAAAGGCCCTTTCTGGTATTTCTATCAAAGGGAGTAGGTGCAAATCCATGTAATAGGAAGTGGACTGGGTCTAGAGTGAGACTCTAATGTAGTCTGGCAGAAGAATATTCCTGCAAGGAGGTATACAATGTTTGAAAGACTGCTTGAACTAGAGAAATCACAGCGACATTTCAGAGAACTAATTTTGTTGAATTGTAACATCTCACTGCCACATTGAGATTTTTAAAGCCTGTTTGGGTTCACCACCTTTTCATGAGCATTTGTGTACCCTTAATTTTATTTGAACCTCTCCAGACCAGCCAGAATAATTCATGTAGCATCCATCACAGAAACACCTTGTTTAAAACAGAATGCAAAGTTTTTAAAATTTGATTATGATTTGCATAATATGCAAATATTATGCATCATATTTTCACAAGAAATATAAAACAAGCAGCAAACATTCTTGCCACCCATTTTACAGGCTGTTGTTGTTGTTGAGTCATTTCAGTCATGTCTGACTCTTCATGGCCTCATTTGGAATTTTCTTAGCAAAGATACTGGAGTGGTTTGCCATTTCCTCCTCCAGCCCATTTTGTAAATGATGAACTGAGGCAAACAGGATTAAGTGACTTGTTCAGGGTCAAACAGCTAGTAAATGTCTAAGACTGGATTTGAACTCAAGAAGATGGGGGGCAGCTAGGTGGCGCAGTGAGTAGAGCACCGGCCTGGAGTCAGGAGTACCTGAGTTCAAATCCGGCCTCAGACACTTGACACAAAAACTAGCCGTGTGACCTTGGGCAAGTCACTTAACCCCAACTGCCCTCCAAAAAGCAAAAAAAAAAAAAGGGGGGCGGCTAGGTGGCACAGTGAATAGAGCATCAGCCCTGGAGTTAGGAGGACCTGAGTTCAAATCTGGCCTCAGACGCTTGACACATTTACTAGCCAGACTTTGGCCAAGTCACTTAACCCCAACTGCCCTCCAAAAAGAAAAAAAAAAAACACATTACTCCTTTTACTGAATTCCTGATGCAGCCACACTGGTGTTCTCACTGAACTCAAGAAGATGAATCTTCCCGACTTCAGGCCCAGCACTCCATCCACCGTGCCAATTAACTGCCTTTTCCCAACTATAACCTCTCAAACTTTCAAGGAATGTATGCTATTTCTTGATTTCATTTCCCTCAATGGCTTATCAACTCTGCAGGGTACACTAATGGAATAAGATAAAGAAGTTTGAGAGCCCACTTTCTTTGTATTTTTCATATTTCTGTATCAGTATGCCCTGATAACTTAGGAAAAGATAAAGGGATGCTAGCAACTTGATTGGGGATTAAACTCAGGAACCTCAAGTTCTAAATGGCATCGTATATCTCATTCAAAGAAGTACTGGCATCTTATAACAGTGCAAGAGAATCCAGAGTCAGGATAGTAATTGCATCCAATGCTGCAGAGTGGGGACAAGGAAAAGCTTCCTATTATAAGTGGCAGGATTTAAATGCAGCTGTAAGGCAGCTTACTATCTCTATGCCTGTTCCTCTCCTCTCATCTGATATTCCACTTGAATCTACATATATTCTCTCAATATAGTTTGAACCAGTCTTCCAACAAGTATTCTGTAGGAATTATGTTACATGTATTATCATGAGCACTCATGTACTCTTCATGAAATGTATCTTTTCATCTATATGGCCCAGGAAATATGGGACTGTTCTTGAGAAACTATTTTCATACAAACATCACTGTCTTGAACACTAAAGGTTTATGAGTTATGCACAATTTTAGATGCTCAACAATTATTTGTTGATTTGAATTTAACACCTCTACACACTGAAAATATATCATACACACACACACACATACACATACACACACACTTTGTATCAAATGACCTTATCTATCTATAGAGTTATAGACTTATGAGACTGGAAGATACCTTAGCATCTAGTATGACATGATGAAAACCAATAAGATGAGACTTTTGTTGTGATAAAATACTGCAGAGAAGGACAACCCACCAACAATAGACATGTAGTTGGCCTGACAGGACCAGCTTCTGATGAAACACAATCATGAAACTTCAAACTCTTTATAGTCATAGATTCTTTTTCTATGTTTCTACCTCTCTTTAATGATCCATTCCAGAATTTTCCTAGGAATCAAAATCAATCTCACTGGCCTATAGTTTACAGATTCTATTCTCTTCTTTTTTCCCCCCAAAATTGGGACATTTGCCTTCTCTGCTCTTTGGTGTCTCTTCTGCTTTCCACGATCTTTCAAATGTCAGTGAACAATGACATCTACCACTTCTTTCAGTACCTGAAGACATAATTCATCTTCATCAGATGATTTGAATTCATTAAGGACAGCTAGATGCCTTCTTATGTTGGTGTTTGTTCTGTCACGTCCTTTCCAAAGTCAATCACCTTGGCAGAGAAAAAAAAAGCAAAAAAAGTATTGAACAACTCTGCCTCCTCTCTGTTGTCAGTTATCATCATACCATCCACCCCAGGCAAAAGCCCTAACCCTTGCAGGGGCTTTAAAGAAAATGATTTGTTTTTCTTAGCTCCCCTGTGCAGCTTCACCTTATGCTGAGTTTTAGCATTTCTGATGCTATTTTCAGAACTGTGCCATGTTTATATTCACCCTTTGTTAGCAGGCCTTGTCCCATCTTCTCTACATTCCTTTCACCTTAAAATCTTGAGCTGGTTAGTAAATTCTCATTGTATCCATATGGACCTCATCAGAAAAACCTCATTATTTCTCTTCATTGGAATTGTTTCCCTCTGTGCTTTTAGAATTTCATTCTTGAGCTTCCCTCCTGGGTTTGACTTCTCCAATTGCATTTTACTCTATAGTAGAATTATTTCTTATTGATTGCTCCAACTTTGGGGATGGTTAAATTATAAATAAAGCAAGTCTAGAAGTTATTTTAGAGAGCAGTTAGGTAGCACAGCAGATAGAATACTGGGTATGGAGTCAGAAGACCTGAGTTCAAATCCAGTCTCAGACACTCTGTGTGACCCACAGCAAGCCACTTAACACTGTTTCCCTCAGTTTCCTCATCTGTAAAATGAACTGGAGAAGGAAATGGCAAACCACTCCAGTCTCTTTGCCAAGAAAACCCCAAATTGGGTGATAAAGAGTCAGACGTGACTGAAATAAATGAATAACAACAAGAAATGATTAGCTACTCTGCATACAAGAGAAAGACAGAGAGCCAGCAGATGTTTGGATTATTGGAGTTCCCCTTCATTATTGTATCATGCTTCTGTAGCAGATTTGTGATCTATTTCACAAGGTCTTTATTTCCTCTTTCTGTCCAGGTGGCCTATAGTACACTTCATTAACAAAATTATTTCTTCTTTCCTTCATCAACCTTCACCTAAATACTTCTCATCATGCTTCTTGACTCTGGTTCCTGGATTTCCCCACATAACCATATCTTCATAATGCATAATGCTACCCTACACTGTCCCCTTTTACTTACACTCTTCTTATAAAGTATACTCCTCATCCGGAGTCATGGTCCCAGTCAAGGGTTTCATCCCACCAAGTCTCAGTGATAGCAATAAGGTTTGCATTCTTGTGTTAGGACCCCTAGTTCTTGTTTGTTGTCTAAACTTTAGGCATTTATTATTGACATTTCAGGCAATGAGGTTATTGCTTGGATTTTATCTCTTATAACCTTCTGAGTTTCTCAACTACCGATTTCTTCACTTTTTAATAACTGTTCTCCATAGTATAAAGCCTAGGGGTGTACTTCAGCATTCTCATCCTTCTGCTTATCCTTTTCAGTTTACAGACCTTTTAATAAGATAATCTGACAAAAACACTGTGACTAGCCTTTGCTGGATATACCCCATCTCTGGCAGTAAGCTATGATCCCTTTGCTTTAAACCATAATCTAGAAGTCTTTGTTCCATTTTACCAGCTTTTTAGTCAGTCACTCACTTTCTAAATTAATTTTTGTCTTCTCCATCCTTCTCCTTCCCAGGACGTCAATGATGAAACCATAACCTCTGCCATGATGGCCTCCAAATTCTTTCCCAAGACTTCACAATCTTTTTGCAATACTTTTTGGGTTCTTTCAGACATATCCTATGTGCCCACATAAATCAACAGCAGTCAGTGGATAGCTGTCATCCATTTTGACAACTCTAGGGAGATTCTCTGTTATGTCTTAGGTACATTCCCCCAGGAAACCAACACCTTTTTGCTGGTACAGGTTGACAAGTAGCTTTCTGAGCTCTTCTTCCTCCAGGCCTTAATAGATGATCTCCCACCTGACAACTTCATTGTCTCTACTATATCCTTCTTTGGAGGACAAATGTCTTCTTCCTTCTCAGACTAACTTTGAGGAAGCAATTCTTTAGCCATAGCCACCTTCTCTTTAACTTTACACCCACCCATGTACTCCATCAATCACTTCTACCCTTTAATTGTTCCCCATACCTTCTGTTACTTCCCTTGCTTTGTTTTTCAGCTACCTTTCCCCTTTCCTTCTTTACTCTTCCTCTTCAGGGTCTGCTCCCTAATTCTTCTTGACCCTCCTTGATCCTGTTAATACTTTCCGTAATTGTTCTTGATCTTGGTCTTTTTTTTAGCTGAGAAGCAGAACATGGATAAATATCTGATCCTAGAGGTGATTCTCCTTCAAAATTTCCTGTTATTTTTTTTCCAAATTTCTCCTCCTCAAATTCAGTCTCTGACCTACTTCACTAGTCAAGATGTATCCAAGACAACTTTGTGTTTTCCTTCTTTTTATTAAGTACCAATCTTTCTTTTTATCTTTTTAATATCAAATTTTTTAAAAATGTGTCCTTTTTTAAAATTAATAAGTATATTTCATTAATTGATCCCTCTCTACCTCCCCTACTGAGTCAATAAAAAAAAAACAAAGTTCTCACTACATAGCTGAATAGCCTGGCAAAAAATGAAATAAATTCCCACATTAGCAATTTTTGAAATTGCATGTCCCTTTCTGCATTTTAAATTCAACACCTATCTGTCAGGAGATGAGTCATGTTTCAGCTTCATTCTTTTGGACTCCTTGTTTATCATTGTGTTGTTTGATCAGAGTTCTCACATCTTTCAAAGTTGTTTTTCTCTTTAATATTGTTATCATTGTATACTTTGTTCTTCTCCCTTTACTCTGCATCAGTTCATAGAGGTCTTCCAAGTTTCCTCTGAAATTCATCATTTCAATTAATAATCTACTACATTCATATACCACAGTTTGTTGATCCATTCCCATGAAAGAAGCCATCTCCTTATTTTTCAACTTTTGGCTACCATAAAAAGAGCTGCTATAAATATTTTATTTGATGTCTGGGATATAGGCCTACTAGTAGGAGAGTTTTGTTAAAGGGTATGCTCAGTTTGATAACTTTCTGGGAATGCTTCCAAATTGCTTTCCAAAACAGCATTCTGTGGCAACTTAGTAAAGCATTTTATTTCAAGGGAAGACAGATAGGGGGCTTAGCCAAGGGAGAAAAATGGAAGATTTAGAATGTGACTAGCAGGATTTGTTATTTTAAAAAAGATTTCCTGTCCAAAGTCAGGAAACAGTGGGAAATGACTAAATATTTTTACAATTCTGAAAGGAGTCCTTTTAGACAAAACTTCAGGGTCTCTTATGCAAGGACAAGTAGTTATTTCATCAGTGGATGAGACCATCTACTTTACCTTGTCCTGCATGGTTTTTTAAATTTTATTTTTCCTTCTACATATGGGGATTTTCTACTCTAAAGTTACCAGGTGGTTGGGGGATTAGTCCTTCAAGATGTTGCAAAATGATTGTGATTCCTATTTTTCACATATACACACAATATGCAATACACAAAAATATTTCCACTTACTGGTCTGTATCAGTTTATTTTATTTTTAAACATTTGGAAAGCTATTTAGGCTTCTGTAGGCTTTATAGGTAACAACTTGCAAGCCTATTGTAATTTTTAAAAAGTAAAAATTCTGAGGCGGTAACATTTTCATTTAGATAATATCTTATATTTCAAGTAAACCCAGAAAAAAACACTGAATCTTTATCTTTGCTATACAAGTGTAATTAAAACAATAGATTTCACTCCTAAGCATAATGACATTAGTTATACATAAAATTGCATATTAAATTTGCTATTGGCCTGATGTGCTATTACTAAAAGCTTTTTAAGAGGTTATGTGACTGTAGGTGTCACAAGCATTTAGCCCAAAGCAGTCTCCACCACTACATACACACAACCTCTAAACAAGGTTTTATGGAGCCTGATGGCAATGGTTCTCCATAGATGTACACACACTGACAATTTCCATACACAAATACACTCTCTTATAGTATGGGATAAGGGGAACATTAGGACAACACAGACCTTGGATTTCATCAGAATAATGTACTTCAAGTGTAGAAACGTCTTCTATCAATCTTGGCAACTTTTCCCTTACTTCTAGTCTTAGAGAACCACCTAGGGCACTAAGAGATAGGGAATTACCCAGTGCCATCCTGCTAGTATCAGACAGAATTTGAATCCAGGTCTTCCTGACTCTGAGACTCAGCCTGTATCCACTACTGTCTCTTTATAGGAAATTACAGGATATTTCGAAGGAGTAAATGCATTGGGGAAGCTAGGTGGCGCAGTGAATAGCACACCGGCCCTGGAGTCAGGAGGACCTGAGTTTAAATCCAGCCTTAGACACTTGACACTTAACTAGCTGCGTGACCTTGGGCAAGTCATTTAACCCCAGTTGCCCTGCCTTCCCCTTTCCAAAAAGGCAAAAAAGAAAAAAAGAATAAATGCATAGCATTCAATTTTTACTGATGCCATCATCTAGCACAGCACCTGAAACAGAAGAGCACTTAATAAATGCTTGATTGTTTTATGAAAGGATGGCTACAGGAAAATGAGTTCTTAAATTTTGGTGTGATAAAGGCAATATGAAAAATACACAGTTGTATACATAAATAACAGAAGTCTGTATCAAAATATTTCTATTTAAACAATCAGTCTCCTCCCACACACATCTGAATCTTCACCCAGTTTCCACTGAGATCTTTCTTTGTACATGGACATTAGAGATGTAGTCAGTTTACTTTCTTTTAGTTTTGTTTTTAAACTGAAATTCAAATAAATCCACTTTCGCTGAGCAAGCTGCATAGTTATTTAAAAAGATAAGATGACTTTGCACTTGAAACACTCTAACAGCAGAGTGGAGAAGGAAAAGTAGATCGATCAGTCTAAGGCAAATTGATGGCTTGATCCTCAGTGAATTTGGGGATCTTCTTAAATTCACTCTGCTTCTTGAAGAAAAGCTGGGCCAGGATGTGATCAGCTGTTGCATGGATATAGTCATCCAGGTCCAGGGTTTGGAGCTGCCAACGCAAATCAAAGGATACCACATTAGGACTGTCCCAACTCAGATTGTTAAGATGAACTTTAAACTATGTTAGAGCATGAATATAGCAAACTGGACAATACAAATATACCTGGCTTTACACAGCCGATCTCTTTCTGCAGAGACAAGTAAACCACCTCTTTCTTTAAACGTACTAGGATGGAGGGGGAAGGGTGGGGAACGATACTTGAGGACTTAGAGGGCCACATGTGGCCCCAAGGTAATATATTCTAATTGCAGGAATGCCTTCTATAGCATCCCCAACAGATGGTTGTTTAACCTCTGTTTCATTCCTTTGGTGACAGTGAGCTCACTACCTAACTTGACAGCCTATGCTCTTGTTAAACAGCCCTAGTTGTTACAAAGTTCCTTCCTATATTGAGCCAAAATCCACCTCACTAGAACTTCTACCCACTAGTCCTACTTCTGCCTGAAGGAATCATACAGAACAAGATTGCTTCTTTTTCTTATTTGAAAGATGAAACAGTTGAAGAGTGATACTGATTTCCCTAAATCTTGGCGTTTCCAAGCTTAATATCTTATAAGGTTTTGAATTATTGCTTGTATGAAATGCTTTTCAGCGCTCATCACAGCTCACTGCACATAAGAGATATGTCATAAATGTCTGCTACATTGAACTGAATCCCTTCAAATCTTGGTTATCTTTGCCTGCAAACTCTCCAGTTTGTCAATGTTTCTCTAAAAATGCAGCACCCATATCTGAACGCTACTCCAGATGTGACCTGACCATCATAGGATGGATACTTTCTGTGATACTATGATCTAGACATCATACTCCTATTAATGCAACCTCATAATGGACTAGTTTTTTTTGTTTGTTTTTAAAGAATCACCATACGAAACTCTTACCTCTTATTAAGGTTTTGGTCAGCTGAAACCTCTGCATTTGTATATGTGTATATGTATGTGTTCATGCACACGTGTGTGCACATATGTATCCTGACCTGTGATTTCTTCAGCCTAGACATATTCCTGGTAAGGAAATTGCCTCTACTGATACAGATTAATAGTTGTTCTGTAATTTATTCTTAAGAGAGTTGTCTGAGGCCCTGAGAAGATAAGTAATTTGCCTTGGATCAGGCGGCCAGTCTGTGTCAGAGACAGGATTTGCTACCTAGAAAGTCCACTCCCCAGACACTTATCTCACTGCTACCAAATGTAGCAAGTGTTCTAAGTGACCACACTTACTAAGTGTTTCTCCTCAGCCCTATACTTTTTAATTTTTAAAAAAATCAAAATGCAAGTCTTTGCCTTTATATCTTATTAATGACATTCTGTTAAGTCAGGCTCAGAATTTTATCTTATTTACCTTCTATGGTAAATGTTTTTGCAAAGTAATATAACTATAAAATGGATAATCTTCTCCATCACACACACACACACACACACACACACACACACACATGCACGCACGCACATACACACCACAAAATGTTATATATGTATGTGTATGGGTATAGATACAGATCTTATTGAGTTAGACTTATTTAAAGTGAAGAACCTATGTATCTGGCAGATTAGATTTGGAAATTGATCTGACGTGTTCCATGTTCTTGCTTCCATTTACAAATGCATTGATTTTGAGGATTCTTTGAACTGTCTGTTATACTGAGAATGTAATTCTTACCTGGTTTCCAGTGGTGAAGGCAAGAATGAAAAGCAGATCCTCATCACATGTGCTCTTGATGTAATGCTGGGTTCCAATAGGGAAAAATACCACATCTCCAATACCAATGTTAAAATCAGTAGTACCTTGAGTACTAATAATTCCCACCTAAGCAAAATAAAATATAAAGGTTTAGTGGAAAAACATAAATATCACCACCAAGAATGCTATTATAGGGCAGCTAAGTGATGCAGTGTGGGGCCTGGAGTCAGGAGGACCTGAGTTCAAATCTGACCTCAGATACGTATTAGCTGGGTGACCCTGGGCAAGTCACTTAACACTGTTTGCCTCAGTTTCCACATGTACAAAATGAGTTGGAGAAAGAATCAACAAACCTCTGCAGTATCTTTGCTAAGAGAACCCCAAATGGGATCCCAGAGAGTTGGACATGACTGAACATCAAGAACATGCTATTATAAAAGAGAGGCAGTAAAGAGGGGCTGGTCCCACAGCCGAGATGAACTGGACTCAAGGCCACCTTTGATACTCACTGACTGTGTGCCCTGGGCCTCTTAGTGCCCCCAGGCAACTTTTAATGACCATAAGTCTAAAAGCAGGTGTCAGACTGTGAATTACTTAAGAGCTGGGACTATTTTCCATTTTTCTTTCTACATTTACCATTTGGCCCAATTACCTTAAATATTCTAGCCCGATGCCTTACTAAATGTTGACTGACTGACTGATAGACTGGATTGGTAGAGGGAATTTTTTCACTGAGAATTTGCTTTGCCAGTGAAATCACAGGTCTTCTCTCCTCCCCAAAGTTTCTTATAGACTTTTAGAAAGGAGTAGGGGTCAAGAAGAGCTAAACAAAAGCATATGGTTGTAAGGGACCTTTCTCTAGTCTAGAGGAAGCCAGCCATTCTGCCTTTCACATGCTCAGAGTTCAAAGGATATAGCAGTTATTGCCTAACCAGTTTTTACAAAGTCTGGCTGTGGTTGGTAAGACCCTATTCTGAAGGGTATGTAAGTTCAGCTCTCCAGAACAGCATTAGCTGAAGATCAGCTCAGAAGTAGGCACCCAGTTTAAATTTGCAGAGAAATTACATAGTAGCTTTGCTATTAGTCAGCTCCCTTCCTCACCACTTTCCGAGGGCTATCTCTGGCCCCTGCTGGGAGTATTAGTACATTAACATCCACTGACGGAGTCAAAGATCACCGTGTGGACATATACTTGCTTGATACATAAATGCCTTTTAAAAGACTGCCAGTTGGATGGTCAGGTGACACAGTGAATAGAGCACTGGCCCTGGAGTCAGGAGGACCTGAGTTCAAATCCAACCTCAGACACTAAACACAAAACTAGCCATGTGACCTTGGGCAAGTCACTTAACCCCACTTGCCCCTCCAAAAATGAATGAATGAATGAATAAAAGACTGCTAATCCTTCCTAATTTACATGATTTTTGCCATCAGAGGCTCACTTACAGAGGAGATCATGCACAAATTTCAGTCTGGTATGCTATGGCATTCTAGGTTTTAGAACTGGAAGGGACTTTAGGGATTGTCTAATGCAATTCCTCCATTTTATTTAATTCAATCCAATAAACATTTATTAAACACCTACTATGTGTTGGGCATTTTACTAAGCACTGGGGATACAAAAAGAGACAAAAGACGGTCCCTGCCCTTAAGGAGCTTACAATCTAATGGGGGAGACACCATGTAGATAAATATATTACAAAGCAAGCCACATACAAGATAAATAGAAGATAATCAAAAGAGGAAAAGCACTAGAATGCAGGGGTTGGGGAAGGCTTCCTGTAGAAGGTGGGATTTTAGTTGAGACTGAAAGGAAGCCAGGGAGGTCAATAGCTGGAGCCAAGGAGGGACAGGATTCCAGGTATAGGGGATGGGCAGAGGGAAGGCCTGGAGCCGAGTAATGGAGAGCCTTGTTCATGAAACAGCCAGGAGGCCAGTGTCAATGGATCAAAGAGTACGTGCTCCACAATAAGGTGTAAGAAGACTGGAAAGGAGGGGGCTGGTTGTGAAAGTCTTCAGATGCCAAACAGAGCACTGAGGTAGGCAGACCCACCATCAGGCTATTGTAATAACCCAGGTGTGATGAGGACCTGCACTAGAATATTGACACTGTCCATTTTCCACAAGGAAGCTGAGGTCCCCTGAAGCTAAGTGATTTGCCTGACAACACAGGTGGTAAGTAGCTAGAACTTTAACTTCGGTCCTCCAACATCAAAATCAAAGCTTTTTTCTACTAGGATAGACTGTCTACAATTTCTTTTGGCCTTTTTTTGGCATTAGAGAAGAAAAACAAGAAATTTGTTTGCACAATAGTTTTAAGAAATCACCTTTCCACATCCACTGATGACATATCCCATTTCATTAGCGTTAAAATGAAAATGAGGCTGCCTTAAACCGTTGGTGTAAATTCTGAGAGTTCCCAGAGTAAGGGAATTTTCATGCTGAAAGCAGAAAGAAATATAGATGTTTAGTTAATGCACTCTATTACAACATGAGTTTCTTCAAAGTCCGAGGGAAGGAGATATGAGAGGAGAGCTGGCTCTTTCTGATTAATGTAGCAACCCAAGTCAGATCATTCAGCTACCCCAAACCCAAGGGGCGCCCCAAATTCCCTGTCCACATTGCTGTCATTAATCTGTTATTTGACAAACCTCCTCCTGACTGTTGATTTATAGACGTAGCTTGAAAATATTTGTTTTTAAAAGAGAAATTTGGATCTTACTCTGTTATAAATTCCAGTGTCCATACAATAATATGCCCCAAATTACCTGATTCAAGGATTCACTGAAAATCTTCTCATTGTCACTTAGTCCATTTCCATTTTTTCGATACCGAGCCCATTGGATTATTCCTCCTGGAAACTGAAATTCTTTTGAACCTGAATGAGAGGAAGTTTGAAAATCATGAGACAAGCCAAAAGACTTCCAGCCAGCCATATAAAAAAATGGGAGCAACCACAAAACACAATAAGATGTCAGCTTTGCTTTAGGCAGATCAGAAGACCACTGGAGGGGATGATTTGAGGGAGGTCTAGAGATTCTACTGGCCTCCTGAACCAACGTGCTTTATTTGGAATATAGGAAGCCATGAAGCTAAAATTACAATTGTATACAACCGTGAGTCACTGACATCCCATTCTGATCACACACACACACAAAAGATATGAGGTTATTTCATATCTTTCTAAGTACAAAGAGAAAATCCTACCAGAACTTCACTACGAATCTCTTCAGTAATATGAGTTTCATAAAATCCTCATTTGGTTCCATGCTTATTGAATGTATGAACTATATTACTGCATCCTAGATTAATTGGGTTTCGGTCTCAAGAAAAATATCATATTGGTTCATCCTGTACCTTTAAGATCATAAAAGTATCTCCACACCAGGCTGTCTGGAGACTGTATGTAGCTGGCATTCATAACCAGTTCAGCCAAATTGGGAGGGAGATTGATAGCCTGATCCTCTTCTTGTTTCTGGAACGTTCTAATGAAATTAACTCCACCTTGAGGCTAAAATATACAAACAGCAGCCCCATTAATTTTTTTATTGTACTTCTTTAAGACATCAAAGACACAAACAGCCCCATCTAAAGTCAAAATACAATTAAAAGTCTGAGAAATATCTCACAAACATTAAAAGATCTATCTTAATTTTGTGCCAGCCTTTCTAGTTGAAAGAAATACCGGGAGCATCAACTGTGTGGGGCCCTTCTCTTGCTCATGTTTCTATTAGTCCCTCTACTTCTTCCTCATTTCATCAGGTTGCTGGTACTCAGAAGTGTCAATCTTGACACTTGACCTCATTGGTCTCCCAGCTAGCTACCACTGCTCAGAGCCCTTATTGGCACACTCTCCAAATCTTACCCCTTCCCTGGAACAGTATCTGTTCTCTCAGTAGTTTGCCACAGGTAAGCTTAAGACTTTGGGGACAGGGGAGGCTAGATGGCACAGGGAATAGAGCACCGGGCCTGAAGTCAGGGGGCCCTGAGTTCAAATTCAGCTTCAGACACTTAACACTTACTAGCCATGTGACCTTGGGCAAGTCACTTAACCACAATTGCCCTGCATTCCCCCCACCAAAAAGAAAAAAAGTTACTATTCACTAGGAAAAGAATAGGGATCCTTGCATCAGACTACAACTAGGAGCATACAAACATCTGTATCAAATACACTGTGTTATTGCACATAATAAGAGCTTTTAATAAATGTTTAATTTAAGTAAATTTCACATTTCTCCCCAACACAGACAGTATTCCATGGAAATCCCCAAGAAAGGGAACAAAAGCAATTCTATCTCTAGCATTAGGCAAGATATACTATAGAAGGCTCAAGAAATACTGTCCCAAAGTGGGATGGCCTGCCTTGAGAGGAAGTGGGTTCCTACCACTGACATTTCTAAGTGGATGCTGAAGGATCACTTGGGAGGGAGGCTGTAAAAAGCATTCTTTTCAGGTAGGCGTTGTGCTAGAAATCTTTCAAGGTCCCTTCTACTCTGAGATCCTGCAATTCTAGGGTGGATGGCTGGTACAGTGAACTTGAGAAATGTTCATTGAATTAAATGTCTTTAGACTCATTCAGGGACAAATTTCTTCTAGCCCCACTCTGAAGACCCTGAGCTGGCTTTCATGGTCCATCTAAGTTAACCCAAAGCTTCATGCTGGCATACACTTCAAGACATGGTACAAACCTTGAGGGACCTGGATGCAATGTCTTCTGGTGTAGAGAAAAACACATCATCAACATCCAGGGTCTGAAGCTCATCGTGAGTGGTAAAGAAGAGCAAGAAAAGGCAGTCCTCAGTCCCCACATTCTTTATCCAGTGCAGGATATTTTTAGGAAAGAAGATCACCTGACCAGCAGTAACATTATATGTGGTGACCACACTGCCTCCATCATCAACTACACCAATCCAGGCAGTCCCCTAGAAGGCAAAAGGAGAAATACCATTTCTGTGTGCACAGATTGCTAATTATATTTTCTAAATGGTAAATTGTCTGGATGTTATGTATAATAATAGTATCTCAGGCTTGCATGGCACTATTTTTAACTATATTTCTACATATTGCCATTCTTTCATTTGGTTCTCATAACACCTCAGTGATGGACAGAGTAAGTAGTAGTAGTTGTTGTAATACTAGTACTAGTAGTAAGAGTTGTAGTAATAATAGTAGTACCATTTTATAAATGAGGAATTGAAACACAGAGAAGTCTAAGATCACGGTACTAAATTCATTGAGAGATGAAATTTCATAACCAGATGAAAAGCTCACCAGGAAGGAATCTATGTTTGTTCTCTTATATTTAATAAAACCCATGAAGTTCCAGACAAAAAGGAGCCTGATAATGCAGAGAGAAGACAATGAAATTTTCAGTAGATCCTGCTCCAATGAGGGTAAAACAACCACAGTATAATTAAAGGCAGGTTTCAGCAAAGATTCAAGTAAGACATGAAAGGGGTCTCAGACACTTAGGAGATAAATACATATGCACATATACACATACACAAACATATATATACACATACTTATATATATATATACATATATGTATAGATACATATACCTATATATACTCATATGTATGTTTGATATATGTTGTGTGTGTGTGTGTGTATCTGCACAAAGTGCTAGCTCTGGGAGGCAGCTCGGTAGCTTAGTGAATAGATTTGAAGTCAAGTAGCCCTCGGTTCAAATTGGTCCTCAGACACTCACTAGCTATGTTGCCCTGGGCAAGTTACTTAACCTCTTTTTGCCTTTATCTACTTAAAGGCAAACTGCTCGAGTAACTTTGCCAAGAAAACTCCATGAGTAGTATTGGTGTGATATGGTGCACAGGGTCATGAAGAATCAGATGGGCCTGGACTACAATGAAGTGCTTTGCAAAACCTAAAGTGCCCTGACAGTTTAGGGCTTTCCGACTGCCTTGTACCTAATAAATGTTTGGTGAATTGAATAGAGTCCCGACCCATCACTCATCTCATTACTGGCTAACTTCCCTGAGTCTCTGTATTGCTTGCCCCAAACAAACAAGGTGTGCCCCACTTTGGTGGCCAAGGAAAGACAAGCATTGACAGACATCCCCTAGGGAGAGAGGCAACCCCAGAACTACCATGACTCTGTCTGATCAACGAGTCAGAGATCCCCATCAGATCTTACTTGAACTTTTGCTGAAGCTTTTCTTTTAATTATCCTGTGATTAATTTTCATCCCCATTGGAGCAGAATCCTAAGTTTTCATTGCCTTTGCTCTGTTTTATCAGTCTTCTTACCTGGAGCTTCACAAGTTTTACTAGATGTATACATGCATGTGTGTCTATATGTGTAGTATAGCTACACATATATGTGTAGACATATGTGTATGTGTACATGCACAAAAGGGACAAAAACAGTAAATTAAGTCATGTTTCTAAGGAACAGCAAGCAGAGCAATTTTACTAGGCCACAACACGCATGCAGAGGAGTAATATGTAACAAGGCTGGCAAGTTAAGATGGGGCCAAGTTGTGAAAGGCTTTAAATGCTTTTGAATTTTAAAAAGTGATGTATATTATAGCATACATATGCAGAAAAGGCAGACTGATGTAATGTAAGGAGGACTGGTCCAAGGTCAAATCCTGACTCTGATACTTATTAACTAGGTGACATTATGGAAATCATTTAAGACTCAGTTTCCTCATTTGTAAAATGAAAATAATGATATACTTGATGTGCTTCACAAAGCTGTTATTTTTGTTACCTTTAAACTTGTATATATTTATATGGCACCTATTGTTATAAAAGGAAGATTCAACTTCCTGACTTCAAATCTAACCTCAGATACTTATTAGCTGTGTGACCCTGGGCAGGTCACTTAACCCTGTTCATCTCAGTTTCCTCATCTGTAAAATGAGCTGGAGGTTGAAATGGCAAACCACTCCAGTATGTTTGTCAAGAAAAACCCAAATGGGGTCATGAAGAGTAGGACACAAATGAAAATAACTAAAGAACAACAAAATTATTGTAAAAAAACCCACTGAACTAGGATTCAGGTTCTGGTTCCCAGCTCTTCCAAGATTTTGAATAAAGCCTTGGCTCTGGAGCCAGGACCTAGGTTCAAATCCTTTCTCTGCCACTTAATGATTATGTGACCTTGGACTTTCCAAAAGTCATTTAACCTTCCTGGGTCTCAATTTCATCATCATTATCATCATATGAAGGAGTTGACTAGATGGTCTCAGAGATCTCTTTATCTCCAAACCTATGATTGTCTGAATTTCCTTTCTGTGTCTCCATTTCCTTGTTTGTAAAATTGAAGAAGTTAGAGTAGAAGCTATCTAAAGCATCTTCCAGTCTTAAGATTCTGAGTTAAGGTAAATAATTAGAAAGTGACACTAAACATGGTTATAATCACTGTTTCACATCACATAGAGGCTGGCTGCATATCCCACAACCAAACCATCAGCACCTAGTCAAGTAAGTCTGTTCTCTTCTAGAAGCGCCTCCCTAAATGTTCCGTCTGAACTAGAAGAAAATTCTCAGGACCTGACTCACAAAACATTATCAATTTGCAATCCCAGAGCCTTGATCCCAGGGGCTCTGAGTTTCACTTAGGAAAACTGACTCTTTCTGTTACTGCTTTTACTAGAGAGAAATGACAGTTTCTTTGTCCATGCATCAGAATGGACTTTTGTTGCAGGTGGTGTTGAACTGTATATAATACTTTCCTATGTCCTAGAAAGAGTTAGCATGAAATAGGGAATAACAATGGGATTTACATAGCACTTTAAGGCTTGCAAAGTTCTTACAAATATGATATTGTTTTGTCCTCCAAACAATTTTGAGAGATAGGGGGTACTGTTATCCCCATTTTGTAGATGAAGAAACAGAGGTTAAGTGACTTACCTGTGGTTCTACAGCTATTAAGTGTCTGAAACTAGATTTGAACTCAGATCCTTCTAACTATTTGTAGCACTCTATGCACTATGTCCCCGAGATAAAGTGTTTGACTTTGTGATAGTTTAGGTTTGACTTATGCCTTAGATACACTGGCCAAATCAATTAGCTTCTAAGATCCTTAATATTTTCATCTTTTAAATAGAGATAAAATTACTTGCACTACCTACCAAATGAGGTCTATTAAAGAGGGGAAGGGAAGGGAATAAGCATTGATAGAGAGCCTACTATGCGTCAAGCACTGTGATAAGCTCTTTATGAGTATTATCTCATGGAATCTCCTTTAATTTATGAATTGTTCTTATGAAGAATAGTATGTGATAAATGATTTAATACTTGGGACAAAAGTTTCAATTGATACCAGAAATCATTTCAGCCAGGGGCTAATGCTAAAGCTCTTAAAACATAAGGTTCAAATCAGAGGGCTGTCCTGCCTTCTCAGGCTATAGGCTTCTTAACAAGGAAATTAATACATGTACATAATATAAATGCTTGTCCTCAGAAGGAGAGCCACCCAGACTCACCTGTGCAAGGTAGCCATGTTCATTGGCATTGAAGTGCCAATGTGGGGCACGGAGGCCATTACTTTTTATTCTCAAGGTTCCAAAAGTCATTTGCGATCGCTGCTTATTCAGGCTGGTGCCAAAGGCCTCTTCTTCAGCACTGAGGTAGTCCTTGATATTATTCCGGTATCGTGCCCATTGGATAGCACCACCTGGGAAATCAAATACCTAGAAAACCATGGACAAAAGGAACCATCAGCAGGAAGAATATCATGTTTGAGGTTTAGAGTCACTGTGGACCTGTTTGTTTGGAAGGGGGAATGAAAGATGAGAAATCAGGTCAATTTTTTTTTTTATTCCTAAATGTTTACTCTGTTCAAGGCGCTATGCTAGGCACTAAGAATAGTCTGACACTCTAATACAGTGGTTCTCAACCTTCCTAATGCTGCGACCCTTTAATACCCATATGTGGGCATATCTGCATGTGGGTGGACCCCCCCTAGACACAGACAGAGGAGTACTCTCTCTGTTCCTAAGACTATTGAAAATATGTGTTTTCCAGTGGTCTTAGGTAAACCCCAGAGGGGTCACAGCCCACAGGTTGAGAACCGCTGCTCTAAGGGGTCTATGAGCTCACTGATAAGAGTATTCTTTCCTGTGATGCAGCTTACTGCCAATCTTATGCAATTCTCCTCCATGTCCTCCCATAAATTCACCACAGGAGAGCCACCCAATGTGCCCAGGACCTTCCCTCAGTTCTTCTGACATTGCAAAGATACCAGTCCCCACAACAATATAATTTTTTTGTCCTTGAGAAATTTATCATGTCATTCAAGGATAAACGGTTGTTCAGTCACGTCTGACTCATGGACTATAGCACACCAGGCCATTCTCTCCTCTACTCTCTCCTAAAGTCTGTGCAAGCTCATGTTGGTCACTTCCATGGCACTGTCTATCTATCTCATCCTCTGCTGTCTCCTTCTCCTTTTGTATCCAGTCTTTCCCAACCTCAGAGTCTTTTCCAATGGCTCTTGTCTTCTCATTATGTGGCCAAGCATTTAAGCTGCAGCTTCAGGAGTTAACCTTCCACTGAAGAGTCTGAGTTGAGCACTGACAGATTTGATGTGTTTGCTGGCCAAGGGACTCTCAAAAGTCTTTTCCAGAACCACAATTTGAAAGTGTCTGATCTGTGGTGCTCAGTTTGCTACCAGAAAATCTTTATATCTTATTGAGTCATATCCCCATATGGAATTTTCTTAGGGAAGATACTGGAATGCTTTGCCATTTCCATCTCCAGTGGATTAAGTCAAACAGAGGATAAGTGACTTCTCCAGGGTCACACAGCTAGTATCTGAGGCTAAATTTAAACTCAGGTCTTCATGACTCAAAGGTCAGTACTATAACCACTGAGCCACCTAGCTGCCTCAGGAAAACAAAAAATAAAACAACAAACAAACAAAAGAACCAAACCCATAGCTTTGACTATATAGACCTTTGTTGGCAAGATGATATCTCTGCTTTTTAGTACACTGTCCAGATTGGCCACAGCTTTCCCCCAAGGAGTGTCTTTCATTGCCCTCTATGGTGATCTTTGAGCCCAAGAATCTTAAATCTAACACTGCTTCCATTTCTTCTCTCTCTGTTTGCCAGAAGTGATAGGACCACTTGCCAAGATCTTAAATCTTTTGATGTTAAGCTTCAAACCAGCTTTTACATTATCATGTACAGAAAGAAAGAGAAAGAAAGAAAGAAAGGAAGGAAGGAAGGAAAGAAAGAAAAAGAAAGACAGACAGAAGGAAAGAAAGAAAGAAAGAAAGAACGAAAGAAAGAAAGAAAGAAAGAAAGAAAGAAAGAAAGAAAGAAAGAAAGAAAGAAAGAGAAAGAAAAAGGAAGGAAGGAAGGAAGGAAGGAAGGAAGGAAGGAAGGAAGGAAGGAAGGAAGGAAGGAAGGAAGGAAGGAAAGAATTAGGTTAAGATAGAATAAAATGAGAGCAGTGGAGAGAACCAGGAGCCTGGAGCAGGAAATTAGAGTGGATCAGTTATGGTTCATAGAAGGAG
>CM053594.1:289086296-289106213 GCA_028646575.1 Pseudocheirus occidentalis | reverse complement strand
CAAGGGAGGAATCAAAAGAATCTAGAATTTAAAGTTCTGCAATATCTGCAACTAGGAATTAAGATATAAAGGGGCTGGGATAGGGAGACTCTCCCTGCCCTACCAGAAAATAAGAGAGCAGAGCAGGGGAGGGGCTTTACAGTGGGATTGCTATTTTAGGGGTGGGGCAGGGGCAAGACGGGGAGAAAATTTGTAATTCAAAAATGTAATGAAAATGAATAATGTAAACAAGAAAACAAAAAAAAAATAAATTTTAAAAAGTCTCATAAAGAACAATTCTCAATGAGGCAAGATTTGGATGAAAATCAAATTGTTATCATGTGTTTTATTGCTACCAAATGACAACTTTACAAAACCAGACAAGTAACAACATTCAGCTGAAGGGGCAAAAAACATAAAAAATTTCAAGGTCAATCACAGGAAAAATAGCAATAAAGGGGCATGCCTATCATCATCAGATTTCAAAATAACGAGTAATAATCATCAAAACTACTTCATATCATTTAAACAGAAAATTAGATCAATAGAACAAACTGAATTTAAAAAGTAGAGGCAAAAATATTAGCATAGCATTCAAAAATCCAAGTACTCAAATTACTTGGAGGAAAGCAAACTATTCTTAAGCAAAATACAATTTAAAAGAACTTTGAGGTATTACCCACATAACCTTCAAATTGATAATGATGGTCAAGTCAAGGATAAAAATAATCAATGTTGGAGCTAGAAAACAATCTAGAATTATTTAGAAAAGTTGCTAAATTGTATATATGTTTTGATCCATCAAATTTGCTCTGGACATATACCCCAGGAGTTTAATAACTGAAAGATACCATACATATCAGGCACTTTTTGTAGTAACAAAAAACTGAAAATGATTAACCTACAGTGTATTCTGAAAATGTATACCCCACAGCTTATTTATATTACTCCAGTATAAATGCCATACAGGATTATTCCAAACAGTCTCAAGTCATTCCATGGAAAAACTTAGAAAATCCTACTGTTGCCCAATTTAAGTTATATAAAGAATACAATAACAGTAACAAAACGATTGTGGCTGGAGTGGGGAGGGGAGGGGGGAAACTGAAGATGAAATGCCCATAGATTTCTAGCTGTGTGAATCTTGGCAAATCACTTAATCCTGTTTGCCTCAGTTTCCTCATCTGTAAAATGAGCTGGAGAAGGAAGCAAACCACACCAAGTCTCTTTGCCAAGCAAATATCATGAAGGGTCTGGTACAATTAAAAAAAATAACAACATAGTAGGTCTAGTTGTGCTTTCCTCATTATCTATCTATCTATCTATCTAGTGTGACTATGACTCTAGTGCTTATGAAGGTACTGTGTTGCTTAAGCTCCTTTTAGCTTGAATACATAAATTTTGGAGATTCTAATTTTTTGAGCATTTACAATTGGGTCCTGAGGAAATAAAAGATTTTCAGAGAGAATGAACATGTTTTGATTTACTCCCTCTTAATGTCATTTAAAAACTGCTTTTGATATACAGGTGTTTTAATTTAAAACAATAACAACAAAGTGTCTACTTACACTTATGACAGAAATTAGATCTATAAAGAAGCCCAAGGCTACTGAATTTTAATATAGCTGATTAGCTCAATTATTTCAGCAGATAAATTGGCAGCTAAAAAAGCAATGTAATTTTACACTATGGAGAAGTAACATTAAAGATGCATGAGTCTAAGAGGGTTGCATTTTTAAAAAAAAAACACAAATAAAAAGGATCCGCCAGAAAATTTTTTGAAAAGATGGCTTAGTGATCTGGTAAGAGTGAGAAATTACAGGTAGAGACTCCAAAGGCTATTTGAAGGACTATCATACGAAAGAGGCATTAAACTTTTTTCCTTTACCCCAAAAAGTAGAACTAGGAATAATGAATCAGATTTTTGAGGCAAATTTAAAGCTGATACAAGGAAAAACTTCCTAACAATCAGAAACATCCAAATTTAGGGTAGGCTGCCCTAAAATGTCTTTTAAACAGAGGCTAAATAACTACTGAGGATGTTGCAATGAGGATTCCTTCTCAAATATGGGCTAAGATTCTTAGATTCCTTTTAACCCTGAAATTCTATGACTAGGATGAGGTTAGTATGAAAGGGCTGTAGCAATTTCTTAGATATCTTAATACAGTCCCCGGCTCAGGTACCAACTATGGGTGATCAGACTTAATTAATACCATAAATCTGACTGTACCCCAAACTATCAAAAATCCTATGTAAATAGTCAACCATATCCCTCAAATGATCATTATGACAGTCACAGAAATTCACCCACCCTTCCAGGTGCTGGGCTCTTTCAATATGTAGACCATAGGCTGGGTCTTATATAGTCACCATTCATGGTTCTGCTAATATTTTCTGTTCTGGCAATAGGGCTGAACACTTGCAGTCTATTTTATGGGGCACCTTCCATTTATAGCAACAGTATAACTATTATTTTAAATACCAACAAGTTAATATCTAAAGCAAATATACCACAATTTTATAGAATTTTTGTTATACATCTCTATTTTTAAAAATTTTAGGCATAGTAAAATTAACTTAAAACTAGTTTACTTTGTACTTCTAACATTATTTCATTACATTTTATTTCCTTATCATGGTATCTCCCTAATAAAAATATAAGCTCAATGAAGTTGAAGGACATGTCTTATTTATTTATTTTTTCTAACTGACAACTGACACATTGCTCTAAACAGAGTAGGTGCTTAATAAATGTTAAGTTGAATTTACTGGATATAGTAATAAAAACTAGGAGATTTTTTTAAAACAAGTTCACAGATCTTATAAAAAAATCAGTCAAATATTTGCTTACTTGTTTAATCTCTTCATCTTGTTCAGCATATGCATACCGATTAAAACTTTCTTGCACTGCTTGAAGGTTAAACAACATTTGTTTCAGAGCTTCAACAGGACCATGATGTTTACCTCCAGACAGCGTACTTCTCTAAAACCAAAACATATGCTTGACCTTCCAAAGTCACATAGTATTAATTTTAAAAATCCACCTACTACTTTTATCATAGAATTTTTTGCTGGAGAAGGACTACAAAAATCACCTTGTACAAGTCCTCTATTATTTATTTATAAATTACTTATTTTGGTTAACAATAACAGCAGATACTTAAATACTGCTTTACAGTCATAAAAGTGCATGTCACTTGACTGTCACAACCACCCTTGTGAGGTAGATAGGTAAAATATTATTATTCCCATTTTAGAGAAGAGGAAATTGAAGTTCAAAGACTTGGTTCAAGGTCATATAACTAGTTACTGGCAGTCAGGACTAGAACATGGGTCATCTAACTTTCAAATGGTCTTATTATATTAACATGCCTGGATAAGACTTGTGTTAACAATATTTTAAAATTCATTCTCAGTGTTGCCTAATAATACCCATGCCCCAATTCTTGCTGCCTTCACTAACTGTAAAAATAAGACAGTTATAAAACAGGATTGCCTCTGCTATCCAATGTTTTATAAATTCCTTTTAAAAGTCTGTGGTAATGATCAAGTCATTATTTTCTAACTGCCAAAGGAAGTGTTAAACGCGCTAACATTTCAACAAAACGTCCAACAGGGTCAGCAAAAATGAAAGAACAAGAATGACTTAACGGCTCTTTCTCTCTCGTAATCAGAAATTAGGTAGATAGTAATTAACTGCCCTTTTAACTTTTAATAAACTGAGGAGGTACACAAAGTAAGGAAAAGAAACACTGAGTCATCCCCTGACCTTTACTAGAAATATTTGGGGGGGTGGGGGTAGAAACACATCAACAAACATTTATTGTGCACCTACTACAGCACTTTGAGCATAATTCTACTCATGTTAATGGAAAGATTTTGAATGATTCTACATAAACTATCAAGAAGAGGGCATCAATATAAGACTCCTTAAACAGTTTTGAGGCACAAATCTCCAAATAGTCATATTTAATTTGAATATTAATCCTAATGTGTCAAAAATGTGACTTCAATGTATATTTACAATGGCTAGCATAGTAGTTTCATTTTCATGTTGATCAAAGCTGAATTTGCATGTTCTACATATAATTTTTGTTGAATACGCATTTTCTCATATAGTAACTTTGTAATATGTGTGTGTGTGTGTGTGTGTGTATATATATACATATACATATATATGTACCACTTCATAGGATTGGTACACAATTTGTGATTTTAAATTATTATATAGGTTTAAAGAAATATGTCAGTAACATCTATGATTAATATGATGCCAAGTCCTTGGTCAGAAACATAATGTCCCAATGCTAATACTGTGACAATAAGAAAATAAAATTCACTTTACTAAGACTTACTTTCTAACACTGTTTACAGGAATTCAGTAAAAAAAAAATTTTTAAGTCTGTTAGAGTTATAGTCACAGTTCTTACACATTTTATAGTATCTTACATAATCCTATTAGTAAGTTCAGATAAATTTTGCTCCCCTTTGAAACTAATATTGTCACAAACCTCCTTTACAATTCATAAAAATTCAACTTGACTTACCGGATTACCCTTATTTAAACAATCCTCAAGGAACTCATGAACACGTTTCACTTTTACGATTTGTTGAGGTCTTTCACCACTATCCACAGGCACAGGTGATTTGCTAAACAGAAATACAGGGCAAACAAGTAATACTAGCATCTAGAGGTATAATTTCATTAGCCACAAATTATGATAAAGCCTTACTAATTTCAAACTAGCAACAACAATATAAAATATTGAAAACCACAAAGTAGGCAAGGCCATTTTAAAAAGAAACACAGTTTTATTACTTCTAAAGATAGATGATAGTTTAAACTAATTTCACATCTGTGTGGATATTCTAACTGGGTAAATGGATATATCTAATGATCTTTTAAACAGGACTTCAGAAATCGAATTTGCACAATTAGTATGCAATATAAAGATGGAGCTGCTTTAAGTAAAGTAACCTTGTTTGTCTATGTTTACCTATCA
Source organism: Pseudocheirus occidentalis (assembly GCA_028646575.1). NCBI lineage: Eukaryota > Metazoa > Chordata > Mammalia > Diprotodontia > Pseudocheiridae > Pseudocheirus > Pseudocheirus occidentalis. The sequence goes on along the minus strand of CM053594.1, from coordinate 289,101,230 downwards.
AAAAATTGAAAAAAGTACAGTCTGAATTGATGAGTAATATGTTACTGAAAAGCTCAGTGAATATAGAATGATGTTGGAAAATCATAAGGAAAAGAAGAATGATATACTTCAATATAATTTTAAATTACCTTATAGCTTTCAAATTCTCAAGGTATAAAATAAAGCAAATATACTCATCTGATCTAAGGCAACTTGGATTCTGGAAGATATGGACAACTTATTAGCTATGTAGCCCTTGGCAAGTCATTGATAATAATAATAACTAGCATTTATATATGTATATATAGATACAAATACATGTATATATATATATATATTCACATATATATACATATACACACACATGCACACACATGCACAGATTCTGCAGAGCTTTAACTAAACTATCTAATTCGATCCTCAAAAGCATCCTGAAAATTAGGTGCTATTATTATCTTCATTTTATAGATGTGTAAACTGAAGCCGATAAATTGGCTTAACCTCTACAATTCTCAGTTCATCTTTAAAATTAAAGGGTTAACCTTTGTGTGAACTGTGTCATCTAAGGTCTCATCTAAATCCTAAAACTATAATCCTATGATTTCTATGTCACACATAAAAACAATTTTAACATTTTAGTGTCACATTGTTCATGTAAACAAAAATGGAGGAAGAAAACACAAAATAATTTAAGTCGAAATTCTAAGGAGCACCTAGAATCTGTAGGGGTCTCTGAAAATATCTAAAATTCAATAATTCAGGATGTTTTAGATTATATTGGTAGGCAATATAGTTTAATTTTAGATGTTAATGCCAAATCTGTTAGACACAAACAGACCTTCCACTGTATCAGCCCCCAAACTGTATTCACATCTTACAGCCCAACAGGTTAATTTCCCAAATATATTTTTCCAGAGTACCTGACAATCCCAGGCAAATTTCTTTGTTCCACATGAGAGCTGCCCTTTTCATAAAATTTCAAAGCCAGTTGGGACTTTAAGAGATGACTGAATTCAACCTCCTGCTTTCACATACTTCAATTACTAATTATTTCCTCATATCCTGTTTTCAAGACAATCATTCTATACTTATTTAGCCTTTCTTTATTTTAAACTCAAATTGATATTTACGGAGTAACTACTAAATGCTTAGAACTATACTGAGCCATGAATGATCCCTACAGCCAGGGTTACAGGCCTACTTTCTATTCCTTCTCTCTCCCTGGAAAAAGTTCTTGAACTTTCCCCCTCCAATATTTGCCCATACTGTTTCCTCTTTTAGAATGCCCACCTCCCTCCAATTCTACCCATTCTTCAAGTCCTAGTTCAAATCTCACCTTTATAAAGCTTTCCTTTACCCCAACCAATAATAATCTCCCTTTTCTGCATTCTCACTTTATTGTCCATACTAATTTGTTTTCTTTTTATGTATAATATTTCTCTTTAAACGGTAAACTCCTTGATGGCAAAAAGTTTACACACACACACAGTTCTAGAAAATAGGTGCACAAAATATTAATACTAACCATAATGGAATGATATTCTGTTTTAGGTGTTCTTAACCTAGGGTTCATGAGCCTGTTTTTAAAACTATTTTGATAACTGTATTTCAATATAAATTATGATCTTTGTAATCCCATGTACTTTATTTTATATATTTAAAAACATTATCCTGAGGAGTACATATGCTTTATCAGTCTGATACAAAGGTCCATGATACAAAATAGGTTAAGAACCTGTTCTATTTGGAGATTAACAGAATGGAGAACTAAGCAGGAGTCAGCAGCCTTGTTGGGAAAAGCAAATGCACATACAACATCCTTTCTTATTCAGATTAACAAATATTTCTTCCTTCTCTATTTCCTTCATTCTTATTATTTATACCTTAAAGAGAATAGGATAATATATAGCAGAGTTGTATAATTTAAGTTCCAAGTACACCACAAAGGAAATACAGAAGGAAAAGGTTATAGAATCACAGATCAGAGCTAAAAGGGCTCTTTCTGCATTTATGATTATTTCTCCACTTAACATTCCTTTGACTGGAGTCAAGCTTGGCCTTTACAAACAGAAGGCCCTCTTTCCTCCAAAATTATTAATAGTTACTAGTAAATCTTATTTTTATACCCACTGCAATCTCTTCATACCCCTGATAATACATGAAATGTCACATAAAGGCATGTGTAAAACAAATAGTCTTTACTCCTTCAAAATAAGAAAGAATGGGCTTATTTTTTCACCTTTTGGAATAAAGAGGGAAAAAAGTGGAAATTATATGTTGTTTGGAGTTATAAAACATCATATTACCTTGTGGTCCAAATAAGAATCAATTTAAAATATAGAAGACTTAGTACTAAAGGTATACAATAACCATTTTTGTGTTTATATATAGGGTGTCCTAAAAGTCTTAATCTTAGACTTCTGGGTCATTCTGCATAAAGTCCTTTTAGCTGAAAAACTGCTCCCATAGCAAATTTTCTTAACTGCAAATCTGACCACATGACTTCTCTACTCATTCCTGTGGCTTATTGCCTCTATGATAAAATACAAATTCTTTGTTAGCTTTTAAAATTCTTCACAACCTTGCTCCATCATATTTTTCCAACCTTACTACCTCTCTGAAATGCAGCCAAAATGGCTTTTTCTCTGGCTGAATACAATAGACACTATATTCCATCTGTTTCCATGCATTTGTACCAAGATGTCATGTCCCATGCCTGGAATTCACTCCTTACATCTATCTCATAGAGGCCATCTTTTCCCTTAAGATGGAGCTTAGGCCCTATCTTCTGGATGAAAGTTTTACTAATTCCTCAACTGTCAGCATCCTCCTTCTTAAATTAATTTGTATTTAACTACTTTATGCTATCTCTCTTTCTGTCTCCCCCATTAAAACGGCACTGTGAATATAACAGTATTCAGTCTTTCTGCTTGTCTCTCCAGTAAGTGCTTAATAAAGACTGGTAGATTGATTTCTATTTTTTTCCCATCCCAATATATATTCCAATAATCACTACTGCTTACTCACAAAGTAACCGGACTATATTCCCATGATCTTTCAGCTTCTAGTTTATCTAGTGAGCAGGGACTGACATCATTTTTCATGGCACTCGACATTCCTTCAGAAGAACGTTCAAGAGTTCTCTTGGCCTTCAGGATAAGCAATTCTATTTTGTCATCTATTTTTTTTTTGAAAAATAAAATTAGATATTTAAGTGAAATGCAATATTGTTACTCCATAAAGATAAAATATCACTCAGATCACAGATTCATACAATTTGAAATGTGCTAAGCAGTGATTTTTTTAAAACATGTTAAAATTTTGACATTTTAGAGAAACAAAAAAGAAAAAAAAAGCATTCAAAAGAATATGTAAACTTAATTCCATAAAGGGTTAAATATAAAACTTCCTCCATGTTATTAGCAAGTTTCTCAATTTAATAGCAAAAATGTAAAAGAAAAGTTACCACTGAATGGCTTTTTGGATTGCCCTGAGAAAGGTATACTCTCATACTGAAATTGACCAAGTTCACAACTGTGTTTACTATTAACTAATACTTTGTTACTTGCAGAGTCTGAAATGCTACAGTGGTTAAGCAAATGTTCATAATCATCCAATTTATGGGCAAACTGAGTTTTCCTTTTCTCCATATAAAGGTGTTCTTTTTTTTGCATCAGAGAACTACTTTGACTGGATGAATCAGGTAACAGATCTTGATCGTGCAGCCAAAGAGGATAACTGTAATCAGGAATACTAGTTATCCCTGACACATTAAGGTCTGACTTCTGGCTAGTAAGCCATCTTGGGTAATTTCTTCTAGTATGGGGCTTTGAATTTTCTTTGGGAAAAGGCATCTCTGAAGAATATTCTGATGATGGAGAAATATATTTGCAATGTTTATTTGAAGCATTTTTTATCATACCACAATGTTTTTCATTGGTATCTGAGAACTGAGCAGGGGTAAACAGGTCCTCATTTCCCACAGGATTGCAAAAATCTAGAAAACTAAGATTCCTTTCATTTTCTGATGAAGTTTTTTTAAGAAGTCTTCTGTCCTTTTTGCTATTTTGATGTAGTGATCCAATATAAGTATTGGTAGGCAGTGATCCATCTGGTGGAAAATGTACTAGATCATCAGTTGTTAGGCTAATAGAATCTATGTCACGAATCCTCTGGTTTCTACAAGACAACTTTGATCTTTTGCAGTCAAAGTCTTGATAACCTAAAAAAAAGCATATTACATATTTGTGTTTATCCTTATGTTTCATATAGAAATAAAAAACTGGGTTATGATAAAAAAAACTGGGTTTTTTCCCCTTCTCTCCTCCCCCAAAACGCTTTACAATTAAAAATAAAGTTATCTATGGTTCACAATGACATTTCACCTCATTCTTTTTGTGGGCCATAGGTCACTGTCATTCTGTTGTTTTACTTATTCCAATTTTTCTCTATTCTCTTTTCTTCTTCCCTACATTTTTTCTGTTTCCAGTTATTTCAGTGGGGCTGTTTCTTCCATTCTCTGCCTTAAAGTGTAAGTAGAAAGCCTCCTAGTCTTTAAACGTCCCCTTCCAGTTCCCTGTCAGTACCATTTTTGGTACTTTTTTGGAAGAGAGGATTCAGGCCAAGAATTTGGAAGTGCAATATTTCTAATAATAGCAAAACACTATCATGGATTAATTGAACATTTATATTTTATCTTATCAAAACTGGTGTAAGAGGAGGGGGGTAAGGCACAGAATCAAAGAACTGTTGAATTAGAAAGGAATCAGAGATCAAGTAATCCAAACTCTTTTTTAATAGATGAGGAAATCAGGACCAAAGAAGGCAGGTTAAATGACTTGTTTAAGGTTATTAGTGACCAGGCCAGTAACAAAATCCATTTCTAGTTCAGAGTTCCTTCCTGTACAGAGCAGGAAGGTAACCGAATAGAAGACTTACTCCCATAAATTACCCAATGCATTTTATCCTCTAGCTTCCTCTTTTCACTATCAATGAAAAGAATCATAGAAATGTCAAAACTCAAAATGTTATTAGAATCAGAGTACAATGGACTCAAAAAGAATCTAGGGGAAAAAAAAAGCTAGGGAACCAAGTAAATACATAATGATTTTATGTAAGATCAAGTTTTGTAAAAGAATTCTTATCTAGCCTCTTTTCCCCACAAAAATTAATCTTCCAAAAGTGTAATACATAAAATTATTATACATAGTTAAAAACATAGCAAAGTATAAGGAAAGCATACCATTTGGGGATTTAGAAAGAAATTTGGAGAACTTGGAATTCTGAGTAAGGTTAAACTTTCTAATACTTTTATTGTGAGACATACAATTTAGCTCAAAATCATCGATGTACGCCTGTAATGCCTGAGAAGCAGAGTTGTAATGCTTGTTTTTATATTTTATAGAGTCACTGGAGTCAGAGGAATTACTGCTGTTCAAGCTGCAATTTGCTAGAAGAGAAGATATTGTAGATTTAGGAGGACAAACGCTGCATTTTTTAATTGGCTTTGCCATGGTTTTCTCAAAATAGGTTCCTAGTTCCATTCATCTTTAAAACAAAAACAGTAAACACACAAAAAAGGTACATGAGATTTGAGTTCAAATAGCTACACTAATATAAACTATAAAGCTGGAGTTCTTAATCTTCTTTGTATCATTGATTCCTTTGCCATTCTGGTAAAGCCAGATGGCTTTAAATGGATAAAATACAATAAAAAGGAAACCATTATTGAAATACAGTAATCAAAATATTAAAAAGACAAGTTCATAGACTCCAGGGTAATGAACTCTCCTCTTTAAGGATGAAACAGTTATCCTTAATAAGATTCTCAAGTCTTATATAGAATGTCCCAAAAGACTTTTAGGATGCCCCATACAGTAGCTACTCAACGTTAACTTTATTGTTAGGGATAACACTATTTTAGAAAGGGAACCAAGAATATAAGGAATATCTAATGATAAATAAGTACATTTTTGATATATTTACAACATACTTTATTAAATTATTAGAATTTGAATCTTTAGTTATCTTGATATAGTATATTAAAGCCTAGCCATTCTCCAATGTAATGCTGTAGATCTCAATATTCATCAGGCAAGGATGGAGAAAAGGCCAGCTAGGAAGTAAGAATTATGGTCAAAGCTGTGAAATCTGAGTAGAAAGTTTGGTGAACTAACAAGAGCCCAAATGGAAACTAGTGGCAGATGTGGTGAGGAATATCTCCCAGATATTTGCTACTTCTTTCTACAGTACATAGGTGAGAATAACAGCAGTATCTAATAACCAATATCGCAGTGAGAAACAGATCAGAAAACTGGACCAAGGTTTCTGGCCCATCTGTCCTAGGCACCAGTATTTTGGCCAAAGGGTCAAACCTTATGCCTGAATACAATATGAGCAGAATTATATGCCTGTTATAACACTACTCTCAGTCTAAAAGGTTTAAAGTTTTCATCAATGTATGTTGAAAAACAGCATTAATTTGATTCAGCACATAAAATGAGAGTACCAAACAGTACTCACTTTTTTAAGGTCCTACAAAATACAAGTGATTGCTCTGTTGTATTTTCATAGTGATGCATTCTATGACATCACAACACAAAGCATTCTCTTCTAGCAGTATTTTCCAACCTTTAAACATTCCTCTGGAGAAAAAAAAAAGTGGAACTGAGAAGGGAAAAAATGTAAAGGAAGACATTTAAATGAGGGTGGGAGAAGAAACAATAATCAAAATAGCTACTAGGCATAGAATCATAAAAAACTGATTTAAAATAACATGGGATAACATACTGGCTGTGTGATTTGACAAAGTCACTTAACCTCTGTGCCCCACCCAACTCTTAACAACTGAAGTTTCAGTAGCTGATCTAACTGCATAGGTAAAAGGAGTTCCCTACACTGGCATGAAATCAGTTTTTGCCTGGGGAAAAAAATGAATTGGTGGTATGAAAGTTTCTAAAATCTTTCTCTCATAGATTTTCATAGCAGTAGAAGCCTATTTTGAAAGTCCTTTAATTTTTATAGATTGTTAGGCTTCGACATATATACACATATATGTGTGTGTATACCTATTATATATATATATATACTTTTTTTTTTCACTGTAATTTTTATGGAGGATAATACTTAAGTCAAAAAGCCTGTCCAGAGTCACTTAATTTGTTAAAGGCCAAGTAGGCTATGGAATCCAGGTCTCCTTTCAATATTGACCAAGCCCAGTGTTATAAGTAAGAGAAGCTAGAAAAATAGTTTAAAGCTTACATTTCCTTAGATTTTATTAGTGGTCACTGAAAGGAATAGGGAAAGAAGTACTGTTCTATTATTACCTGTGCTAGTGGTTTTCTCCATAATGACAAATTGTCATTGTTTAAAAATTTTTTAATGTGCATACATAGCACAGTCTGTCTTTACCTTAAAGAATTATAAAACATATGCTGTGGATTTGTAGAAACCACACCAATAGTTGCCCTTTTACATAAAACTAACTAGCCATGAAAAGTAATTTTTTAAAATGTTTCTTTCTAGTCATCAGTAAATAAACAAACATTTGTTAAGCTCTATGTGCCATGGACTTTGATAATCACTGGAGATTTAAAACTATGGTCCCAGCCTTCAAGGAGCTCATATTAGGATATGAAAACAACTGTCTACATACAAAATATATACAGTCAATGGAAGGGACTGGCAATGAAGCTATTCCCTTTATCTTTCATAGGTATCCTTTTAATCAATGTGAATCACTCCAACTTTTTTCAGTGCTTAAGTTCAAATTGATATTACTTACTTCCTTTCAAGGAAATTTAAGTGTTTTAGAAATAAATTCATTTAACTCTTTTCCACTACTAAAATAAAGAGATGATCCCTGTCAACCTTACAACACTAACAGTACTTATGCTACTTCAGGAAAAAAAATGAAGTTATCATCTCAGAGTTTAATGTCATTCTTATTCTATTTATAACATAGTAATAACTAACAAATGTGCTGTACAAAATGCAAAGGAACTTAATTTTTAGCATTTATATCCACTCGTATTGTAAAATTAAAATAAAATTTACTTCCTTGTATTAATCACTTTTCAGTAAAAATGTTTCTTATAAAACTAATTTTATATAAAGTTATATTAATAATAATTTAATTTTTATTAAAAATGTCCCAAGTTCTATAACTGGATAAGAAAGTAAAAAAGCAAAATGCTTAAAGACAAAGATTACGTGTATGATTAGCAATTAATGTGGCAGGGACCAAGGAAAGGACAAGATGGATGTAAATTATTCTTCTAATTTTTCTGTCTTCTTCTACAAGCACAGAACTGCAGGAGGTAAGCTATAAGTTACCTGACATCCTGATTCCCTGCATATTCTCCTACTGATACACAAGCTTGATTTTACCTGTTTCTCAAAATGCTGCTTCCATATCCCATTGTTGCAGAAAGCTCAGCAAACATCAAAGAACCTGCCTAAAAAATTCTTTAGTAGTCGATGAATAGACCACCCTATGACATGCAATTAATTGCCAAAGGAATGAAATAAAAACAAGGTTTCAGATATTCCTTCACAGTTTGGCTTCAGAAAATTATTTTTCATGGAATTACTCTTTTCAGAATGTGCAAGTATGTGGCTATGCTCGCTATTACTTTAGTCGACAACCATCAATATTGATTTTTTTTTTGCTTTTTTTTGGAGGGCAGTTGGGGTTAAGTGACTTGCCTAAGGTCACACGGCTAGTTTTTTGTGTTAAGTGTCTGAGGCCGGATTTGAACTCAGGTACCCCTGATTCCAGGGTCGGTGCTCTATTCACTGCCCACCTAGCCTCCCCCCTCAATATTGATTTAAATGTAAAATGATTTCTAGAAAAATTTCCATTAACACAAGGAAAGTTGAGCATTAAACAACACAGATAAATACAATCGTCTATTTGGACTATACTAACTTGTCCTTCCCGTTTTTTTCCTTAACTTCAGAGCCTCCTCAAGACTCACAATTGCTACACCCATCCCCTCCCCCCCACCCCCCGCCTTGGATGACTAATCTCCTCTCCTCCTAGCAGGAACTCCCGGCGCAGAATACATTAAATATATTTCTTTCATTTAATAACCACTTACTGAGAAGCTTCTTTATGTACACAGCTCTTGTACGAACTGCTAAGTCGCGAGTTTGTCTCCAATGTGACCTATTAGGCCCTTCTTCATCCTCACAAACTAGACCCTGGGGGCACGCCCCCCGCCCCCAGTTCCCGCCTGATTCGCTCCCCCTCCCCTCCCCCTTCGTCCTCCCGGCACATCTCCTGATCTCCCGCAACTTTCTTTCTTGTCCCACGGGCTCAGCCACTTGCGGACTGTGCCTCCTCCACGCCCGCCCCCTCCTCTTCCTCCTCCCTCCGGGTCCCAGAGGGGCGTCAGCCGCCCCGCCCCCAGGAACCCCGCGAGCTGCGGCCTCAGGGAACCGTCGTCGCCAGCCCACCTTCCCGGTCATTCCCAGGCCCCAGCCACCACACTACACAAAAGGGGACCCACTTCCGTGACCCCGGCCCGATGCTTGGGGCATCCATGGCTCCGGGGCGGGAGCGACGCATAACCCCCACGATCGCACCTCGTAGCCCCGTCACAGCGGAGGGCGGCGCGTCGCCCGCCCTTTCTTTCAAACCGACGTCCAAGTTGGAGCTCGGGCTGCACGCATGCGCGGCATTGGTTCGCTTTGGGGGGCAAGAGGGTGGGAGGCTTGGATGGAGGAGATGTGGAGTAGGGGGAGGTATGTTAGGCGCGGCGCCTTCTGGGAGTTGTAGTTTTATCCCACCATCCCCCTACCCCGACCCACCCCCATGCCTCCTGCTTTGGTGGGGGTGGTTCTGGACCACTACAACCTGCTCTGCCCTCCTCCCCACCTCCAGTTCATCCTCTGCACTCTTCCATCACCGCGACTCATCATCCAGCTGGGGCCGGAGACAGGCCCTTACTTTTGCCTGATCTCAGAGTCTGTGTGAAGGGAAGAGGTGAGCGAGGGGTCCCTAGGGCTCTGTATCTGCTGCTGCTGCTGCTGCCGGGAGAGACCCAGCCCTGCAGCCCCAGTTCCTCCAGGTGAGCCTCAGATTCCTCCTTACCCAGATCCCCTCCAAGAAAAAGAGCCCTTGAATGAATGGAGACACCGCCACTTGGTCTCACTGACCTCCCCTTCTGTGGGATATCCAGAGATACCCAACACCCCACTCCCCGATCTTCTCCCTCCTCCTTCCCACTCACCCCACCCTTTCCCTAGGCATCAAGCTCTCCGGCCTGAATCTTGCCTGACAAGGTAGAACCAGCACTGAAGGAGAGTGATTGGTGCTGGATTTTCCATAAACGCCTTCGAGAAGCTGACTCCCAGGGAAGGATGAAAATATCCCAAGCCCAGATTGGAGTCACAGGCATGTCAGAAGAGGGATTATGTCAAATGTTGATTCAAAAACTGCATTTAAAAAAAAAGTGTCTGCATGTTAAAGAGGGAAGGTGGGGAAGACGTGTCTAGTTTCAGATGGTGTTGATAGTTTAAAAGGACATGCTCTTTTTAAGCTTTTTTCCACTCATTAAATTTGGAAAGATTACCCTTAATTTCTAATATGAGTAAATTTCAGCTGATCCGACATAAATACCACCAGGTAAAACATAACTTAATTTTCCCTTCCTCTCCTCTGACCTGTAATAGAATCAAATAGCTTTGATTTTAAAAAGTTTTTTAATCCTTTTATGCTCTATTTTCTATTTGGCAACTCTCTCAAATCCAAAGCTATAAAACTGTGATACCTCTCCATATCAGTATATATGCATATATGTCCTATTCGATATCTATTGGACATATATGTATATAGACTTGTACCTATACATATATGTGTATATGTATACACCTATACACACACTCTCTAAGACAACCACAAGCCAATATTCAAAAAGCAAGGTTTGTCAAATATGTGAAAATATAAAAGTCAATGATGTGATTTTGAGAAGTTTATTTTAACTTTAAATAACTTTTTAAAGAGATTGTATTAAGCGTTTTATTATTTAAGGATTTCCAAAAAACTCTTTCCTGTTAATTTGATTTCAAAATTTTCCCATACACTATCTTTTTAGAGTTCATGGTAAGATAGCTCTTCATTTAATTTCATAATCAGTAGGACTGCCATGTCTCACCCCTTTCATACCCTTGATCCTCTTAAGTCAGTCCTTCCTTCTTTCCATCCTTCCATCTTCCCTCTCTCCCTCCCTTCATCCTCTTCCTCCTCTCCTTCTCTCCACATGGGGAATCATACCCTTACCTGTGGATGTTCTGCCTACAGGTTTATAAATTTTGATCACTGAAACCTCACAAGATATCTTGGGGTTTATTTTAGAGACTAGATTTTTTTTCCTCTCCCCTACTTATTTATTCTATCATTTAAAAAAAACTGGAACAATTAATTCTTTTGTTCCATATAGTTTCATTTATTATATGTTGAAATACAGCACTGGAAAACCAGGCTTTGATAAAAACCCCTTAGGATTCAAATGGAGTTACTTGACAGCCATATATCCAAATCATTCTGGCTCTCAGTAATTGGCTAACAGTAGGTCCCAGCCCAAGCCTCTTTTGGTCATTATTTGGGTTCATATGGCCCAAAATGAGTATAAAAAGCAATTGTTTCTATTCTAGGGAGAAACCCTGATGGTCTTCCCCTCCCAGCTTGATTTTTTTTAGGAAGCAAACTAAGTCATCTTTTGCCTCATTTTTTACCTATCCTTAAATCACTGAATGGTTCTTGCCTCAGATAAACTGAGGGCTGGGAAAGCCCATAGCTTAAAAAGGCCAAGGGCTCCCTCCTACTGCATCTGGGGTCATTTCCAGTTGTCCTGATCTATGTCTTAGCACTGGACTCAGAGAACCCTGGAGAAGAGAGAGAAGCCGATGACTTTGCACAGCTCTGCCTCCCTTAAATCCAACTCACTTACAAATCTAGACATCACCCTCTGATGTCATTGGTTCTCTTTGAGAGGAAGGACAAACAACAAATGTCAACAAAGCCTCACTTGTAAATGCATGTAAATGTCCACCTCAACTAGGGTTTAAGTTGTAAATAATGGAATATGTTCCTTTATTTTAGAAAAACAGAACAAAAGAATTTATCAGACATAGTAACAAAAGTCATCAAAATTTATTATTTCAATTTAGAGAAATATGTAAAACTTGTAGCAATTCATAATGCATATCCTCAACAGCCACTGGAAATTTGATAAAGCGAACATTTATTAAACACCTACTATATGCAAAGCACTATGTTAGGTTAACTGGAAGTGGAAAGAGTTTCAATAATACATGATCTCTTAAGTCATGAAACCTCCATTTTGGTAGAAAAATAAGACAAATACAGATGACTATAATATATAATACTATGACATGATAAATACATCAGAGAAGTACAAAACAAACTTGTCAGTGTTAGTTTTCTAAGAGGAGAAATAAAACTGTTCCTAGCAAAGGGTGTGAAGACATTTGAATTGGGCTTTACAATCTAGATAGGAAATTCAACCAGCAAAGAAGGACATTCCAAACAGTGAATTCCATGGGGTAAGATAAGTAGGCATGAGAACTCAGGGATTGATTAAGGGACAGAGAATTGTACCAGGTGGCTACAGCAGCACAGAATAAATAGAGGGTAATATTATAAGATAAGGTTGGAAAGATAGGGTGACAACAGAGAGTAGTAGCTTGAGCACCCTGCAAAGGAATTTAAACTTTGTAGACAATAAAGAGCTTCTTGAAGCTTTTTGAGTAGAGACCTAATGTGATGTGGACAAAAGAAAAATTATTTTGGCACTAATATAAAGTCAGGAAGTAAAGGAAGAAGACCAGTTAGAATTTTGCAATAGTCTGGGCCTGGTGGAAGGGGATGTGGGGGGACTTGAGGCCTTGAGGCCACATGTGACATTCTAGATCCTTGGGTAAGAGGCCTTCTGAGTCCCAAGTTTTACAGAACAAATCCTTTTGTTAAGGAGATTTGTTCTGTGAAATTTGGATTCAGTCAAAGGGATCCACTTGAGGACCTAGAGAGCCGCTTGTGGCCTTGAAGCTGCAGGTTCCCCACTCCCTCTGGCAAATAGTACTGAGATTTTGTACTGAAGTGGTCAGAGTGAGAATCAAGATGAAGGAAGGGATCTTTCAGAGATGGAATCCAAAGGACTTGGTAACTGATTTACTTTGAAAGGTAGGCGAGAGGGAAGAATCAAATATAATCACAGATATAACAAAGACAACAATATTCATGTTTTGCCACAGACAGTGAAGTCAGAAGTAGTAATGGTTTTAGAGGAACACGTCTAAATGCGTAGCATTTGAGGAATTGGAGGGATATCTAGGTGAAGTTGTTAGAGATTTGGAGTTGTGGGTCTGCCTCTCAGGAGAAAGGTCAGGAGCAGAATGAGATTTGAGAGTATTCTGCAGAGACAGAGACTGAAAGAGTGAATGAGATTGCCAGGAGACAATGAAGAAAGAAAAGAAGACAGACTTTTAGGGAACACCTACATTATAGGTTCAAATAAAAGGAAAAATAGTTGTTAATAGAATGAGGAGTAGAACCAGGAGAGTATAATGTCTGAAGCCTGTGGATAACAGAATATATAGGGGAAAAGGAATGATCAGAACTTCATATGGGTTGAGGAGGATAAGGACTGAAAAGGGGGAATCAGAAAGTTTTTCGTGACATTTGAGAGAGAATTTGAGAAGACTGATAGGGGTGAAAGCCAGATTGAAAGGATTTGCCGAGAAATTGAGTAGGTGAGGAAGAATAGAAAGCAAATATAAAAAATTTTCACCAGAAGTTTGGAAATGAAAGGAAGGTAAGAGATAGAAGGGTATAAGTCAAAGGAAGACCTTTTCCTCCTCTATCTTCCTCCCTTCCTTCTTTCCTTCCTTCCTTCCTTCCTTCCTTCTTTCTTTCTTTCTTTCTCTTCCTTTCTTCCTTCCTTGGATTGGTGAGAGGGGAGTATGTTTGTAAGCAAGTGGGAAGTATCCACTTGAAAAACAGATTGTAGATGTGTAGTGGAGAAGGAATGATGGAACAGTCTTGAAAAAGTCAGAAGGGAATGGAATGAGGGGAGAAGTAGAGGGATCCTATCTCTTCTATGAGTGGAGAGAACAAAGAAAAAGTAGGTGATGCAGTTGAGAAGGTTTTAGAGAAGGGAAACTGGATTATTCTCTTCCAAGTGGTAGGTCATATGGAGTTGGGGAGGGGGGAAGAAAAGAAAATCAAATGTTTAAAATAATTGCAATGAGGAATGGTATAAGAAGCCAATAGACTAGGAGGCGGAGCCAAGATGGCGGCGTAGAAGCATCAAGGTCCCGCAGCTCCCACACCGCCACCCTAAACACCCATAAAATATGAGCCCAGACAAAGTCTAGGAAAGTCTAGGACTCTCAGACTCACAAAAATACAGAGAACACAGCTCTCGCCGAGACCGCAGCCAGGCCCAGGCGGTGGGAAGGAGCTGAGCCAAGCCCCGCAGCCAGCCTGCAGCACCTCCACATCTGCCAAGGCGTGAGGAGCAGGACGGGAGAGAGGCAGCTCGCACCACAGCGGAGCAGAGACCCGACCTGGCCAGCCCAAAACCGCAGCAGCGGCCAGGCAAGACCTCAGGGAGGCCAGGAGGAGCAGCAGAGCCTCCCAAGCTGCAGCTTGAGTCTACTTCAAAGAAAATCTAAAGCACCGGCCTAAAGGGATCTTTAAATCTTCAGACACAGTTAGTGAAAGTGAAACTTTGAAAATTAATTTGGGGAGTAAAGTAGTTCGGCCATTCTGCCCCCAGGGCAAAGAAGCAGTGGGGGAAGGGAACTGCTGGATCCACCAGCGGCCTTCACCAGGCTGCTTCAGAGCCCCCGGCCTGCGGACTCAGCAGGGGGGCTGAATCGATTGATGAGGGCTAAGTGCTCTTGCGTTGAGTGGCCTGGATCTGGATC
>CM053594.1:289026303-289085796 GCA_028646575.1 Pseudocheirus occidentalis | reverse complement strand
GCAGAGCAGGGGAGGGGCTTTACAGTGGGATTGCTGTTTTGGGGTTGGGGCAGGGGCAAGACAGGGAGAAAATTTGTAATTCAAAAATGTATTGAAAATGAATAATGTAAACAAGAAAACAAAAAATAAATTAAAAAAAAAAGAAGCCAATAAACCAGAGTAGGATTGTTGAGCAGAAGCAAGGCACCAATCAAGGTTATGTACCATGAATTTGTCATGGGTAAAATCAGGTCAGGACTTTCTCCAATAACACTCGGAAGCCCTAGAGTAAGACCAAAGGAATCAGATAGTGAGGGTTATCTAGGGCTGAGGATTTGAAGATCATGAGAAGTCTGAGGCAAAGGTAGTTGTTAGGAGAAGATTAACTGGCAAAGGCCAAATATAGAGGCAAGTTAGCCAGAGTAGTTAATTTAAATGGAATAACTCTTATTATTGTTATTCCTCATGTTGTCAGAACTGTATGTAACTGCAGTATAATAAATGTTTGTCTTTGCCAAGGCAGAAATGTATGTGATGTTTCAATCAAACAGTAAATATTAAGTGCCTACTTTGTGCCAGGCACCATACGGGGTACCAGGGATACAAGTACAAAGAATGAAACTATCCCTGTTCACAATAATGGAGGAGAAATATAAGTATATATAAGAATGAATGTGTATGTTATGCACACATATAAAACAACAAAAAAATAAAGTTAATACGCATATGTACATATATACATATACACACACAGACACATACATAATACAAATTAATTAAATACAAGGTAGTCTTGGAGGGAGAGAACTATGAGTTGGGGGATCAGGAAAGACTTCATACAGAAGTCCCTTGCCTCAACACCTGGAAAGGTTCCTTGTATATGGTAAGAGTTCAATAGATGTTCAGTGTTTGTGATGAATAAAGCCATCATCACTAATTAGTGGAAAAGCACTCAAAAGCATGTTAGCATTACTCACATATTAAAAACAGTAGTTTTTGTTTAAAGAGCTTCCCATTGCTGCAGATTAACTCCATCCTCTTCTTTCTGCTACTGGACACTAAACCTGTTGTTCTTCAAACTCTAGTGATTATTTATTAAGTAATAATTAAGTAATTATTAAGTAATTAAATTATAAAGATTGTATGTGAGTCAGTGCTAGGCCTGCACATGAACTGACTGAAGTTAAAATGCTTTTTTTGAATCTACTCACTATTTTTAAATTTTAAATTCATCAAAAGTTGTGTGTTATAAGAATGTCAGAAAAGAAAGGGGCATGAGGGAAGACTAGAATGCCTGAGGCTGGAATGAGCTATAGAATTAATATTTGTGAAATGTTGGGTGTTTAAGGTAAAGAAAGAGAAAATTCTAGTTAAGCATTGCTCATGCTGTTTTAGCTTCTGGTGCATACTTGCAGGTACCATGTGGATATGGATCTGAACTGAATTCCTAACACGCAGATAAGACTGTGATGACTGACTTGGATAGGAAACATACACAGAAAAGGGCAGTTTGATTCCATTATATAAAACACTATGGATTAGTAAGGAGCTAAGTGCCAAAGTACAACATAACTGTGGAATATTTTCATTTCTTTGTATATGAGTTTCTTCTACCAATCATTTGTTTTTAAAACTTTGCAGATAGATGGACTTTAAAAAACTTGCTGATGAAGTCTCCCAAGAGGTTTTAGCATTCAGCCGAGATACATCAGGCTGGAAAGTGACAAAAACTTCAGTAAGAAAACAAGTTACTATATTTCAAGAGATTTTATCATATATGCATTCATCGTAAAGATTTGTTAAAATGTTGTTTTTCTTGTAAGAAACAGAAAGAGATGTATTTGTGTTTTGGTTTTGGTTTTATTTTTGTACCTGACAGCTAATTTATTTTGTGGATTTTTATTCCCCTTTGAGAAAAAGATAACAGTTTCCTGGAAGCCTTCTAGAAATTACGATGGACATTTGTGAGTACTTCAATTATCTATTTGCTGTAATGATATTTACCATTTTAAAAATGTAGTAGCAATGCTATAAGTGGAATCCATAGTTGTTTTGTAAACATAAGTCATATGATGGAGGTCAGAAGGTAAAAAGTGAATTATAAAATCATTATTTTTAAAAGGGGCCACTAAGAAAACATAATAAAATTATATTCTCCAGTCATTTATTTTCGGAGGAGAAGAAAGAACCTTTTGACAGACCATTCATATCAGAATTGCTAGTTTCAGAAGTAATTATTGTACATGGTTAAGGTTTAATTGGGGTTTTTTCCTTTTTCTGGAGTTAGACTCCCACTCTCATCCAGTAGTTTTGTTACCTGCTTTATGGATGCCTCTGACTTTCCATTATATGAAGCACTGGAAAGGAAAAGCTGCATCTCCTGATTTTATTTTCTATAAGACGTTTTTAAGGCAAGTTTCATTGTTTGATCATTCAAGGATTGATTGGTTTCAACACAAAGACTCCAGGGAAATGGTCAGACTTGACATTTTCAACCACATATTTAGAGTTTCTCAATCATATTTATTATAAAAGGTACCATATAACTATATCACATTAACATGTGTTCAGATTCAGGTTAGGTTTGTATTCATTCACATCTTTCTCCTTTTTGAGACTTTATCCTTTTACAGCTATGCTTTGTCCAGAGTTTTTGCATTTTATGCTTTATCAGACACAGTCTATTCCATTGACATTTATCTGTCCTATATCCAGTCCCCTCTCTTGGTTTCAAGTTATCAGCTAGCTAAATGAATAAATCATTTTCTGTTTATAGGAAAGAGCTAGAGGCCCAGGTGCATTTATTTTAACTGTGATCTTCTAGAGATGATAGTTCAAGAGGCATCATGATGTTAAAAAAATAAAACACAACAAAAAAACCTCACTAAACTTGGACTTAAAAGTTTAAATCTCAGAGGTTTAATATCAGTTTTGTGACTGGACAAATAATTTAATCTTTCTGTAAAATGGAGCCAAGAACACTTGTAATACTACGCAGAATAGTTGTAAGAATCTAATAATGTATTTTGTAAAATACTTTGTAAGAAACATTAACAGTAGGAATTTTAAATGTAGTAGTAGTAGTAGTAGTAGTGGGAGTGATAGTAGTAGTATTAGTGGTGGTAGGGGTAGTAGGAGGAGGAGGAGGAGGAGGAGGAGGAGGAGTGATAGTAGTAGTAGTGGTGGTAGTAGTGGTGGTGGTGGTAGTAGTAGTAGTAGTAGTAGTGGTGGTGGTGGTGGTGGTGGTAGTAGTGGTAGTAGTGGTAGTAGTAGTAGTGGTAGTGGTGGTAGTGGTGGTGGTGGTAGTAGTGGTAGTAGTAGTAGTGGTAGTGGTGGTGGTAGTAGTAGTAGTAGTAGTAGTAGTAGTAGTGGTAGTAGTAGTAGTAGTAGTAGTAGTAGTAATTCACATTTATATAGGACTTTGCCATTCCCCTTCCCCCCCCAAACCATCCTGTTAGGTTATGATAGTAATATGGCTATTGAAAAAAGGTGAAAACAGATCTAATATAGTATAAAGTATAATAGATATACTAGTATAAAGTGATAAAGGAACATAACTGAGACCATACAACTCATAAGAGGTGAAGGTTAGACTTGAATCCAAGTATACCAATGCTAGACCCAATGTTCTTTCTTCTATATCCATGTTGCCCGAGAGACTTTGCCAGGGAAAAGGGCGGTGGAGGGAGGGACAGCTTGCATTTTAAAATCACAACAGTATAAATACTGGCCTACTTGACTTATGTACTAAGGTAGCCCTGAGAGTAATTACTTTATTCTCTCCTTCAATCAGCAATTATTTGAACGAGACATTGTGTTGACTACAAGAACATGTAAGGGTCCATCCCCTTTCTCAGAGAAGAGCCTTCCATATAAAATCATAGAGCCAGCTTGAACCAACTGAAGAGAACCAAAGTTAAAATTTCAGTCATAAGCACTTATACATCAGAAACTGGCAAACAGGACAGATCATTGCTTGGTTAGTATCCTTCCTAAATTTCTTTAATATGAAACAATGTGAACATAAATAATTTCATGGTCTCTCACAACTAAGGAAGTTTTCTTTTTTCCCAAAAAACCTCATGAAAATCCTAGGAAGGATAATATAAGGAGTGTTGGCACAGCATATATCTTTCATGTTTTCAGTTTCATATTAAAGAAATTGATAGATGATATCAATTATTGTTCCAGTTTAATATTTTCATCAATTGGACAAAAAGTGGCCTCATTTTTTTCCAGGTAGAAAATTTCACATAGAAAATGAAATTGATCTGACATTCAGCACATTCTCCAATCTCACAGTTCTTTACCAGGTCCTCCTGTACATCCTCCATAAGGGATCTACCCCAAATGCTCTGGGCCTTTCTCCAGATCTCTTGACATGAGTACCAGGGGAACACACCTATGGACTGCCTTACCTCATGCTCTCTCTACTCAGTTGCCCATCAGGCATCTGTCTCTTTAGTGACAACTTTTATGCCACTGTTTGTGGACAATTTATTGTTGGTGATGTGCTAAAATCTATTTGTCTGCACTTTGCATCTCCTCTTTGCCTTTGGATTGACCCAGACTCTTGATTCCTCAGAGATTATGGTATGAAATGATAATAACATACCAGCAAGAACAACTGGATGGCTCAGTGGATAAAATGCTGAGCCTGGAGTTGGGAAGACCTGAGTTCAATTCTGTCCTCAGACACTTTACTACTTGTGTGACGCTAGACAAGTCACTTAGCCCTGTTTGACTCAGTTTCCTCATCTGTAAAATGAGCTGGAGAAGGAAGCGGCAAACCACTATAGTATTTCTGCCAAGAAAAACCCAAATGGAATCACGCAGAGTTGGATGTGACTGAAATGACCAAACAACATAACAAACAGTAGTGATGATGATATTGATAATGGCTAGCAATGTTAGTTTGCTAGCTAAAGTGCTGAGGGCATGCACTGTTTCATTTGTATCTTTAGATCCCCAGCCTTGTACATATTTAGATATGCTTTAAGGTTTGTGAAGCTCTTTACAAATATTGCCTCAGGTCTGATTCCAGGCGTAGGGGGCAGCTCTTTTCAGACTACTGATCAAAAAAGGATTTGATTTGGTTGAGTAAAATACGACCTTAAAGGCTCCCCTCCAACACAGTAGTTTCCCCAACATATGTGAGTTCATAAAAGATTCTGATCCTCAGAACAACCCTGGGAGGTAGGTGCTAGTATTGTCCCCATTTTATAGATGAGACTGCTGAGGTAGACAGAGCTGTCCCCAATGCCTGTAACAAACTTCCTCCACATCTCTAAATCTCCTCAGGTGACTTGTCTAGGGTCACACAGCTATTAAGTGTCTGAGGCTGTATTTGAGCTCAGATGTTCTAGACTCCAGACCAAGTATTCTATCTACCACGCCACAAAGCTTCACTGGAAGGATACTGGTGTTAAAAAAGAAAGATTTTTGTTTCAGAGGAAAGCTTGAGGTCATTGAAAGTGCTATCCATTATGCCAAAGGCAATGCAGACAACTCTCTTTCTCCTATTCAGTTGAGCCCATTTCATTGTCCATCTACACTGTCCAAGATATTAATGACCAAGTTCTACAGGCAGCTCAATCACCTATGTATGATAGTCAGGACGTTCTCTTTTTTTTTTCCCCTGTGAATGGATAGTTATGGCTGAATTCTTTTAAGCATTTATGGATCTCGTTTAGGAGGCTCTGTGTTGTTCTGGGACTTGATGAAATCAGCACAGTGTTATCTACAACCAGAAACATCTGCTGGACCTCTTCAGCTATGGGGAATATCAACACTGGACTCAACGCTGCACCTATAACAACCACCATGATAGTGACAAATGTTTGACAAGTATATATTTCCCATCTTATGCTTCACTTGCTGTCAGTAATCAGCAGGTCACTGAACAGCTCTGCTGTTACCTCTGTTGAGGAATCTTTCATGAACTAACATATGCCTGAGGAAACCACCTTGTTGGAGGGGAGCATTTAAGGTCATGTTTTACTCAACCAAATCAAATGCTTTTTAATCAGTAGCGAAAAGAGCTATTCCCAAGGCCTGGAATAAACTTTCTCCACATCTCTATGCCTCAGAATCATGGTCTTCCCTCTTTAGCTCGACATCCCCTCCTCCGAGGTCTTGTTTGTATTCTCTCTCTCAGATATCTTTGTTCTTCAGATTTCCTTGCCCTGGACTTTATTGTGTCTATCTCTCCAACCTCTAACTCCTCCTCCTTAGGGAGAATTGAAGCTCCTTGAGGGCATAGGCTGTTTCATGTGTATCTTTACCTCTCTGGCAGCCAGCACATTATCTTGCAGATATTGAACACTTAATAAGTGTTAGTGAATTTAATTAAAGGTTTGAGGTACCTTCATTACACTAGGCTAAGCTACCAAGGCAGTTCTTTTAAACCAAAGTGCTTACTGGTTTACCTTTTGGTAAAGTAGAAGGTAAAGTAGCGCTTACAATGACCTTTGTGCCTCAGAGAAACTATGAATGAGAGTGTGAACCTAGAACTCAACCTTAGCATAGCTCTGGATGGTTCTTTGTCTTGATCTGGAAAGTCCTGCTCCTTTTCTTCATGGTGAACTAAGGAAAAAGGCAAGGAAGTTGAGCTTTCCAACTCTGCGAACAGGATTTCATTATTTTCTTTGAAGTTTTGCAAATTACCCAGGAAGTCATACAAATGAATATTCAAGTATAATAAATAATAAATACTTGGTGACTAAATTCTAAGTCCTGATGCCTTACTCTCTGATACCTATGCTACTGTTTTACTTCTTTAACATGAGTAATTGGCAGGTGACTGTCTACTTAACTTTAGATGTAACAAACTCTAGAGGAGAAAACACTTCTGTTCAGGGGAAATAAATTTGTATTTTAATTTAAATTCTATCGCACACTCTGCTTCTTAATATAAGCAGGTAGCTAAGTTTCTCCATACACAAAATTGTAATTCTGTCTTTCTCCAACCTGCTTCCATTGAGCTACTATGAGAATTAGTTAAATGGAGTAAAGATTCACATATGGTTTATATCAAACACTGAAATGTGAGAATAGTGGCCCCAGGGGTGGGGTACCTGCGGCCTCGAGGCCATGTGTGACCCTCTGGTCCTCAAGTGCAGCCCTTTCACTGAATCCAAACTTCAAAGAACAAATCTCCTTAATAAATCCTCTTAATAAAAGGATTTGTTCTGTAAAACTTGAACTTAGTCAAAAGGCTACACCTAAGGACCTAGAGGGCCACATGTGGCCTTGAGGCCTAAGGTTCCCCACCCCTGGAATACCCTTTTCTAAGCTTTCCCCATGGAATGGTAGAAAGAACACTGTATGTGGAGTCAGAGGGACCTGTGTTTGAATTCTGGCTCCACTGCTTATTACATGGTGACCCAGAGCATCTCTCTGGAACCTCAGTTTCTTCATCTGTAAAATGAATAATTAGGACTAGATGATCTTTAAGGTCCCATTAGGCTTTAGAAGACTTTATGATCTCTGACACCTACCAAAATGATTGGTGAGTATCCTTGTTTCTGGCAGGCCATTTTTGAGATGTAAATGGTACTAGCAAACACTGGTGTCATCTTATAGTCCTCATAATCAGTCACAATCCATTGGAGATCAGTCCTTTGCAGACACCAGCTTGGTCAGTTATTGGTTTGGTAGTTGCTGTTGTTCCCCTGTGACTTGTGGGCATGTCTAGCAGGGAAAGGGATATGGGTATAGGCGATCTTACTTTCCCTCAATTCCAAGTCAGCCACTCCCCCACCAACCCTACCTTTCCTAAATATTACCATCACTACATGACCAACCTCCCCCCAAAATTAAAAAGTAGTTCTCCCCAAGAACAGATGGAGCACAAACCTATTGGCCTAGATAATCTGCTAACAGGATGCTGATAGAGGTAGCTGCCACCACTGCTGAATGTATACATTTTCACCGTGTCCTTCCAGCTAAGGTGCAGCCAAATCAGCCACTAAGTTGTCCTTGTGAGACCTGAATAGCAAGCTGGCAACTTTAACATTCTTTGAAAATTACCTTCTGGAAAGTAGTTGGGGGGTAGGGGGGAGGGAATCAACAGTAATTTTTCTTACTATGCTTCATTACGTTTAACGATTTAAAACACGAAGGCTTTTCCCAGCTGGTTTCAAATATAGTATATGGAAAGCACTTGCCTGGCAGTTTGGGATGAAAGCCCTTGGGGCACTTCTGCTATGGTTTCAGATATCCGGTAGACTTGGCACCACCTCCCTCTAGTGGCAAAATATAGTACTACCAGATTACCAATTCTGTATTGGAACTTTCTTACCACATTTACCGTCAGGCACCTGCATGCGGTTTAGGGCTTAGGAAAAACGTCCTCCAGAGAATGGATACAATGCACCATCTTTTTAGTTTTTGTGCTTCCTATCTCTTCAACAGGTTACTTATTTCTCTTTATGTGCCTCTTATTTCCATCTGGAAACAGGGATCTGATGGGCATTATGAACCCCTAAGATGGAAATAGGGTGAAAAGGATACTGTGTCTCTTGCTTGAAAGGAAATGAGTTCTCTAGATCAGGGTTCTTGAAAAGTTTTTCTATCCTGCACCCCTTTGGTAGTCTGGTGAAGCCTAAAGACTCCTCAGAATAATGTTTTTAAATACATAAAATGAAATATGTAGGACTATAAACAAAATCATTTATGTTGAAATAGTTATAAAAATATTTTTAAAAAATAAGTTCACAGATTCCACGATAAGAACCTGTTATGAAGTCCTAAAAGGGTGTCATGTTTTTTGTTTTATTTTTTTAAGTTGATGAAGGACTCTTGGTTAGACAAATAGATATTTGTGTTTACTCTTGCTTTCAGTTTACTAAGCTGTTTTATACTGAATTTACCAGTGTCTCACTGTGATGATATGCAGGGGTTCTTACTATAAAAATGTGTTAGAAATGGGCAGCCAGGTGGCACAGTGGATAGAGCACCAGCCCTGGAATCAGGAGGACCTGAGTTCAAATTTGGCCTCAGACACTTAACGCTTAACTAGCTGTGTGACCGTGGGCAAGTCACTTAACCCCAGTTGCCTTGCCTTGCCTTCCCTTCTTTAAAAGAAAAAAGAATTTGTTAGAAGTGCAGCTGTATTATGATGAATTCCTTGTGGTACTTTCAATAGTAAACAGCCTTGGACAGAGTTGGACCTAGGGTGCTGGTCTCAAAATCAGGAAAACCTGAGTTAATATTCAGCCTCAGACATTTGCCAGTAGAATAACCTTGGACAAATCACTTACCTTTCCCTAGGTCTCCATTTGCTTATCTGTACAATGGGTATGAAAATAGTCTCTTGCCTCCCAGGGCTAATGTGAAGGTTAAATGAGATAAATATAAAGCACTAAAGCACTTTGCAAACCCTAAAGGATAGTGTGGATTCTAGGTGTTATTATTATTCTAAGTGATCCTTGAATGTAGACGTGTCTCCTAAGTATAAAGCTCTCTTCAGTATGTGTAACTCCATGCCGAGCTTACCCAACATGGAGCCTGCAATATCTCCTACCACATGGGTTGGAGTAATGTCCTGGATTAACTGACTCTTTAAAAGTCATGCAATGAAGCTGTTTGCTCTCTTTTCCACCAGTCATCGGCTGGTTCTTCACCACTGAAGCCTGGAGTATGTGTCCCCACATTTGATGCAGAGTTAGGATAATAAGCTAGGAATGTCCATCTTTAGAAGCTACATCACACTTTTGTTAGTGACTTTCTGCTCCTGGTTGACTCCTCCTACATGGAATGGCTCAAGTGGTAAATGTTCACTAGGATGGCAGCTCTCAGCATAATGGAAATCTGTAATTTCTTCACTACTGCCGTAAAAGTCGTAAGGTAGTTTAAGTCCTTTTAAGGGTTGAATTTTAGCTATCAGTAAAACTTTTATACTGCAAGCTTTTGATTACTACACTGCAGGCTGGGATCAGCCACAGATAGCAGGAGAAATTGGTGTATACCTTCCCTACCTCTAATAAATAAACTTGCAGAAAACCTCAGTTGTTAGGTAATTCAATGATTCAAGAAGTGACCATTCTTTTGTAAAGCAGAATTTGAGGTTCAAACCAGGACTTTTACACCCACTTCTGTGTTACACAATATACTTGTGTATATTGTCTTCAGAAGTTTTGCCAACAGGAGTAATTCTGGGTAATGATTCATACTGGGTGTGGGAAGAGGAAGATAGTCTCACAAATTAATAAATACCAATTGAAAATGAAAAATGTGATTAGAGCAAAGTTTTAATTGTTAACAAAGAATAATTGCAAAAGGCCAAGTAAAATGTGGAATGGAATATCGGTTTTCCCTAAACGCTCACAATTTCTGTTGTCATTATTGTGATATAGGAAAAGCAAAGTTAGGTGTCGTTTTCACTTGGCAGCGAGAGGAAAGGAACCCTTTTATAATGCTTTATCATATTAACATGTGCATAAAACTAACTGAGAGCTTAAATACCTTGAAATCACAAAAATCTTGAGAGCCCTATGTTATGTAACCCTACACATGCCACAGATTATCAATATCAGTTTTACAAATGTCTCATATTTAATTAGCTGTTTGTACACTGACTCCTGCCTCTCTCACCCAGCCTAAGGCTGTTCCACATACTTCCCTCCCTTGCCCCCATTCCCTAACTATAAGGGACTTTAGTCCTTGCACATATAAGGATACAATAATAATCCCAGAATTTATACTTGGAAGAGTTCAGAGATCACCAGATATCATGATTCCAATTCCAGCACACTTTTCATCACACTTTTTAAGCTTCAGGGACTTCATGACGTGGTTAGAAGACAGAATCATTTTCAAGTCATATTTTTACAGGGAGCAGCACAGGACTGAGTGAAGAGTCAGAGTTGTTAGAATAGTTTCAGCTTGCTCTGAGCTCGCTTTTAATTATCACCAACCTTAATTACAGTTATTAAGATACTATCTAGCTGAAAGAGAATTGTATGTTGAGATCTTTTATGTGAGCTCCTACGTTAAAATATACAGTTTTTAAGTCTCTAACATGTCAGAATTTGTATCACCACAGTGCCAAGCACACTGTCAGACACATCAGGTGCACAATAAATCCTGGCAGACTGACTGACTGCTTCATCCATTTGAGGGCACAGGCATATTATATTTGGGGTGGTTGAAGGGGCAGAGGATCTCAAGGTGCCATTTTCAGAGGGAATATTGCAATAGGCAGCCCTGGATGCCACAGGCTCCACTGGGTGATAGAGTAAGATGTCAGCATAGTTATAAGATACCAGAAGTACTTGCCAAGTACAGAAATGCCAAAATTCTAAAGCCTTGTGTAGGGCTGAGGGAAGGACTCCTTCATATCTTTTTCCTCCATCTTCTTTGTCTTCTCCCATCTTTCTGGTGAAAGAGGGTTGGAGAGAAAGTAGAGTGGAACTGGAGAGAGTGAACTGAACAAACCTGAGCTGGATCAATTGAACTGTTGGGAGGACACTGAGTTTTCTGTCCTTTCCAAACTAGCCCTGAAAGCTTAATTCGGGCATCTACAACCTCCCAAACTCAGACCAAAGTCAGATGGGGGATTGTTTTCATTGTCATTCAGTCTTTTAATGAAAGTGTAAGACCAAGTTGCAAAGTAAACAACATTTGTCTTTAATATTCTTCAACCACCAATTCTGAATATCCCATCTTTTGCTGGCTATTTTCTGGTCCCCATCTGGCTGCTCCATAAGGCCTAATCTACATAAATTTGCCCTACCTCTCCCCAATAACCCCTTCTACCTTTCTTTTCCAGTCAAAATGCCTATTTCATGAATGCTGCTGATCTCATCTATACTTTGATCCAATTATAAAAGTAATGAATGACCAATAAACTTTACACTACTTGGGGGAGTTTTGCTCTTAAAAATAAAGCTTCTTAAACAAAATGAATCTCCAGTTCAATATATGTGTATGGTCACGGGGATTATTGTTAATCAGGGAGCTTCCCCTTGCTCTTGCACCTATCCTTTACCTATCCTGACAGAAAAAAAAATGTAATACATAAAATCAGCATTGCATTTATGCATCTTTGTCTCTCCTCCATCCCACACAAACATTTTAATTGGTTCTGACCTCCAAAGGCCTCAGTTTAACAAAGGATCATCCCTTGGGAAGAGAGCATGAGCTGTCACAGCTGAAGGTGAAAACATTCAGAGGTGTTCTTTAATGTGGCATCTCCTGTATTGTTTATTGAACTGTTTATTGCCCCTCCAGTCATTTAAACATTATCATCCCCAACCTCATATCAAGGTGACAAACAAACCTTTACTTGAATTAGTGGTAGAATCTTCTGGGAAGCTGGAAGGTGTAAACACTTAGGGACTAGGAATTTAAATATTTAGGTTATATGAGCCTCTGAAGGAAATATTGTCACATAGTTTTGTGACTTCTTAGAAGCTGAAAGAAGCAATGGAAAAAGGGTCAGATTGGGGCTGCTCACAAGTGACTAAGCCTGGAAAAATAATTCTGAGCACTGATTTTCTAAAACCTAAATGTTTTCCAGTTATCTGGAGGGATATTTTTAGTTCTTTAGATGCTCTGTAGGTAGGCGGTGATGCAGCTGAAATGATATTCCTCAAATGAACCTCTGAGTCAGGGTTTGTGGGATAGAAACATTACCGTGTGAAGTCACCTACAATGTCTAGAATATGTAGATTCCTAATAATTTCCCATGGATGCTCGTTTAGACTATAGCTTTCCTAGTCTATGGACCACTGCACTTGCCACACTTTGAAGGTAGGAGTCCACTCTTTGTGAATTCATATCCCACCATTATCACTGGAGGCAGTCACAGGGTCAGGAGGTAGAAGTCAGAATAATAATGAGCCTACCAAATTGGTGATAACTCCATGGACTTTAACTAGAAAGCTACCTGGTATTACCAGCAAGAGCCTAATGTTTCTGTCATCTAGTTTCTAGAAATAGAGATTCTAAAACGACAGTCAGACCTAGTCACTAGAGGGGTAAGGAATATGATGACCATTGGAAGTCCACTTGTATGTGGCTTTATTCCATACTAGGCTTTGACTTATGGCCCAGAAAGAATTAAAGTATTCAGCCACTTAGCTGTGTGTCCCTGTCAGAACTTCCAGATCTATTTGCTATTTTAATGGAGTTTATGCTCTTATATTAATTTCTTGAAGTCTTCTAGTCTTGAAGTCTTCTATATTAAATGCTATTGTCCATTTGCAGTACATATACAGATAGAAGAGAGATCACAAATCTAGTCTTCACTGGGTAGCAAAATTGTAGGGCCAAGATTTAGAAAATAGAATATCAGATCTCTGAATAATTTCAGCCTATCAACATCAGATCTCAGAATAAAGAGTAATAATCATTAAAACTTTTCATATCAGTTAAATAGAAAATAAGATCAAAGGAGCAGACTGAATAAGAAGCAGAGATAAACATATTAGCCTAGTGTTTGAAGATCCAAGATCTTGGGGGAGGGAGGGAAGATTCCTTATTCAATGAAGAACTGTTGAGAAACCATAAAGCAGTTTGGCAGAAAGTAGCTTGAATCTTGCATTTCACACCACATACCACAATAATCTTCAAATTGATAAGCATTCAAAATGAGAAAGATCACCCCACAAGCAAGCAAGCTGGGAGAGTGGGGAAGGAAGAGAGGGAAAGAAGGGGGAGAAAGCAAATGAATAGTGGTACCATGTATAATTATGATTAGGGAGAGAATTCATAGTTAAATCAGTGGGTAGTGAATATCACAAAAGAAAATTTTGATTATGTGAAGTGAAAAAGCCTTTTCACAACATTAATATAGCTAGAAGGAAACTTATTCTGAGAAAAATCTTTGCTTCTTTTGAAAGCTGCAAAAGCTCTTAATCTCATATTTGTTTAAATCCCCTTTCTTAAATATCATACTGTTATTAGACATGTTTAATGCAGTCAACAATGTGAAAATGCATCAGATAACTTATTCTTGAGTAAAACATAAATTAAAAGAACTTTCAGATATTATCCCCACAACCCTCAAATTGATGATAATGATAAAAGATAAAAATAATCAATATTGGAGCTAGAAAACTAGAATTATTTGAAGAAAGCTGCTAAATTGTAGCTATTTTGACCCATTAACCTTGCTATGGACATATGCCTGAAGGTGAATAATTGAAAAATATATACTGTACATATCAGCGTGTTTAGAGCAGCACTTTTTGTAGTAGCAAAAACCTGAAAATGAAATGCTTATAGATTATAAGATAGCTGAACAAATTGTGGCATATGAACAAAAGCAGATAATATTACGCCATAAGAAACAACAAATGTGAATTATTTCAAAGGAAACACGATTTGTTTGAACTGTTACAGGACCAAGTGAACAAAACAAGGTGGACAGTGTTTACTATGACTACAATAACATAGATGAACAGTGCACTAAAAAGCAACTGAAATTAGATACTGCCAGGTGTGATGGCTTACTCCTTTAATCCCTGATACTGGGGAATTACGGAACTGGCTAGTGGATCTCTTGAGTTTGCAAGTTCTGAGCTGCAGAAGGCTAAACTGATCTGTTGACTGCATTAAATCTAACACAAATATGGTGCGCCTCCTCACTGACTAAGTAGGGAAGAACTGACCCGTGTTGGAAAGCTCACTTGCTGATCAGTATTTATGTCTACTGGACTTCTAGCCTGGGAGGAACTAGTGACAGCCAGTTTCTAAAAAAAGAAAATAAATTCGATGACCAATTACCAGTTAAAGGGCTGATGATGAAGCATACTCCCTTCTTAGTAAGAGAGGTGGTGGGCCAAAAGAACATAGTGTTATATTTGCTATAAAAGCATGATTGTTGCCTGTTGGCAGGGAAGTTTATTGTGAAGTAATTGTACATAAAAAATGAAAGCATCAAAAATATTTTCAAAATTGAAAGAAAAGATGGGAAGAAAAAAAATACTTTGAGGCAGATAAAAGTTAGGAGAGATTACAAAAGGCTGTACCAAGAAATCAGGTAAGTCTGTTTTAAGTATTATGAAAAATTCAGAAAACTCTCTCAAAAAAGACACAGAATCTGAAGAAGGTAGAAAGGAAATAGTTATTCAGGACCAAAATAGTAAGCATGTCCCATATTGCCAAGAAATGAGCATTGCCTGCAAATAATTTTACAACTGTCTTTGCACTTCTTTCATTTCTGTAAGACATCCAACACCATGTGCTGACTAAAAAGACATTCTGCTTGCTGGGTAGAATAAAGTAGTAGCAACATTTAAATAGACACAACTTGTAAATGTTCCTGAAATGACAATCCTTGTCCCAAAGACCTTTGAATTGGTAAAGGTACATTGTAGAAGACACTCTTTAGAGAAGTTCAGATGTTATGTTGTTAAGTGGTCAGGTTCTTCAGGCATGGAAAATGTGAGGAATTTTTTCACTGTTGAACAAAGGCCATCCAAAAAAAATCACAGGATAATATAGAGCTAGAGGGAAACACTGAAATCATTTAGTCAAACCTCTGTCTTACAGATCAAGAAACTGAGGCCTAGAGATGTTAAGTAATTTGCACAAGACCACAGCAACAGAGAGGATTTCAATGTGGATGCTCAGACTCTCTATCTAGTGATCCTTTCACTAACTATGCTATTTTGACAAGTGCCATCCTATCTTTTTTTGGGTGGGGGTGGGAAATTTAAAAGCTCCTTATGTACAGGTTTCCTGTTCTGGAAAGATTTTTACCTGCAAATTCATAGCAGTTTTTAACCTTTGACTGCAGATAAAACTTAAAGGAAATTGCAAAGTACTGGCTTCCAGCACACTATATGCAAGCAAAGATTGTAAAAGGGCATATGACTCAGTGGAAACAATAGTAGTACTGAATCCAATACATAATACTCAAACACAGTTTATGTTGAAATCTTTCAGAAGATTAATAGTGAATCCTCAATAGAATCCAAATTGTTTGCAGACACATGGAAAGTCAACATTTACAAAGGAATTTGGCAATGAGATGCAGTGGCTCTGAAACTATATGCTGCTAGCTTGAAAATGCTGTTCCATTATCTTGACTTGAAAACTCAGAAATCAGGATGGATGAAAACATTTCCATTTGCCTTCGTGCCATCCTGATGCTCCACAAAAGCCTCAGCAAGTGCTGTTACTTGTGGAGGCTTATTGGTCTAGAGATGATAAAATATGATTGATAAAACTGATAAAATATGTTAGACTTACCCAATGCACATTGATCACAGGACACGGTGGATGGTTTGCAGTTTGAGAAAGTACAGCCATCCACCTCACTCAGACACCAACATTAAGCGTATGGACAGAGAATGGATCGGAAGAGGCAAAATCAGCTACATTAGTTTTGGCTAAATGTACCTAATTTGGTCATGTAACCATCCTGCAAGGTAGTGAATCGAAATCTTACTCTCCCTGTTTTTTAGCTGAATAAACTGAGCCTCAGAGATTAAATGATATGCCCAAGGGT
Organism: Pseudocheirus occidentalis; assembly: GCA_028646575.1. Taxonomy (NCBI): domain Eukaryota; kingdom Metazoa; phylum Chordata; class Mammalia; order Diprotodontia; family Pseudocheiridae; genus Pseudocheirus; species Pseudocheirus occidentalis. Next base: position 289,069,355 of record CM053594.1, on the reverse strand, counting down.
ATGTAACTAGTAAGTGCCCAGTTTGAACTGACAAGTTCAGTCTTTCTACCATACCAGGGCACCACTGGTTCATTTAAGGAAACAGTTTTTTCTCCCTTAAAAAACAATAACACAAAAATCTTTTTTCTGCATTGCAGTTAAATTTTTAAGAAATGGGTTAATATAATTTTGTCAATATTTGTCAGACTTTTAAGGATCTCTAGCTTGTGATAAGCATGATCACATTTTCCTTACAACATCCCTTTTTTTATAGATGGGTAACTGTAGACTCTATATTCTAGAGTTATGTGCACAAGGACATATAGTAACCCAGTTCTAGAACTTGGACTAAAATTCGGGTTTCCAATTCAGTACAAATGCTTTTTCCACTAAAAACACATTGCATCCTTTAATTAAGAATTAGGGCCATACACTATACTGTTTATCTACCTAAATCTTCCACTGATACTGTTATGTCTTGAGAAGAATGAAATGATTAAAATTAGACTTGTATAATTTTGATATATTTTAGGGAAATTGAAACTATATCTTTTCAAATGGATCTGTGTGATCTCATTGATTTGGGAGTTCTATTGATGCAGATAAACATCGATATTGAAAACATTCCTTTCTAAAAGTAGCTGTAGAAACTCATTACTAGTCAGTATAATAGTTACATAGAGAATGTACTTTAAAATAATTAGCTTTTTTTTTTTTTTTTGCTTTTTGGAGGCTGGAAGGAAGGCAATTAGGGTTGACTTGCCCAAGGTTACATGGCTAGGAAGTGTTAAGTATCTGAGGTCATATTTGAACTCAGGTCCTCCTGACTCCAGGGTCAGTGCTCTAGTCACTGCATAGAATAGCTGCCCCAATAATTAACATTTTTGTAAAGAAAACTAAAAATTGACTTTTAATTGTATGTATTTGTTAAATGTATTTGCCACATCTCCACCTTTTCATTGTTTTATGGTGAGTTACTATGATGAACAAACTGCTCCTTTTGAAATTTAGTAAAGTTGATTCCATAGCTTTAAACCGCAGCTTGTTAACTTCTAGGTGTTTTTTTCTTTACCAACTATAGATATCGAGCAGAAGGAATCATACCAGAGACTCCAGCTAAACTCATTCAATTTATGTACCTTCCTGAACACAGAAGCAAGTGGGATAGATCTTTACATACATACAGAATTTTACACAGCATTGATTCGGTAATTCATTGTTTAAGGTAGAACTTGCATAGTTTAAACGTTTGGTGTTCCAGGTGCCTGATAAACCTTGAAATTTGGTTTTTATTTTGTAGTTGACTTTATGATGTGCATATATACTATTTAAAGAATTCAAACTGATGTAACCTTTTCATATTAAAAATATTGAAGTTTCCATTTTTGTAATATAATAGCTCTTGATCCCTATCATATCATTAAATAACAACAGAGTATGTTGCTAAAAAGACCAAGGTCAGAGATTCTGTCTCTGAGTGGGTCATTTAGCCTTGTTTCATTCCCTAGCCATTGTCATAGCCCTTAACCTTGCCCAACCATCTTGTATAAGTGTGCCTTTCACCACAAGGGGAATGAAGAGTGAATACCAGTGCAAATCCACCCCAGCTTCTTCCAAAATAACTCATAGCATGTTTCCTCCTGATGGTGGGTCAATAATGATCATGAATGACAGATAGCAGTGGATACTCAAGCACGTTTATTATGAGTAGTAAAAAAAGGAAAGTGAAATCTGAAAAAGGAATTAGAAGAGGGAGAGACAGGAAGAAAGAGAAGGAAAAGTTTAAGAGCAGAAAGGAGGACAAAGATAAGGAGAAAAATAGCAAGGAATAAGAAATGATAGCCAGAGAAAATAACAGTTATCTCTTGCATATGTATCAGGTTAAGAGAATGATAACAAAGGCAGGGTGGTGTATGACCAGAGAGATGGGAAAGGGGACACTGAACTTAGGCCTTGGGCAGGAGGTTCTGTGTGCCTTTAACTGCTCATTAAGGAAGCTATAAAAGTAAGTCCTAGTGCCTATGGCATTAAGAGAAAGTAAGCTAAAATCCGGCCTCAGACACTTAACACAAAAACTAGCCGTGTGACCTTGGGCAAGTCACTTAACCCCAACTGCCCTGCAAAAAGAAAAAAAAAAAAGAAAGTAAGCTAGGCTTAAGTCTCTAAAATTGTTTTGCTTCACTTACCTAGGTTTTTGCCTGTATTGTATGTTATGGATGGCAGTATTTTGGTAAAAATTTGTGTTTGTGGGGGAATCTTGATGGTAATTCCTATAGGCAAATGCCTGTGGTCTTTTAATCCGATGATGTAGCCAGAGGAAACAGGAACAACAGTGTTAAATGTGGGTGGTATCAAATAGATCTTTTGGAAGCCCAGCAAATTGTTCACAGTATTTGTAAACTGTTTCCAGAAAAAAAAAATTTCACTCTCTTAACTCTATACCTCACATTTTTGCTGCCTCAAAAATTTTCCTTTTGGCATAGTTGCCACCATACTTAGAGCTCTATAGAAGAGAGAAATGATGATAGAGGTCCACCTGCTTAATATAGCCTGTACTTACCTACCACCACTAACAAAATATTCGAATTTCCTTAGACCCCTTAGGACTCTCCAGCCCTTGAGGATACCAATACCAAATTTAAGGATGATCTCCCCTTTCCCCCATTTGAAAAACAGCACAAAATTTTATTTATGGTTCTCTTGTTCACAGTACTCATAAGCACTTTAAGGAGTCCTACTATTAATTTAATATCTACATTAATGGACTTTAGTCTTTGAAGTACTGTACTTATGTTTACTTTCTTAAAATGACTTTTAACTACATACTTGGAACATAAAAGGGGAAAGGAGGGAGGACAAGAGGTTAAAAAAAAAGTTGTAACTTTCCTTTAGTTTGGAACAACATATATTGCCTTTTTGCCACTGGTTTTTCTACTAGTAACTCCCTTGTAGTTACAAGGTAGGATCTGAAGCAGGATTTTCCTTTCAGTCTATGGAATAAGAAGGATAACTTTGTAGGTCTAACTCTTAGCTTTCTTAAAGAAATAAAAAAAAACTCTTGGTGATACTTTGAACAAATTTTACATGTGTGGGGGGAGGGGGGAATAAAATGATTCTATTTCTCTACCAGTGTCTATTTTTTCTACCAAAACAGGATATATCAAAGCTGAAGCCAGTGGTTGCTTCTGGACCCATGCAAATCATTAATCTCTCTCCCTGGAGACTTAGGAGCATATGACAAAACCTCCTGCTTTTAGGCTACCAGATCACAGGGTAACAAGTAGCCTACATGACTGAAACAGAATACAAGAGCAGGAAAGGAGATTTTTTTTTGGGGGGGGGGGGGTGGGAAGTAAAGGGGTCCAATTACAAGAAGCCTTCCTATGTGTAGGAAGAGAATAAGATTCTGTTTATTTATAACTATAATAGTTCTTAGAAGAACCCTTTTGTAAGTGCTCTATATGATTTGATGATTTCCTGTGTCATTTACAAGCTATATTTTTTTTCAAAGAAAAACTAACTTTGGAGAATAAAGTTATTTTGGGAACACAAAAAATCTAATTTTTACAATAACAGCTATAATTTTGTATCTATTTTTGTTACAGGACACATTTATATTGCATACTATTACAAATAGTTTTGCCATGGGCTCAATTGCCCCCAGAGACTTTGTTGACTTAGTACACATCAAGTACTATGAAGGGGATAAAGTGATTGCCAGTTGTAAGTTGAAACATTTTGATCATATTTTATTATGGATTGTCCTTTATTGGGTTTTCTTCTTATTTGGTCCTACCAATAATAATTATGTTCTCAAACATTTGCTTTGGGCTTTTATTTTCCTAATGGCATCAATAAATAAACTATTGAATTAGTCTCCCTTTGGTCTCCCATTGGTCTCCCTTCACCCACTTACTCCTCTCTCCAATGCATTCTTTATACAGCTGTCAAAATCTTCCTAAGGTACAGATATGACTGTATCACTCCCTTGTTCATAAAACTTCAGCAATCCCCCCGTTGTCTCTAGGATGAACCACAAACTCATTGGCCAAACATTTAAGGACCCTCACTACATGGCTCCAACCTACCTTTCCAGTCTTCACTTACCCACCTCTTTGTACACTTGACATTTTTGTCAAACTATACATATTAGCTTCTTTCCAGACTCAATATTCCAGAAGAGAGAGCCTCCCTAAAGTTTATCTACCCTTTGGGTTACCATTTTTGGAAAGCTCATTGCAAATATCTTTAGTAACATTTGTCACAGCTAGCTGTGCTGTTGGAGAAATTTCTTCTACTTATCCCTAGGTTCAAATTAGGTCGTGTGGCTAAAGACCCTTAGATTAGGCTTTCATGATCTTCCTGTCAATGACTTTTCCCTGACTCAACCCTGGGAAGGGATGTGGCAGCTCCTACCTCTCCCCCTCCCATTCAGTAAGCTGAACTGTTTTATACTCATGTCTCCCATCATTACAGCTCAGATCACCTCTATAGAATGGTTATTTTGTAAGATCCTGGTTCTACGGTAATTACAAAGTATTTTAATACAGGGATGGGGAACCTGCAACCTCAAGGCCACATGTGGCCCTCTAGATCCTCAAGTGTGGCCCTTTGACTAAATCCAAACTTTACAGAACAAATCCTTTTTAGATATAAAGGGCCACACTTGACAACCTAGAGGGCTACATGTGGCCTTGAGGTCATAGGTTCCTCACCCATGTTTGTATGTATATGTGTTGTATATGGTATTAAATTTCTTAACACCGCCCCCCAATAACTGTTCAAAGTCTCATCATCATTACTAATATTACCTCATATTTATATGGTACTTTAAGGTTTTCAAAATGTTTTCCTCACAACCACCTTGTGAATTGGGTAGTATATCATCTCCACTTTACAGATAAGGAAACTGAAGTTAAGAGGTGAAGTACCTTGTCCATGCTCTTAAGTAGCAGAGGTGAGACCCAGGTCATGTGGTCAGTTTGGCCCATCACATTGTGTGGCCACACATTTGTCTTTCTAATACAACTGGGTCCAAATGATAGCAACAGACAAGTAGAGGTTAACTGCTCTCCATTGTAAGGAGAGACTGGGAATGGAGGGGCCTTAAGCAGGTTAAGGAAGAGGGGCACTGTATGTAAGGGACCAGTTATAGATAGAAAGAAGACTTAGCCAGAGATTGGTTCCTAGTACAAGTTGCCACATGTATCAAAACACCTACGTTCAGCCTACATGCTGCACTTAAACACAGAGGAACCTCGCTTGATGCTTGACAATAGATGCAACTTGAAATTTTGACTGTAAATTACATTTTTGCCATTCATACCCTGTTTTAAATCTGTATTTTAAGTAAGGCTGAAATTAATCCTTTGGGAAAGCCTACTCTTTCTATAATCAGAATGGTTGCCCTTTCATGTTTTATGTCCTCATTTTTATATTCTGGTTTGTTTTTAAATATTCCTACTATGATGGTCTGTTCTTGTTAACTGCCCATTATTCTAGATATGTAAACAGGCTTTCCTCTCTGATATTTAAACTTTGGTAACAATTTCTATTAAAATTCAACCTTCAGCCTAAAAAAAATTTAAGCAAACCCTAACATCTAGAAAACTTATTATATAATACTTTACATTTGTATAACATTTTATGTTTTTATCTCATTCGATTTTTTACAACTATCCTGTGAAGTGGGAGTCAATGGTATTACTTTTCAATTTTACATATGGAAAAACTGGAGCTCAGAAAGTAGTCATTTATCCAGATGCTCTTTTTAGCTTTTCAACATATCTGCTGGAAGAGAAATGTCCGTTTATCTTTCAGCCTATGTCTAGAAAGATGTCAGGAAGGAGCCTTTTTTTTCACCCTTACCATCTAGTGCATAGCAAAGTGTTTAGTGCACAGTAAGGGTATAATAAAGGCTTTTCCATTCCCAGTACAATCACTTCAACATCTAGGAGTAGTCAGTTAGCCTGGAGCTTAAGATAGTACTAAACTTTTTTTTTCCCTTAAGATAGTAATTATTGAGTAATCATAAGTAACCTTTACTTTATGGAATATGTCACATAAAACCTCTTCTTTCAAGATAACAAAATCAGAGATCAGCATCAGAAATTGAGAGCTGGCAGGGACTTTAGAGGAACCCATGCTATCCCATTTAAAAATAAGGACAGAGGACAAGAAATTAAATAACTTGCCCAGGGTCACATATCTAGTATAATTTTAAACAGAAAAAAAATAATTTTAGATCTCTTTTGGTATTAATGAAAAAGAACATCCTCATTCCTATGTAACACCTATGAAGTTACTTATTTTTATATTTATTTTTTGTTAATGCAATCGGGGTTAAGTGATTTGCCCAGGATCACACAGCTACTAAGTATTTAGGTTGGTTTTTTTTAAAAATTCTTAACCTGACCAACACCAAATTAGGTGAGCATTTCTTTACACAAAGTAGAATAGGAAAAAATGACTTGTACATGGGTCTGCAGATCTATATTATGAGCATTTTTTTCTTTTTAAATAAATAATTTCACATTTTATTTTCAAAGTTGTTCTGCTTGTGTGTGTCTCCTATTGACCTTTGTTCTATGTTCTGTTAACTGATTTTTTTTTTCAAATAAAGAGACACATTATGACTGAAATTCTGAGTTATTGTTGAGTCATCTAGGACAAAGAACACAACCTTACTTTGACAATGGTAATAGACCCAAAGCAACACAGAATATACACCCATAATCATTCATTCTGAAAACATTTGCTAAGTGTGTGCAGATAACTATATTAATCACCAGAAGATTTACAAAGTTTAAGTAAGACTATTCCTGCCCCCATGGAGGTTAGTTTATGATATGAAAATAATTTTTAGACAAAATTATCAAGAGTTCAGCACCAACCAAACTCTTTGGTTCTTCCACATATAACTTCACTAATTTGTCTAAGAATCACCTAAAAATCCTTTCAATATTAAGTCAACCAGCTCATCTTTGTTCCTTGGGATACAAAATGAAAAACCACTTGCCCTTGAGAATCTTATATAAAACAAACTCAGATTCTTAATGACATTTAAAAATTTTTAATCTTACCCCCAAAGATACAAAAAAGTTATTAGAAATATAAAATTAAAGACAGTCTGAGAGATGTGTGTATATGCACACACGCACACGCACACGCGCGCGCGCACACACACACACACACACACACACACACACACACACACACACCTATGTATATTCCTAAAGATGAATGCTGGAAAAGATTAAGTAAAACTGAATGTTGTTTCATAAGTGTTTTCTTTAGAGAATATATTGCTGTATTATGTATTTGCCATGTTTGTGAAAAAGATTTTATTAAAATGCTTTTCTTTTTTAAACTACTTAGCTGTTAGTGTGGAATATGCACAATGTCCTCCAACTTCAAGTTATATCCGTGGCTATAACAATCCTTGTGGCTACGTATGTTCACCACTGCCAGAGTAAGTAACTGACACACACATTTTAAAAAACAAAACGGTTGTTCAGTTTATAAAACACAAAGTACAGATACTCCTTGCTAAATAGAAAATGCATTCTAGTAATGCCAGTGAAATTCTGCCAAGTAAATCCTATCTTACCCATTGACTTCCATTATAAAACTGGAGATGCATTTTGTTGGGAAAAAATCTGGTTCCTAGGTTTAAAGTCATTTTGAGCATAAATACACCAGGAAATTACTTTAAAAGTTTTCTGTTCACAAAAATATTAACCTACTAACCTGTAACCGATATTTTGCATCTCTATTAGAGAGTCATTCCTTTGTACCATTAAATAATTGTTCCTGGTTTTAGAAAGAATGCAAATAGCCGTGGATAGCTAATGCATTAAGTCTTAAGAATTAACACCCTACCATTAATGAATTTATCAAATCACTTCCATCCAATAGCTAACTAGGGGCAACTCCCTGCAGAAGCAAGCATATAATGGATGAGCTTGATAGGAGAAATGGGAGAGGACCAATGGGAGATCAAAGCAATCCTCAGGTAAAGTAGGCCCGAGCGTAGGGTATAATAGTGACCTAGGAAACAGGAGGACAGCATGAAGAAACTGGGTGCCCAGAAAAGGGTAAAATTTTTACCTGTTTCACCGTTTTATCCAAGCTTATGCAAACATGCCTTGATATAATAACACTGTAGAAATACAGCCATACTTAAAAAATAATCTATTTAACAGAAAAACCTCAATTAAAAAATTAAAAAGTTACAGTACTTAGAAACACTACTAGGACTACATTTCAAATTAGTTACAGGAAAAATACTTAAAAGTTATGTACATCACTGGCAATATAAGAAGACAGTTTCTTAAATTAGATTTGATAGAATTCATTATTAAACTGAGGATGCTAGAAAGTTAATTTCTATCAAGTGAAAGATACCTGTATATGAAAAAAATCTAATACTCATTAGATATGCATCTTTTGTATTTATTCACCAACGTTATAGTGTCTAGAATCATTTTTCTGCAAACAAAAATGTCTTAAAATACTGTATAATTTGAAAAAGGAATTCCAATAGATTTGATTGACAATGAAGAATTTATTGTAATACATTGCAATGACACCTTAGTTTTAGGAAGGCAAAATAAAGTTGAATTAGAAAAACACATTTCTCCATGCATTTTCTGCTGCAATTTGGCTCTGTTGATTATCTATACCAATTGAAAGCATCACTGGTTTAGATGAGCAATATTGTCAGGTATCCTGGACCTCTGACTCTGGTATACCCAGAAAGAATAAGAATGAAGGCATTGTCAACAGCATGGTGGTATAGGGTCAACATCAATCAGCCCTTTGGTAGGTTTCTCTGTGCCAAAAATTTACACAGCTTGCAGCACAGGCTTGGGCATGAGACAAAGTTATTTCTTATGATCTTGCTACATTTACGTTGTGTTGTATGCAATCTCAGGTTGGGGATCAGCATGGCTATTCGTAGTAGCTATTAACTTCCTGCCCAATGGATCTGTCTTCCTGATTATATGAACAAACATTTGTGTATTATCAACTGGCCTAGAATCTGCTATGCAAGTTGTGCACTATTGTTTTATGTACCCTAAGCATTCCTTTCCCCTAGGTGAGTCCTCATTGCTGCTGCAAAGAAGAGGGAAGCCTTCCTGGCTTAAACAAACAGGATGGGAAATTATTTTATTATTTTTATTTATATTATTATTTTACTATAAATTAAGACCTTCCTAGGACCTAAAAGTGAGAATTCCTATAGGAAGGGAACAGAGATGCTTTTTTAAAAAGTTCTCTAAATTCTGTGTCCCCCAAACCATTTCCACATAAGAAGTGAGAGGGCTACAGACTAATCACCTAACACCACAGATGGATCAGTTTCCAAGTTAAATATACACAATCCAAATAATCAATAGTTAATTGTACTTTTAAGCAAGGAAGGTGAAGCATTCTTAGTAAACCTGAAGCTCTAGAATCCTAAGTAACATTCTTAGCTTTAGCAATTAAGATGCCTTGTCTATTTAGTCATTCTGGAGCTCCATAAATGCCAGCAAATCCCCTAGAATTACAAACATTAGATATCTTCTCCCCATTTCTTAACTTATATATACTAAAATATCACCAAACTTTTTAAATGCCTAATGCTACTACACTTGACAAGTATTAAAGAATTACAAAATAGTTTGAAATTATAATGATAATTAACTTTGACTATATATTTAAACATATTTAGAAAAATCAGATTAGGTAAATCCAGGAATTCTTTTATTTTTCTTCCCTTGTTTACAGGAACCCTGGCTACTCCAGACTGGTGATGTATGTACAACCAGAACTGAGAGGAAATTTATCCCGGGCTGTGGTTGAGGCAACAATGCCTACCAATTTACTGAATTTGATCCATGATGCAAAAGATGGAATAAAGGCACAAAAAGCTCATTCAGCCCATTCATCCCCAAAAGGCCATTCGTCATCACTACTTCATAAGAAATGAGATGGTTCTACAGCTCCTGAATTGTGCACTTTCTTCAGTCCTCTTTTAGCAATGTGGAATATATACATGCCATTATGCTATGTTAGTCAGTATTCTCATGCACCATCTTAAAGAAACTAAGAACTCAGTTACATAAGGAACATGAAATATTACTTTTATTGCATACACAATGATGTTAACTATCATGTTATTAAGAGTATCACTTGTACCTTGCTTTCTTCTGAGGAATGCTACTGAATAAGATTAGAATCAAGCAAACAAGTGCAGCAGTGAGTACTCAGCATAAACTAAAGCTAAAAGAATTACCCTTTTCATTTACTTCACTGACTGTTCAAACTTGATAAACTTGTGTAATAAGAGCGTAAATAATAAAAATTCCACTTAAACATACACCAAATAAAATGTAAAATTTAAAACTGGATAAAAGTCACAAAACTGCAAGGCTATCACATATTGCATACCATTTCTATTTAAGCAATTTTGACATTTCATTAGCTCTTTTGTTACAAACACTTCAAAGATGTTTTTCTCCGCTGGCAATTTAGCTAGTCAAGATTCCCAGTCCTTGTAAATCACTTATGATTTATAAGGAGATAAAATTTCCAAGATCACTATTTATGTTGAAAAATCTTTATCAATGTTCTACCTACCCTTTGAAAAACTGCATACTATTTTTCACACCTTTGCTTTAACAGCTTTTGAGTTTTTCCTTCAAAAAAGATGATCAGAATATAGGTGTGGAAAGGCCAAAATATCAGGATGGAAACACAGCTCCCTTAGGGAAAGCCATTTTCAGCCACTCATGGTGGTCTCCTGACTTTCCAGAAGATATATGTCTTTACAAGAGGAAAGGTAGAGAAGGAAGTCTTCCTGAAGAGAAAATAGCACTTTTGAAATCACTGTGACCTAAGAGAACAGGTCTGCCACGACTCCAATTCCTTTAATGCTGGCTGCTCTTCCTGATAACTGCTGGATTCTGTTTTCTCTAGTTAGAATATTAAAATACTAATACTACTAAAATACTTACATGACTCCAGTTGTCAAATCTGTAGTTTTGAATGCATGCATTGTTATTGTGTCAACTTTTAATGGCACCTATTCTAAGCAGCGTAGAATCATTTTACAGATCATCCAATTCATATAATATGGAAGAGGAAATATTTTCATTTTGCCAGTAGTGTAAGTGGAGATGGATAGTAAATTAAGTGACTTGTCTTCCTTGGGATATAGGTAGTTAAAGGTAGAAGAAAAGACTAGATTATCTTTTGATTCTTACTCCCCGACTTCCCATGCTATCTTAAATGGTATTTAAATTTTCTAACGGAAGATGAAAATTTTCCTGAGTAGCTTAGATTTATATTGATAACTATAAGAAAGCTGTATATCATAATTTTGAAAAGATGGATAGTACTGGTATCCAAATAACAAACACAGGTATGATTTTGTATTTACTATGACCTCCTATGAACAATTCCAAATTTATTGTGGTTTTTATTATTTTGGTTGGTTACACTATACATTTTTTTTTGATATTTGGGAAAAGAACTGTATACCACTCTACCTTAATACTCTTATAATTCCCATATCAAAATTATTTTCTTACATTCTCACTACCTATTACCCCATGATAGACTGGCTCTCACTGGGCCATTAGTAATTAGAGAATATTAGAATACTAGTCTGCTGCAGAGTAGAAGATTCTGGTATCATTAAGCCTATAACTGGAATCTTACTGTTGACTTTTTGTTCAGTCTGACTTTGTAACTCTGTGGACTACACTGCCCATGGAGTTTGCTTGGCACAGATACAGGAGGTTTGTCATTTCCCTCTCCAATGGATTACAACAGAGGTTAAATGACTTGCCTGAGGTCACACAGATATTAAGTGCCTAAGGCCACATTTGAACTCAGGCCTTCCTGATTCCAGACTCAGCTCTCTATCCACAGAGGCATAAAGCTGTCCTCAATAAATTAGTCTATCTATTTATATTTCAACTTACTTTTCTCACTTTTCCTTCTCTTTCATTAATATGATCATGAAATGATTTTGGTAACCTTTTTTTTGAGGGGAGAAGGCAAGGCAATTGGGGTTGACTTGCCCAAGGTCACACAGCTAGTGTGTCAAGTGTCTGAGGTCGGATTTGAACTCAGGTCCTCCTGACTCCAGAGCCACTGTGCCACCTAGTTGTCCCAACATTTTCTTAAAGAAAAGTAGTATTGTTTATTTTGATTAGGTCAACTCCAAATGGAAACTTGTTTGTAGGATTCTAGTCATATGAATTTAAACCCCTTACTTTTCACTGATTTAAAAAAAGAAGGCTTTCAGTTTGATAAACAGTTTGCAAATTGATTAAATGTTTACTCCTTTAAAAAGCATTTTAGCAATCATGTCAATTGGAATACAAAATGACTTTGTAGTTTTCTATAGATGTTTTTAGCCTATTACATATTTTTGAACTTTTGTCAAAGTTCCAACAAGTACTATTCAGATAATCATGAAAATAATGTAGATTATCAATCTTCAGAATTACATGATGTATTCTATCAGTAAAAATTTAATATCTACATTTCTATTAATTTAGACAATTTAATAGGTAGCAAAGGTATCATGATCTTGCTAAATTAATGGGATGTGGCTACCTAAAATGTTAAGCTATAGATCAAAAGATATTATTCCAATCTTTCATTATTAATAGGCACTAATAAGGAAGTGAGGTAGGAATGAAAAAAATCAGGCAATAATACCATGGGGCTACTATAAACTAGGTAATAATTAAATACAGATAATAAGTAAATCGATGGGCATTAAGTAAAATGAAATGTAGATAATAGGTAAATCGATAGGCATTGAGCAAAATTTTAAGATTTACCAAGAAAAATGAGTTCCTGCATTTGGTGCATATTTGTTAAAAAATTTAAAAAGGCAACCTGATAAAAAGGTTCCTTTGTTTTTCAATGCATTTTCCAACAGGCAAAGGACATCCACATGGTAAATTTTTGTTCAAATACATATTCTATACCAATAATGACTGAATAGGCCAACAGAAAAGAAAGCTAATTTAATATGTTCTTATTATATGTTACTCCAGGATGGGATAGAGATCACTACCAGTCAGGTGGTAGACTGATATATTTTTACAAAGAATTTTTTTTTAGCTTGCTCAGTTTATCTTAATAATTCAGTAATATTATCTATAAATTTCTAATATAAAATGACCCTGATGTTTTGTTATTTTGGAATAGAAAAAAAATGGAATTTGATTTCTATTACTATTATCACAATAAATATGGTAAAATTATTTCAAGATGAAGGGCATGAAATACCATTCATTCTCATCCAAGGATCTAGCTAGCTAATTCTGTTCAATTTTAAACTTCTTCAGCAATTGGAAAGATGTTAAGCTCACTGCAAATGCCATAGGACCCAACCTGGCCAGATAAACATGACGTGGACTACTGTTCTCCCTAGGATTTTACTTTTTGTTCTACGTAACTCATGCATCTCCTTGGGATCCTCCTTGCCCTCCACTAAATTAAGAAAAGCCTTTCAGAACAAAGGTGTACCCAATCATGTATTTCCAAAACATGGCTACTGCCATGCTCTAAAATTGAAATTCAATGCCTGTGTATATATACGAGTACCATCTGAACCAATGCTTTCCCCTCCATGTTGTTTAAAAAAAAAAAAGCTAGAAGTTTGCATTACTGAGTTTGCTTTATAAGCTAAAATGTCTTACTACAACATAAGATCACCATACCCATACCTCCTGACTTTGCCACTACTCCTACCTCAGCATCTATATTAGTGAATTATGAAACCACTGAGGTCATTGATTTGTGGTACAGTGTGGTACAGTGAAAAAAATACTGATCTTAACAGAATACTTGTGTTTGAATCTTAGCTGGCACTCACTAGCTGTGGGACTCTAGGTGACTTTACTTCTCTATGCCAGTTTTACAATTCGCAAAATAAAGATAATTCGTAATAACTATGTTATAGGTTGTGAAAAAGGACTTTACAAAGTTGTTTTTGCTTTGGGTTTTGTTTTTTTTTTTTGCTATTATTGTCTTTCCTGAACTCAAAACACTCATGGGATTTTGATCTGGAAGAAGGAACCTTAAAAATCATCTACTCCAAATTTCCCATTTCAGAGATGAGAAAATTATAGCCCAGAGAGGTTGTGATTGGTATGAGATTACTCAGTGATAAGTATGCAGTAGACATGATGTTTGTATTTGGACACAAAATTCAATGTTCTTTCCAAACTACCACGTGTCTCAAGAATATTTTGAAAAAAGGGTATTAACCATAAAGAACACAAGCTCCCTGAGAGCAACAACAGCATCATTTTAGACTCTTTGTATCTTAAGGGCCTAGCAGAGAGCCTTTTATATAAAAGGCCTTAAAATTTATTGTACTGAACTGAAACAAGTTCACTTTGAGTAGTATCCTTGGAAAAGGGCAGTTGAATAGTGTGACTGGTCAGAAAAGACTCAAACTTCTCAGTCTGAAAAATCATGATTCTGAGAAAAAGGGTCTAAAAAGGTATAAATGCAAGACTTATTTCCTCTAACTTCCTTTTAAGGTTTTTCAGTTACATTGTAAAGTCATATGCATTTCTAAAAATACTTGTTTCTTAAGCCTAGTAAGAGCCTATTCATGTCTCTTACTCTTTCATACCTGTTCCAAAGTCATCTGTAAGCTAATTCTACTCACCATGACATATGATTGACCAACAGTTGAGAACATTTGGTCAAGTACATCTCATATACTATGTCTGTCACTTGTGCCACAAAAGTGAGCTTAGGTCAATATACTTTAGATAGATGAACTATACTGTTAAACCCTGAAATCATCCATAGTGATAAGACTACTTGAATGTCAGAAAGGAATTTATATGAGAGAAGCCTTTCTGATGAGTTTAACCTTAGAGAACTTTTAGCATGAGGAAAATTTAAAAATGTTTTAAATATAGGACATCTTTAGTAGAGCTCCAAACTGTTACACGATGTTGAGAAGCCTTTATCATTCCTGCTATAAATTTCATTTTAGCTGCTGTCAAAATATTTGTGTTACAATTTTCCTTTGGACTATAAAGGGAAAAAGCCCTCAGTAACCACTGACCCCTTAAATTTTAAGGAGTCCAAACACAAAATTACAGGCTCTTAAACGGAAGGATTAGTCTTTCTTGTACTCACTTGTATGCATATTGCCTTGTAAACAATCTCGAGTTTTTTCATGTCTATAGATTACTTCCATATATATTATAAATCTCTTAAGATAGGCCATGCTTGTCAATTCTTCTGTATCTCCTCCACATCCTTACTCATTTCCTAAACAGTGTTCCAGGATATTTTGACATGCTAGAAAGGAACACTTTTGTCAAAAGCATGGGGTGTCCTTATTCTGCTAAATTTTAACCTGGAAAGGGAGGCTGGAGATGATAATAACTAAGATGAAAATAATAATTTTCTCAGATTTGATGGCAAGGAGGTTCCAGCTTCAAATATGCAACAAAAGTTGTAGAAATATCACATCTATTCCCCATAATCCTCTGCAAAAACCAGCAAGCTAAAATCTCCTTTACTTACCATCTTGGTCAAAACAAGGGTTCTTATGACAACCCCACCTTGTAACACTGAAGTCCTAATGCTAGCATACCTTTAATCTTTTCCTATGGAGTTTTTACCTTTGGGGACCCACCTGCCCCTCCTACCCTAGCCAATAAAAGCTAGATGAACTATTTGAACACACAGTGACTGCTACTATCCACTAAACCTGAACATTTTGTTGTCAACTTACATAATGGAATATATGTTATCTACTTGAGGCAAAGTCAGTGTTTTTAATAAGTTGGCTGAAACTAAGGCTTTTCATATTTTCATACCTCTCAGTGAGCTGAGGTTCTTGGGCTGCTTTCATATTTCAAAAAGGAAATATTTATTGCTGTTCCTTAATTTCCTATAACTGAGCATTATGTGGATATTTGAAATTTACATATGCATACATACATTTCCCAAATTTATGGATATGTACTAATGCTGACCATGATATTCTTTTTATTGAAAATATTCAATATAAAATAGCTTTAAAAATGAGAGGAAGACAATATTTTACATTATTACTTCTGATATGAACACTTTCATGCTTTATGTAAGAGTTTACCTCCCATCTGCTGTTTGTGCTTTATCTGGAATGTTTCATATTAGTCAGATTTCTACATTATCGAATACCTAATAAACAGTTTAATATCAAACACCTTAATAAGCTGTTAGACTCAGGGGAACATAATGTTTTTGCTATCTGCTTGGCATATTTTTAGACTGATTTTTCCATCATGCTTATTCATTTACAGTTTGGAAAGAGGATCCTGTTCTTTTCCACTCAGCCAAAAGTTCTTTTTGAACATCTTCTGGTAATTCAAAAAAAACTGCAGGGTCAATGCCAGAAGGAAAATGAATTTCCTCCTCTGCAGATTCTTGCTCTCTGTTTTCTGTATGACTGAGATGCTGAGAAACTGAGCCTGTAAGCTGCTTATGGCTCTCTGTAGTGTGATTTTTGGAAAAGAGTTGCTGACTTTGTAAATTTGGGAAAGAATGGAATAAAGACACAGCAGGGTTTGTATTTGAGAAATGGAATCCTTGGGATTCTTTAGGTCCTTGACTCATTCGTTCATCTCTCAGCTCACTGTCTAAATAGTGAGGAGAATCCTTTCGGTTAAACAGGTAAGTGGAACCAGTACTACTTAAACCTGATGTACCTGGTTCACTGGTAGATATAGAGGCCAACTGTTTGCTACTGGATAAATGATCTCTGGGATTTGAAACAATGTCATGAATTTGTTTTGAAGAAAAGAAAGATAATACTCCTTTAGAGGCATGCAATGGACAACTCAAACTTCCCTTTCCTTGAATTTTTTCTCTAGTTTTGCCAGAAAGTATTTCTTCTTGAATATCTACTGGAAGCTGCTTAAATACTTCATGGTCTATACCCTCAGGAAGTGAGTGAAATGTAAAATCATGAATTTCTTTTTCTTTAGTAAAATTTGTAGTCTCTAATGGAGACTCTCCAGTTCGTATGCTTTCAATTCTTCCACTTGGTAGAAAATCCCAGTTTATTTCTTTGTCTTGCAAAAATTCTTCCATATGAGTATCCTTCATTTTCTAGAACACAAAAAATTTTAAAATATTAATATGTAATCTCATAGATAAACTGCCTATGATACATCCATGCTCACACTGGGATATGTCTGTCCAAGACATGAATTAATACATTATTCTAGATATAAATCTGGGAGCATTCACTTTTGCCCCAAAAGGCTTCAAAACCTCCTGCACTTAGTTTCAAGTAAGAATAATTAAACCATAGTAATCAAGCTCTAACATCATGTGGTTCACTAACTCACTAACCCTATGCTTCATGACCTTGCTAATGAGTTACAAACTGAATATGCCTGGCTAAATCCAAAATTTTAGAGCTGGAAGGGGCCTTAGTTAAGTCTAACCCGCTTCATTTTATAGATAAGGAAACTGAGACCCAGAGAAATTAAGTAATTTGTCCGAGGTCACTTTAAAGATAAGTCTCTGCATAGTAATAAGAACAGTTATTTGAAAAAATTACTACTTTAAAGAATAACAGAAACACCAGAGAAGAAAAACCATTATTATGATGTTTATGAATCACTACTGTCAATACAGAAAGATAATTTCAAAAATTTATATTCTATGTAACTTAAAGCTAAAATTTTTTAAAATTTTGTCTTAAAAATTATCTATATAATCTCACTGGATTTTTCTTATTGTCTCCAGCACCATAATAGTACATAAGCAACTAGATATTATTTATATCACTAATATTTTTAAAATTAAGTGCCTCCTTAAATTCATAACTGGCATAATCTCATCACATTAATACACCAGACTTTAGTCATCTGAAAATATCAAAAATCATGACTTTATTAAATGACTTTTGCCAGCTTTTACTATTATTTACTTTTTACATGAGTGTCATTAGCTAATACTAAATGAACTTCTAAGGAAATGAAAATAAAAAGACCTTGCTTCTTAAGTCTGTTTCATAATATCTAAAACTATCTGTAAATTTATTCCTACTTCCAAAATTACCTGTTTCTCTATTGTTTATATTACACAATGTATATGATCAACAAAAGAAACCACTGAGCTGTTTTAATGAATGGCACAAGGGTTCCATTTCTACATCACATGAATATTTAATGTAAAAAATCATATGGATACTCTAGTACAACAGTAACATCTGGGAATATAAGTGAAAAAAAACAAAACCTAACCCACAGAAAGTAGCACACAGCACCAGAGCTGGACTCTCATGACTTTAGACATAAAATCTAAACAACCCAGTTTATTTCCCCAAACCCTGCACTTACATAAGTGCGTTTGCCAGAGTGTGAAGTTGTTGATGATGATGGTGTTAAATAAAATTCAATAGATCCTTTCTTAGAAGTAGGTAGTGATTTAAGATTGGAGAAGCACACACTTAGAAGGGTAAGGTGAAATGGCATCTTCACGTTTACCATATTTCGAAATAGTTTCATAAGTATATCAACCATTGGGGTCATAACATCATAATTTCCTAAATGAATTATTTTAAAAAGGTAAGAAAAATAAATGCATTTACATTAATTGTTAGAATCAAGAGCTTAATTACAAATAAGAGAATTAAAGCATTGATAAAATCAAGGAAATAAAACCGAAGATACATATAATTGAGCTTATCTCACAATAACATGGAAAGCCAAATGGATTACAAAGTAGTATTTAATCCTAAAATTTCCAAAAGCTTCAGCAAGTTTAATAAAAGGAAAAAAAAAGGATTTTTAAAATTGTTTTTAGAACAAGCTAAAGTTACAGACTATACTAGAAATTAGAAGCAATGCAATGCCTTGTGTTTAAGTTTCATTATCTAAAAAAGAAAAAATAATTAACTTGACAATTTCTAGGGAAAAGTGGTTGCTGGCACAACCCCCACTCTCCAATTTAAGAACCTCAGGTTCCTTCCCTGTAAGCCAATGATAATAACTCCTGTGGTGTCTGACTCACAGGATAGTTATGAGAGTCTAACAACATAACACAAAGAATTCTGCAAGATGGCAAAAATGTTATATTAATATCTGCTATTATCATCATTATTGATGGGGAAGAGTGACAGTCCCCTCATTCCCGTAACAACTGTCTACCTTGCCTCATTTCCTACTGGTACCATTGCTATCTTTATATTAATCTTCTTGGGAGCAAACAAGCCTATATCTAAAGATGACAGTAGGGAACCTAATGAATAAGGCTTATCATTAAGTCTTTTTAAGGAAGGTAAAAAGGCCTCAAGGGAGGATATGAAAGGCCTAAAGAGATGCTAGATAATTTTATACATAATATTGTTGATTTATTATAAAAACCACAATTTCTGTTTGTATAGGACTTAAGGCTTACAAAGTGTTTTCCTTGCAACCATGTCACAACCTCACAATCCCCCTGAGAGGGAGGTACTACACTATTATTCCTGTTTTTCAGGTAAGGAAAATAAGACTTTGAGCAGTGAAATTACTGGTCTAGGGTCCTGAAGCCTTCTCACTGGTAAAATTTGAACCCAGATCTCCTGACTGCAAGTCTGGTGCTTTCTGCATCAGAGTATTTTCTCTAACATTTGGCTTATTCAAGAGAATCCTAAAAATGTAAGTAAATATTTAAAGCTGTTTAGTTAGTCTACAAGTTCTCCACGTTTGAAAACAGTCTTCCTATCCCCTGGCATAGGTTAAACCTAGAGACCATCTATGATAGGGTTCCCCTAGATCTCTGCCCAGAACTCTCTTCTATAATCTACTACTATAAAAACATTTGATGCTTTGTGTTGTTTTTGCAGCCTTGAAACAACCAAGCAGTTGAACAGTTACTACTAAAGGAGTCCTTGAATATAGAAAATTACTCTTCTTTACTATTTTGCTAAAAAACAAATATATCTTTAAGCATATTTCTTAAGTATAATTTTTTAAAAAGGTGGGTCTCTGGTTCAATTGTGAGACTGCAAGGGCACAGCAATAGGCTATACTTGGAGCACAGTTCTACTTTGATATTTAACTGTTATTAAATTCAAGTGGTACTTCATACAACTGAATTTCTCAATATAGCAAAATTAAACAGATGCAAAAGTCTATTCACAACAAAGAAAGAAGTGAAGAAGTCAATAAAATGAGCCCATACCTGTCCCTAACTTCTGAATTACATGAGATGGGATAGGACACTGGCGACTCTCACGGTTAAAATGTCGGTCAGATGAAAACCGACGGATGATTAATCTTATTGTATGTGGCTTCCTTCCATCTTTGCATACTCTGAAAATAAGAATACTTAGGAATTAGAAAAATACATAATACTTAGGAAATTCCAAATAAGGCATAGCAGCACCTCACTTAAATTTGGAAGTCTCATATCAATGAAACTGTAACTGTCTACAACATAGTCACGAACCAGGAAATTAAAAAGACCATAGAGCAACAAAAATAATTATCAGAAAGTTCACATATTCATAGGACAGCCCCTCAAGCTCTCACTCAGAATCTATTTAGTCTTAATTTAAACACAATAATTCTAATAAGCTTGGTTATCTGCTTTCCCAGCCTCCAGCAAATTAGAAGCAAGAGAGTCAAAGCAGCACTGCTACTGGCATGCACTCTAAGACTAGTGACAGAGAAGAAAGCACCTAATAAGGAAGAAAGCAAATAAATTTTTAAAAGCATGTATATAAAAAAGTATATTATCTTAAGGCCAGTTAATTACTATGTAAATAGCCCTATATACTTTAGGGGTATTGCTGTAGAAATAGAACATACTAGTAATGACCCTGTTTCATAAATAAAGGATTAAGCTATGTTCATTATACTCTATTTAAGAAGACAAGTAAGTGTATAATGTATTTTTATAAAGAGCTTCAATAAAAATGGTCAAAACAAGAAAAAAAAGTTTTGGCACTCAGAGCGATATATTTCAATTATTGGAAAATGGTTTAATTAAAACGCCTCCTTCCTGAGGGGAAAAAAATCCTGATGACTTTTTTCTTTCTACTCTACAAAATACAGATTTTAATCTCTTTGACATGTTTTCTAGAGATTATAAGCAAATTATAATGAACAAGAATAGTATCTGTTTTAAAAAAATTGCTCAAACTGAGCTTTTTAGTTGGAGCCTTAAATAGAATACTCATAAGTATGTAAGAAACACTGTTTATCTTTAATTGCTTTTCCATTGAACTTTCTAATAAGTATGACTTTGTTTACTCATAACAGAATAACAATATTTTTATTCTTTTCTGTAAACATATCAATAATTAACATCTTATAGTTAAATATGTTCTAATAAAGATTAAGCTAATTAAGGAAATAATCTTCTACATGTTGGAGAACAGAAGTAATTTTAAACTATCCAGGTCACAAAGAACTGAAAAAATCATGATGTTGTAAACAATCATTCTGGCTCCTAAAAGAGACTATAAAATATTGGATGATTTTAAATTGCCACTTATATAATATTCATCACCAAATACTTCAGCATTTTAAAAAGCATTAGATTTCAGAAGGATTTTAAAAGAAAAAACCCCACCATTATTTTAAGGAATTTATCCTAAGATTTTCCCCTTTTAAAGGAAAGCAAAAGAAACCCATGAATTTTCAACATACTTTTTTAACTGAAACACTGAAACTATCTGCTGATCTTTTTATATAAAAGAGATTTGCATTTTCATGTACCATCCTCTTCTTCTGTTCCACAATGAATGTGGAAATTCTTATTATATTCAGTTTTTTTCAAAGTTCAGAATGAAAAATAAAATTCTTTACTGGATGAGTGGATAGTAGGTGTCTTCAACATGGTCAAGATGTGCAACCCCAGTTCTGTGGAAATGGTCATGGCCAGTTCTGTGAGTGGGAGATAATAGGAAAGCTGTATTTCTGTGGTTTCCCTGCTATACACAGTTGTTCATAAAAGTTAGGGAGTTCAGAATAACCTTGGATTTGGATACGATAATTTGCATGACTCAATTGCACAGTAGTCTTCCCAGGAACAGGCTGAGTCATAACACTGGAGCTGGGTCATACTAATCTGTCCTTAACTGACTGTAGCACTCCAAGCTGCATGATTATGCTGAGCACATGAGAACCTTGCTTCAAGTGGTGGGGAAAATCAGAGAAATTCAACTTTTGGGGCTCAGTCAACTCTAAACTGAATCTACAATCACAGCCTCTCTGCCTTTACCTACAGGATTTTTTGTTGCTACATTCTCCCTTCAATCCAAAGGTGGAAAGTACCACTGTGGTTTATACCCTACAAACCTCTAATAGAGGAAATCCATTCAGGAAGTTTGGAGTTGGGTTGGGGGAAAAAACAATTTTCTAGAGAATATACACAAGTGGATCTGGTGGTAAATGGCTCAGAAAGCTGAATTTACTTGCCAAGCCTATGGTCTCAGAAGCAATGCATTAATTCATATTTTTATACTTACACAGTCCCAGTCAAACTTTCACATAACTTCATTCACTCAGAGTTAGCATTTTGTTCTTTTATCATACTCTTACAATGTTAACAGTCTAAGAAAAGGTAGGAAGGGGCTATAAATTGGAAGAACAAGTTTCAAAGCACTGTATATTCATCTCCTTAATTCCTCTTTAACCTAAGAAAAAATAATCTCTCTTCCAAGAGAAATTTAGAAAAAGATCCTTGTAGATTACAGCAGGCTCAATGACCTGACTTCCCTAAATCCTAGTCCCCATTGTAACCCTTTCCTTTTGCTGAAGCAAAAGCAAATGGTGATATTTTAGTTTCAAGTAGGGAAAGGTAAAGCAACTGTCTCAGAAAAAAAAATTCCAAGTTCTTCCTTACTGTCAAATAGCAGATTAAAGGAGTCTTCAGGAGAGTCAGATAACTGTCAATCCTTTCAAGAACCATGGTATAGACACCAAGTTACTAAATTCTAAGTAACAAAAGTAAAAAAAAAAAAATTATAGAAACAGATATATATCATTACTCTTGCTAGTACATCATGGAAATTTTACAGTTAATTTTTTTCTTAATTGTTAGCCTCCAGTTTAATCTACAGCTTATAAAAAAGAGTTTCAATGATCCTTTCAACGTAGAGTATACAGAACACAAACAAGATAACTCAGCAAGAAGGCAAATCACCTGTTCAAAAGACTAGCAAGTAGTTCTTCAATTTTTTTTTTAGCTTCCACTTCTGATGAGCACTTTTTAAAGGAATCTTCTTCACTAAAGGACTACCAAAATATACACAAATGTTAATGGATTATTTCACACTCTAATAAACAATTTCTACTCTTAGGATGTATGTCAAATTTCCAAATAGCAGTTTCTTCATCTGTAAAATAAGGGACTTACCTATATGGTCTATAAGTTATCTTCCAGCTCTAAATCTAGGATTCTCTGTTTCTAAATAAGGGCACTAATATGTATATGTGTATATGTGTGTGTGTGTATGTTACTATCTACTATGTTTTATTAATTCCTTAGGTTTAATTATGTTAGTTATATTTTTAACACTTTCTTTTTAACCCAGTTAGTGTCCTTACCAAGAACAATATGCTTTTATGAAAAGCATTCTGGAATTTTAGTTAAGAAAGCTGACTAATCTGACAGTATGCTAGAATACTAGCCTTTTAGAAGCTTTCTGGAATACTGGGGAATACCAGTGTTAGCTCCAACCCTACTGTGAATTCAGGAAAGCTCTGCTTCAATTTCAGTAAAATAAAGGTGATGACATCCTTCCTGTCTCAGGAAGGGCTGAGTGTATACCAGGGCTGCTGTGAATAAAGATAACTTGATTCAACAAATTCTTAGTACGTACTTACTAAACAGAAAGCAAAGTATGATAAGAGATTGAACGCAATAAAAGACATGTCCCATGACTACAAGCAATTTAAAATCTAGCAGGAGAGACAAGGCATATACATAAATAACTGAGTAGTTGAGACTAAATAAAATAGAAAAAATAGATTACAGGAGAGTGAGTAGGATAAAACCAGAAAGATAAGTTGGAGCCATTTTGTGGAGGGACTTGAGTGCCAGGTGAGTCATTGAAAGTTTCTAAGCAATAATAATAATAGCCTTTACAATTCATAAAACAATTTCCTCAAAATAATCCTGTGATATAAGTGGTACAAATTGTAACAGGAATGGGAATTTGACGATCTTCCCTGCCCCTTAATAGTTCCAGGGGGGAATGTGAAGACCTTCCCTGCTTTGAAAGTAAATTCTGTCCCCTAATTGGCTGAACATAGTCACATGGAGCCTGTGGTGGGAGAGTTTGCTGAAGGCTAGAGCAGAGCCACAAGAAGCTGGGAGTCAGAGCTAGAGAGACCAGTGGGCGAGAGAAGACACTTAGGCAAGGAGATAGAGAGGTTTGTGAGTAAATACTGATCTTGTATTTTGTTTGTGGGAAAGCTAAAGGATGCTCTGGTTCTCTGTGATGTTATGGCTTGTTAACTTCTTTACTATGATGGAACTGGCTTACTGGTTTTGGGATTCAGTTTTCTGGTGTCTAAATAAATGCTTTGTTTTTGTCCTCTATTTAGAGAGTTTGTTTTATTTTGCAATCAAGCGCCATGTGGGAAATTTTATATTCACAGTCTTTATCGTGATTGCGGGTACTGTAAATATCGCATTGGCACTACACAAATCCATTTTATATCTCTAAAAGCTTGGGCTCTTTCAAAGGTTAGTGATATAAATACAGTTAATGGCCAGTAAACAGCATACAGGACTCAGATCCAAGAACACTGTTATGTTGTGGGGGGGTTTTTTTCTCACTATGCCATGTTGCTTCTATGTGTAGAATGATATAATCACATCTATATAGTAAGACTGACCTGAAATAGTGTATAGTAAGAATTAAATGGGGAAGAAATCATAGATGGAAAGATTAGGTTAGTAGCTTTTGTAATAGACCATGCAAGGTGATCTGGGAATGTAGTGACGTAGCAATGGCAAGGACTAGGAATGCAGTGATGGCAAACAAAGATGGCCTCAAGAGCTATTCCAGTGCTAGAAGCCCTTCAATCACAACTAGTAGAACATAAGCTCCTAGAAATCAGCAATTGTCTTGTTTTATCTTTGTATGCCCAATGCCTTGCACATACCAGGCACTTAAAAGTTGTATGCTAAGTTTAACCAAAAGACCATGGAATGTAAAGGACAGAAAGAGACACAAATAAGAACTGGCACTGAGAGTGCCCAGAAGAATGGCAGTGCCATTAACAGAAATACAGAAGTCAGGAAGGAGAATAGATTTGGAGATTAAGGTAATCAGTTTTAATTAGGACTTATACTATGAGTAGGCAATGAGCTAGATATCCTTTCAGGGTTCTTTCCAATGCTATGAGTTTCATGTTGGACATGTTGAATTTAAACACAAAGCTGGAAACTGAGGTCCAGAGGTTGAGCTGAAGAGAGAGATCTAGGAGTCATTTATTGGCTTTAATATTACAACAGCCCCAAAAGTCAATGAGATCACCAAGAGAAAGAGAAGAGAAACAGACTAAGCACAAAATCCTGGGAAAAGATAAGGCACGAGGAAGAAAGGAGTCAACATGGACTTTTTGGAGTTACTCCAGGAGTAGCTGTAGAAGGAGAGGACAAAAAGGGTTGTGAATATTGGTAAATGCAAGAGTGAGGCAAAGGATAAAAAATGAGAATTGTCACTGGATTTGGCAATTTGGAGGTTAACAGTAACATAAGAAGTTCCTGTAGAGTAGTGGGAAATGAATCAGTTGCATGGAGTGGAGGAACTAGTAGTTGATAATGATCTGTGAAAGGCACTGGAGGGATGCATAGAATGTTCTTCAAGAAGTTTGCAAGCCAAAGGACAAGGGAATATAAGATAGTGAGTGTCATCAGCAGGAAGAAAGAAAGGAGGGGTACTGATTAGGTAACATGAGGAAGGTGAGGAAAAGTTAGGGGAGTTAGAGGAAACCTAAGTATGTTTATAGGTAAAAAGGATAGAGTCAGTGGATAAAAGAAACTCAAAATGCAATGGATGATGAAAAATGGTTCTGGAAGTGAGAAGGAAATGAACTGGGGGAAAGGGAAAGGAGTGGACCTTAGGAAGGAAGGTTCCTCTGAAACGGGAAGGAAGAGAATATAAAGGAAGTCAAGGAATTTCAAAGTAGATAGATGGCCTTCATTTCAGTAAAGTACATTATATGCAAAGTGTAGAAGTCAGGAGTGGGTTATAGACTTGAAGAGAGTAAAATTGGTTAGGAATAGTACTTTAGAGAATGTGATATCAAGTTGATTAACATTGAATAAAGATTTCCACACAACAGAAGATAAATAATTGTAGAATGTTTAAATATTAAAAAACAAAGTATGAATTAAAACCAGGTAAGCAACACTCAAAAAAGGAATTTACCTAAAGATTTCATCATGCAAGTGGCTGAAAATATTAAGAATTGTAATAATTTTCCCAAATGTCCATGCTCTTGACATCTACATTACACTGATGATTTAATCTTCACACCATGCAACATGTTTTCCCCTAGCTATTTTTGCCTTTTTAATTCAGTCAATGCGGACTTTTTCATTCTTTCAGTTTCCTTTAGGATATTAAAATTATTGTTTAATTTGTCTATCAATGAAATTCATTCGACTGCAGCAAAAATTATTTCTCTTATATCTCCTTTTATGATGTCAGAATAAGTCAAAATAAATGTGTATATTTAACTACACATATATTTATAGAATACTAATAATAATGAATAACATTTATACAGTGCTTACTGTGTGTCAGGAAATATGCTAAATGCTTTACAATTATTATTTCATTTGATGAATGTATAACTTTAGCAATACTTATCACCCTTTACCATCATTCCCATCTTCCTAAGAAATATCTTACATTCTAAGCACATTTATTTTTTTATAAAACACTACATCTTCATAAAACTGATTTTAGATACTTTAAAAATACTGTGTTTAATATATATTGACTATGTACAGTATAATTAAGCAAAGCTACATTACAAGGATAGAAATTTAAATTTTGTCTTCTGTGCACATGAAAACTAGCTGCATTTTATTCAAACTAGTTATGTAAAACAGTAAACCCTTTTCTAAAGTGTCTGTCATTTTAAAACAATTACTCAGCTAATGTAACACATCATATTTTTATGAAGAAAGGATTGTTTAGTTAACCCAGGGGTGAGGAACCTGTGACCTTCCAAATCAGTGGTTCTCAATCTTTCTAATGCCCCGACCCTTTAATACTCGTATACGGGCATATCTACATGTGGGAGGACCCACCAGGAGATGGATAGGGGAGCAGCGGTGTCTCGGTTCCTAAGACTATGGGAAATATGTGTTTTCCAATAGTCTTAGGCAACCCCTGTGAAAGGGTCATTCGACCCCCAAAAGGGGCTGAGAACTGCTGTTCCAAATCCTTCAGTGCAGCTTTTTAACTGAATTTGGATTCACGTGTCCTTAGGGCTGCAGGTTTCCCACTCCTGGGGTAGCCAATCAAATTATAAAAGTTTAGTTGTGACACACCAAATATCTTAATTTTTTAAATTTACTATAAACATAGTGTTCAAAACTGTTTTCCATTCTGAAAAGTTACACAGAACTTTACATGAAACATTCACCTGAGGTGGTCCTGAGGGAGTCACAGGTGAGTTGTCTTCTCCAAAGCTAAGCTTCTGTATACGCTGAGCAACTGAAATTCCTAGTTCTTTTTCTAATATTTCAGGTGAAAAGGTTTGGAGATCATGGACACTATTGATACCCAATGATTCAAGGCGTTTTGCAGTTTTATAGCCAATACCTAAGCAGTAAGAAAAAGATAAAGAAATGCAACATTTCACATACAGGAGAAGAGGGACTATATATTCCCCACCAGAGGCCAGCACAGGGCTATCATAATTGTTATTTTTTTTAATATTTGTTAAATGAAATGAAACTTTCATCTTTATTTTAAATAACACTGAAGATGTCAGCAATTCACAGGTATTTTTCAAATATTGTTGTTGTTCAGTCCATAGGATTTTCTTGGCAAAGATACTATTACAGGGGTTTGCCATCAGAGGTCATGTAACCTGCCCAGAATAACACATCTGGAAGTATTCTGAGGATAGATTTAAACTCAGTTCTTCCTGACTCCAGGTCCAGTGCTCTATCCACCGGACCATCAGTTGCCTCTATTTTTTTTCCTTTATTTTTCAATAGAAAATTTAAGTAGGATATCTGATGCTAAAGACTCAAGTTTGAAAAAGGGAATTTATTCAGTATCTCACAGGATTTTCATAATAACCCTGGGAGGCAACAAATATATTTATTAACCATTTTACAGATGCAATAAAAGGCTGTCAGTTTAGGTGGCATACCTGGAATCAT
Organism: Pseudocheirus occidentalis; assembly: GCA_028646575.1. Classification (NCBI taxonomy): domain Eukaryota; kingdom Metazoa; phylum Chordata; class Mammalia; order Diprotodontia; family Pseudocheiridae; genus Pseudocheirus; species Pseudocheirus occidentalis. Next base: position 289,040,981 of record CM053594.1, on the reverse strand, counting down.
AGCGTGAACGCTGGAAGCACGGTACAATCCCACATTTCCAAATCAATTCTACTACACCATGCTGGCTTTCACATGGGAAAGAATGATCTGTATTTATCCACTATAATTATTAAGTACAGTAACACCTCACTTATCTAGAAGCCTTGGAAACCAACATGTTATAAATGGAAAAGAATACTGGATTTCTAACGATAGCACCTGGTATTGAATTCCACCCTTGTCACTTAGCTAGTAGTCCTTCACCTCTATGGGTCTTAATTGTCTTAAGTAAGGAGGTGTCATTGTATCAGGTATTCTCAATTTTTTTTTTTAAATCTCAGGAGCCCTTTACACTCTTAAAAATTACTGAGGATCTCAAAGAGCTTTTATTTATGTATGTTGTATGCAGCAATATTTACCACATTAGATATTAAAATTGATCATTTAAAATACTTATCAATTTACTTAATACAATAAACCTTCATGTAAACTTAAATAGCATGTTTTTGTGAAAATAATCATATTTTTCAAAACAAAAAATTAATAAGAGTGGAATTTTTTTGCATATTTTTCTATGTCTGACTTAATAGAAGGCATTCAGACTATCTTATCTGCTCCTGTATTCTACCTGTGATAAAATGATGCTCTGGTTGATATATGTGAAAAAACTCCAGCCTCACAAAGATATGTAGATGGAAAAGGGAGGAATGTTTTAATAGAAAAATAACATTAATATTATGATTAAGAAAATAGTTTTACCTTCATGAACCCCATGAAAGGGTCTCAGCAATCCCTGGTATCTTTTGACCATATTTTGTCAACTACAATAGGAGATGATCCCAGAGGTCCCTTCCCATTCTAACTCTATGATCCTATGGTCATGCATTTGGTAGTCTGAAATGACTATAGGGAAGCTAGGGGGTTCAGTTGATTGAGTTCTGGGCTTGGAGTCAGGAAGATTCTTCTTCCTGAGTTCAAATCTGCCCTCAGACAAGTCACTTAATCCTGTCTGCTCAGGTCCTCATCTGTAAAATGAGCTAGAAGGAAACAGCAAACCACTCCAGTACCTTTGCCAAGAAAACCCCAAATGGAGTCACAAAGAGCTAGACATGACCGAAAATAACTGACCAACAACACAATATCTAGAAAACAATTAAATTCCAGAATATAAATACAAAAGTCGTTAAACAAAATAAATACCATTGAATTGAAACTCTGAAGCTTATTCACTTTACTTGAAGAAAAATACCTTCTGCCCTTATTTAGAACTTTATTCTTATTTTAAATAAAATTTTAATAAAGTTTATTTGTTTTATCAACTCATGGCAGTCAGAACAAGTGAATTAGAAAGGAAAATTACTGAGGACACACAAACTGAAAGTAATCAAGGGTAGCTATACAATCAAATGCAACTGGGAAATAATACATACAGGGACGGGGTCAGGGAGCTCCAACCTGCCCTGCTAGAAAGCTAGAGGGGTGTTGGAGGAGGGCATAAAAGGGAACAGATTGTGGGAGGGGTCTTACAGTGGGATCAATGTTCTGGGCTGGGGGGTAGGGGCAAAAAGGGGAGAAAATTTGTAACTCAAAACCTTGTGGAAATGAATGATGTAACCAAGAAAATAAATTAAAATTAAAAAAAAAAAGAAAGTAATCAGGGGTAGCAAGTGAGCAGTCAACAATAACAAAGAACACAAAAGACGTAAAAAAAAAAAACAGGTCCAAGAACTGAAAAAACTGTAGCAGGATGTGGCCATTTAGTTTGGGAGCAAAGAGTCCTATACACTATTTTAATAAACCCCGAGGATATCACTATATTCTAGTCATTCTTATAGTGAAGATGGGGAAGGGGTACAGAGGAAAGGAATAAGTGTTTACGCAACACTTAAAATTTTCCTATGTGTTTAATATGGGCTAACGATGGGTTTACTTTTTTTTTTTTTTCAAATGAGTGGATCAAATGAAAAAGAATCCTAATATAAGCCATGGAATACAATGTAATTTCCAAAAAGATTCAAAAGCAATAAAATACACATAAAGTAAACACTTTAAAAGGCCATCTTTCTTACCAGGCATTTGCTTTATGTGGTCCAAACTACCAATGAGATCTTGACAACTTTCAGGCATTAAAACTGTTTGTTGATTTGGTTTAAAGGTACCAGAGACTAATTTGGACAACAGTTTATTTGAAGCTATTCCAGCGCAGCCTGTGAGACCCAGCTGATTAAATATGGCTTCTCTCATCTCTGCTGCAATCTGAGATCCAATGAGTAATCTCACATGCAGAATGTCATTTAGATCTACAGCTATAAAAACAATATACATGGTTAAATGTTAAATAAAGAGCTAGAAGGGAGATGGGAAGTCATCTACTTTATTTAGTCTATATTTCTCCCCTCATACTGCCACACATTTTGTCTTATTTTCTGTTGCTCACAGTGTTGTTATAAGATAGTAATGATACTATCTGTTATAAGATAGTAATGATACTATCACCTTATTTCAAGCACCTATAACATTGTTAATATATTCTGTGGATATTCAATAAATAATTGTTGAGATAAACCGCTAGTTAATATGATTATAAAAGGAAAGAAGAAAACAAAATCACTAGTATCAAAAATGAAAAGGCTGAGTATGCCACCAATAAAGGTAAAACTAAAGCAATCATTAGGAATTATTTTGCCCAATTATATGCCAATAAATTTAACAATTTTAGTAAAATGGAAAAATACTTACAAAAATATAAACAGCTAGGTTAACAAAAGAGGAAACAATATCTAAATAAACCTATTTAAGAAAATAGAAATTGAACAATCTATAAATGAGCTTAAGAAAAAAAGCATCAGGAACATATGGATTTACAAATACTTAAAGATCAATTCAATATTATCCAATATTGGCCCTGCTGTCAAAAATATATTAACATTCACCAGCTATGGATGACAGAAAGCTAAGAACAATAACAAATATCAAGATTTAGAAACATGACAACAATTCAGAAGTGGTAAACTAAGATGAAAATTTAACTAAGTTGTAAAATGATTAAAATAAGAAGATACAAAATTCTGCTCTCGGGTTTAAAAGCAGGATGGGGAATATGAGGTTTAGAAGCAGTCTACATGTAAAATATCTGAGGCTTTTAGGTGGCTACAAAGCCAATATGAATAAACAGTATAAATTACTTCTAGAAAAATCTAATACAATTTGAAACTGTAATATCAATATATTAACAAGGACAAAGGGAAGTTTCATATAACATCAGAGCTGGAAAGTATGTCAAGGATCCAGGTTCTTGGTGAAGACCCTTACTAATGGCAAACCCATTTTCTGAGGCCCACTCCATATTGGATAGCTCTGGTTTTCTTATATGGAGTCAAGTTCACTTTGCATCTTCTACCCTTTGCTCTTAATTCTGTCCTCTGAGGTCACTCTCAAAAAAGTTTAATGATATGACAGCCCTTTAAATACTTAAAGATCCCTATCATTTTCCTACAGGGAAGGCAGGCTAAAATGAACTACTGTCAAAATGTAGGACTTTGAGCAATCATAAAGAAACATGAAAGAATAGTTATCTAGAGAAGAGGGGGATTAGGAGACTGGAGAAAGTCCCAGACAGGAAAGTAGAAGGAAACTAAAGACAAATTTAATCTACTTTGAAATTCCGCCTTTAGTCAGGCCAGATATGGGAACAATACAGTGGGGTGAAATGAAAAAGAACTCTCCTGAAGGAAAAGATGTTAGAATATTAATTCTTTTGAAGTTGGGGTAGATAACTTTTGAAAACGGTATTGAAAAGACTCAATAGTGGTAGGGTTGTCATGCATAGCTGTAATGACTATTCCATACATCAGTAATATTTGCTACAGTTTTTCAACTTTTAATGTAGAGATTAAATAACCCAGAAAGATTCTTAACTGTGAGGGTTATCTTAACTACAAACAATAATATTGCCCCCAAAGCATAAAGTTTCAGTATAACAAAGTAACAAGCTACAAAATATTCTCAATAGTTAATAAATTGGAAAATAAAAACTCACACTGATTATTGTAAACATGACCAGACACAGCTACTACAGAATAGTCATCACTTTGAAGGTGATTCAGTCTCTTCTCAACTGTCTGGGTTATATCCACAAAATTTTCATCAAATCCCAGTCTTTCAACAACTGGACTGAATTCTTCCAATAATTCTAAAGGGAAATATTACAGTGTATGTGTGTACATACATACATACATACACACATATATACATATATATATATAAACTGAAATAGGCTAAAATAACATATTATTTTTAATTACACATTAAAATAATCTCAACAGCATGATGTACATTTTGATTTTAAAAGTGGGTTGTTTCAAAATGTAATACAACTTCAGTCATGCAAAGACCAACTAACTTTGAGAAATTTTTAAAATTGCCAATAAAATAAAGTTTACTCCAAGGATTTAGTAATAAATGTAATTTCAAGAGTAGATCTTCAGGTCAGAATATATTTAACCCAATCTATGACTCTTCTATATTAAAATGACAGGACTGAGTTACTAGAAGGTCCCACATTAACAAAGGAAAATTAAGTTCTACTTACCAAATAAGGCAAGTAAATAAATACATTTTAGAAAAGATTTTCAATGAGTTGAAAAGGATTTTCTAGTTAGCCCTGAGCTAACTTGCAAAACTGAGAAAACAAAGTAGATCATTACTCAAGCATTCTAGTTAGTCAAGTTTTACTGCATATCAAAATGATAAATTCAAAAGAATTGTCAAGATCTGATACATTAAGATGAAAACTCATTGCCCCTTGGGACTCAATATATAAATAACTAATATAAGACTTCACAATTGAATGTATTGAACAGGAATTTTCATTTTTTTCTGAGTCATCCTACATTAGAAACAGCTAGACATTAGAAAGATAAACTGTTAGTCTATGCCAATGGGACAATTCCTAGGTTCTGTGTTCAAACATCTAAAAATTAAAAAGGTTATTTCTTTCTACTCCTATTACTACTTCATCAGGAAAATACTAAAAATACTTATATTTTATGGACTTTGATGACACTGGCAAAACCTCTTTCATAAAGGTAACAAGAAGACTTAATGATTATGAGGATCGATTTCAGTCCACCTAGAGAACTTGTCTGTTTGTGAGGTGAGATTAAAGGTACTTCTTGCCAAAAAGTGACCCTCTTTTGCAGGCTCATGCCTCTTTAAAGTTTATCCCTGGTGACTAAGAGTCAAACTTATAGTGTAAAACAGACAATCCAATAAAAAAGTAATAATATAAGAATGAAAAACTGAGTCCCAATATCATTGCAGTCACCATTAATAACAAAAAATGGTTGTCTGCTTCAAAACTTGTGGGTATGGCAGATTTGGGTTGATGTTTACTAAATTATTTTATTAGTAAATGGTAACCTCGTATATTTTATTATTCCTATCTTGAAATGAAACTTTACTTCCTGTTGTTTTACTTATCTTTTGTAAATGGCATTTCCTGTGCAGTTTTCCCTTATGTTGTATTAGTTAAACTTTTAAAAGGTCTTAATATTCATGTTGCTTCCAGTCGTTATAAATAAACCTTGCAATGCACTTAAAAGATGGTTGTTATATATTTAATTGTAGATATATCACTGAAAGATAGTCAGTCTATTAGGAGTTTACAATCAGATACAACATCAAGGTGCATATCCTAATAAAAAACATACAAACTTAGGATAAAAAACATTAATCAGAGGACTTTCGTTATAAATAAGTCAATAAGTATACCTGATATCTGAAGGATCTATGATTTCCTTAATGCAACAGAGACACTCTCCACCAAACACAGATCACAACCTATCTATAACTTAGTAGGCAAGTCTTGGGAATTGCCTGAGAAATACAGAGGTTAAGTGACTTTCTGTGGGTAATACATGTAATAAGTGTCAAAGACCAGATTTAAACCCAGATCTTCCTGTATCCAAGATCAAGACTATATCACACCACAAAGCTAATAAGTTAAGTTCATTAGTATTAATCTATATACCCTGATACTACATCATGAAGATGGTATAAGGATAATTTTTTAAAACCTAACGTCCACTAAGTATATAAGCCATTCTCAAAACTGGAAAATTGTGCTCATATATTTCTAATTCCTTCAAGTTACTAAGATTCCTTTCTTTAAATTACTGCTTCAGTGAAAAATGTCATATTGATTTCTACAATGTTCCCCACCGCCCCCTTATTTCACTTTAACAGGTAGGAGAGGGCAGGATCTGGGGAAAATATAATATCTATATCCTATTCCAACATTATACTTGGCAACCTTCATTAATCTTTAAGAATCCAATACTCACTTAGTAGTGACCACCCAGTATAAATAATTGCAAATTAAATTACTAACCTTTCATGCTTTTAGCAATCATTACTGAGAACAAGATATTTAAATGAATATGCGTAATTATAAGAATGAAACAGAGAAAAAGAAAAGAAGCTCATTTGCAAGCAATCAAAAAGTGGTGTACATTCATTTAAGATTTTTTTTCTCTCAAGTTTCAAGACTTTTGGTTTAGGGAATCAAGAATCTGTAATTTGCTAAAACTTCAGTTTGCTACTAGTTGTACAATGGGGAAATCACCTGATTTTGGGTCCTGTTTCCTATCTGTTTAACTGTGATGATAAAAATTGTACTCCTGATTAATTTCTTTGCAGAGGTGAAGAACTACAGGTGCATACAGATATACACACATACATACACATATACACACACACACACACATATACCCACATTACATCTACTCTACAGTTCATGCGTTGTTTGGTTTTGCTAAAATGTATTTTTAAACTCTTTTAAAATGTTTCTTACTAGGGATGGCTTGCTGGGTAGATGAGAAGATATATTCAGCAATGAAAGCGATTAAATATATGTGTATGTATGAAATTTTAATCCCTTAAAAATAATATTTATATGATGTACCTCACAGGGTTGTTGAAAGGAAAAGAATTTTGTAAACTGTCATGTACTCATAGCATGGGTGGGCTGATCTGTGAGGAACAAACCTTTAAGTATGGAGCTATTTCCTGTCTGGGTTCAGTCCCAGTTACCATGTGGATGACTCAGTTGGTACTGTGTGATGATAAGCCTTCTAATTAGTTGCAGAGCTAAAAGAACTTTTGACTCAGAGGTTGCTGAGCTGGATGAGCATACAAAAGGAGTGAGTTTTTCTCATTCTTTTTCCTTGATAGCTTTAAGGGAGGACCACCTTGAACTGGTGCTGAGAGTGGGATAGGAAAGGGGTGATGGCCTTGCTCCCCTTCCACACACAGCACCTATGAGCACATGTACATCTTTGTGTTTATTCTTCTTCAACCTTAGGTAAGTATTCCAAGATGTACCTGTATAGGCAATGATGTTGTAAATTTGGGAGATCCAAAGGGCCCATCAGAACTCACCAGTGGCAGAAGAGACTACAGGGATGATAATAGTTGATAGCTGTGGAAATGGCTATTGATGGATACAGAAAGATAGTCACCTCAGGTCAGAGGTAGGTCCAAGGAGTGTGACCCCCTCAAAGTGGAGAGTGTCAGCTATAGACTCCAGAAAAGGACTGACAAGCAAAGGAACTTGACCCACACTCTATAAAGGAAGGAAGTCTTATGGTATCCCATGTGTGAGTAACCCTTTTGGGTTACTGGATGCCCTCTCTTCAAAGGTCTTCAAGTTAAAGCTGGACAGCCACCTGTTGGGCATGTTATAGTAGACATTCCTTTCATGTGTTGATTGCACTAGATGGCCACCAAGGACCCTTCCAACTCACAAATTTTGTGATTCTGTGACCCTGTAGGCCTAGAATGGATGTTACATATGAGCTTCATCTGGCCTATTTTAGCTAGCCCTTCATATTTGTTTTTGTTTCTTTTGCTTTTTGGAGAAGGAAGGCAAGGAAATTGGAGTTAAGTGACTTGCCCAAGGTCACATAGCTAGTAAATATTAAGTATCTGAGGCTGGATTTGAACTCAGGTCCTCCTGACTCCAGGGCCAGAGCTCTATTCATTGTGCCACCTAGCCACCCCAGGCCTTCACATTTTTAAGGACCCAAAGGAGAGACAGTTCTCTATCTAGCGTTCTCATTATTAGATACTCTAATTTTCAGGAACTCACTGTGAAAAATAAGCATCTTTTTCACTTGTATTGTTTTAGAATCTAACTGGGCAATCTGCTAGTGTTCTCCCTTTACATCATACAAGTTTCTGCATGATAAGTTTTGCTTGAGTGAGTATATATTGATAAGAGTCTGGTGATTAAGGAATCAATAGATCAACAAGGATTAAGTGTCTAATATGTGTCAAGTACCATGTTCAACCTTGGGAATACAAAGAAAAGCAAAAATAAAGTTTCTGCCCTTAAGGAGTTCCATTCTAACAGAGGAGACATGCAAATAACTATGTACGTATAAGAAATATACAGTATACGTAGAAGTTAATTTCAGAGGGAAGGTACTAGCAAGCAGAAGATGGGATTTCAAACTTTTCAAAGTGTTTGTGTGGTATTTTTTTTTTAAGTATATGGTCATGTTTGCAGGAAGCAAGGAAGGAGTCAGTAGCTATGGAGAGCGAAAGGGTGTGAGATGGACAGAGAATAAAGGAAGGGTCCAGATCCAAGAAGAGAGAGAAAAGGATGAGATCAACAGCATAAGAAAAGGGGTTTCTTAAAGAAAAGGCTTACCTCTTCCAACAAGATCACACCACTGAATGTCTCCTTCAATTTTCTAACCTGTATTTTTTTTTTTTTTACATAGTTGTCTGGGTAAAGGTCTGAGAATGACTGCAGAATCAAGTGCATGGGTTTTGAGACAGCTATTTTTTCACTTTCACTTAATTCCACATTGTCTGCTGTGTTCCTGATATTTGTGGTTACCAAAAAAATACATTTTAATACAGTAGTCCCTGTCTTAGGACCGTTAGGGGCAGTTTTTCTTTTTGCCTAAGCACACTTGCTTTTTACCACAAAAAAATTTAATCTATAAATGACAAAGGAACAAGATTTTATACATGAAGAATGAAGACTAAATAGGAGAGAACATATCTTTTTTTGATTTTGTGTTTAAGAGTACAGACTCACCTACATTCCCACTTCCCCTAATAGTTCCTTTACTATGAGTAGGACTCCAGAAAATATTTGTGAATGGATAAATATGTTTTACAGTCTCAGAACGACACCAAAGTGATAGCTCCCAACACCCTGGAATGGATCAGAAGCTGAATAGGGTAACTATCTTGTCTTTTATCTGTTTTCTCAGAATGATTCTTAGTTTCAAAGCATCTCTCTAATATAGGCCTGCAACAACTGCAGCCTGAAAAGGATTTTGGGCAGCTTGTGAAAAATGGAGGAAAACATCTTCTGTATTTTTTCATGGGTTGCCCGAGATGTATTGGCATGCCTTATGGTCTGTGGGTTGCAGGTTGTACAGGTCTTCTCTAAAGGGATAGAACTATCTCAGCATGCCAACAGCTCAAAGAAAAGGAGAAAAAGAGCTGACTCCCAGAAAAAGTGAGCACTACTTTGTTTTCTCGAAGACAGGGATGCCACCTCAGTCTATCCTGCTTTATTTGAAAGACTCTGAAGTTACTAGTTCGAAGTAAAAGTTTTCAAAGGCAGAAGAATGAAACATTATATAAGGAAAATATTTTCTTTTCAAAATGTGAGTTATGAAAACATGAATATGGTAGCTTTTTGCACCAACTGGTTTGTCCTTCGTTTTTTCTCTTCAATCACTAAAATACTACTAGCTCAATTTTAATTATGTAGTAGTTTTAACGGCATTAAACTAGATTTAGTACAAATTTTAAATCTTCAGAAGTAGATACTTAATTTATTTAAATGGTTTTCAAAAATCAGTAAAGTTAATTGCCATTTGCAGAATGTTTTAAGTACTATCTGTAACACAGTACATAATATTTCTTTACGGTTAATTTAAAAATATATGTTTACAATGTCATATTTATTTAAAACTCAACACATACGGCTCTAAGTTATTGTTCATATTTTAAGTTGTTTTATTTGGCATTGCTCTACTAATATTTGTAAAGCACCAGTACGGAAAATCTCATTTAAAATCACTGACAATGCCTATCACATTAATCCCAGTCAGCAGTATCTCCAACATGTAGATTTAACTTTAAGTAATTTTATGTGCGTGTGTAAGTGTGTGTGTGTGAGAGAGAGAGAGAGAGAGAATCTGGAAAATCATCCTTGTCTATAAATTATACCTGTAACCTTGTATGACATTTCTCTATAGCGTGTCAAGTCTTCTCCATTAACCAACACCAGCTGTGGACACTTTTCTTTTGCATCTCTCACAGACATCAGTTTTTTAACTCCAAGCTTCCTGGCTTCATAGTTACAGGTCACAACCAAATATTTTTGCTGAACACCTATGGGGAAAACAGTGTCAGGGGAAAACTCAGTAAGATGGAACCTGTTAATTTTTTAAATTACATTTTTTGTAATACATTATAATGCAAAACATTTTGATAACAAAAATCTCCAAGTGCTCTATTTAGAACTATTACCTCTTTACATTGGGAAAGTTGTAAGAAACAGAAACATTGATATCTCAAGCTATTAACTATTCATAAAGGATGTTAAGGTACCAAAATATTCCAACAATACTCTATGTTAAATTTCCAAACAATCCTTATTTAGCTAATCACAGTCTTTGGGTATTATGTTTGAGAGAAAACTGGAGCTTGAGTCAGTTAAAACTCTAGCTGTTATCAAGATTTAAGAGAGGGACAGGAACTGTATCTTGTCATTTCATTGGTATTAGTGAAAACATGGTGGAAAAGTGAAAAAACTACCTCTACTATATAAGTCAGCATCTTTTCTCTCATAACTAAAGTTGTCTTAGCACTGAGAAGTTTAGTGATTTGCTCAAGATCACAAGTCAATACCTTTCAGAGGTAAGTTTCCTAGCTTCAAACACAGCTTGCCCCCATTTCACTATACTTCCCTTTAGATATTATGAGATGCTGACTATAATAGTGGAAAGTGCACCATACTCACATGCATTATAACATAAAGCATGAAACACTAATAGGTGAACCAGTTTCACAGAAAAGAGTAGTAATCTGTTCTATTATTTGGAGGGTTTCTTAATAGCCTATGACCAAAAGCCAGCTTTTTCTGGATTTTTTCCTTTGGTGAAATTTGAATAAAAGATCTCTAATATTCTCTGAAACGGTACAGAGATGAAATTAACTTTACTCTTAATAATCACAGGCTATGCTCTATTAAAAATGTGCATAACTGGAAGAATTGTCAAACAAAATTAATTGCTAGTTGCTGCTAGTAAAAAATCACTTTCATCTTCTGAACATTTTGACACTGAATAAGGGAGTGTTCTATTTCAAGTACTAGCTTGTCATAATTATTAGGAATTCCCCCTTCTCCCCCCATCCTGATTACTAAACTTGCTTCTTTGTTGGACTATACAGCACAGATAAGGTATTCAAGAAGTTACAGGCCAAGGGGAAGCAAAAGGTGAGAAGAAATTATGAACAGCAGTTTAACCTATTAAAATTTTACTAATTTTTTAAGGCTACGTAAGTTTTACACGAAATATTTCAGCCAGAATGCCATCTTCAGCATATGTAGAAGACAATCAGAACTAAATTATTCCTAAACTTTTAAGGCTAAAAACAAGCTACTTTGCCTACGTAGCAATTTACAAAAGATTAAAGTAGTATGAAGCAAAGCAATTTAAAGCAAAACATATTATTTAATTCCTTTATTTTCCCCAAGAGCAATGAATAGTCATTCTTCAGCTTCAAAAGTTCACCACAAAGCTCTTATGAACTCTTGTTTAAAACAATTTTCCTGAGGACCACAAGAAAAATATAACAGTTGCTTCTTAATTTAACATCATTCTTTTGTTTATATGGTTTAAAATGGAATTTTACAGTTGCCTAAAGTATGTTTCCCTAGAGTACGCTTATGGAATTCCACAAGTTCTACTTTGAAGAACTCAATTCTCATTCGTGAATTTAACAAGTATTTATTAAACTCCTTCGATGAGTAAAATACATTTTAAAATCTAGGGAGCTCTATTCAAATATTAAGCAACAATTAGGTTGATATATAAGAGTTTGCTGGTGGCACATTGGAATTCTGGACCTTATTTCAATTAGACTGAATTCAAATTTAGCCTTAGGAATTTAATAGCTGTGTAACTCTGGGTAAGTCATTTAACCTCCATCTGCCAGTTTTCTCCACTGTACAATGGGGATAATAACAGCACCTACTTTCCAGTGTTGTTGTGAGGATCAAATGAAAGATTTATAAAGCACTTAGCACAAAGTCTGGTACATGTTACATAAATGCTTATTCCCTTCCCTTCAAGAAACTCAATTCCCCAAGAGCAATGAATGGTTCTGCATTGCCTTTATCTTTCACAAAACTCTGACCTACACCTGCAGAGCTTTTTACCTACATGGTGAACTTAAGACTCATACTGTATCAGAACCAAAACCTGCTCCTTTAAGTACGGTCCTATGAACTTGGGAGGTACTCTTTAGGAGATCCACAAGGTCAAATTCCCATCATAATACTTAGACATTTTAATTTCTCATACAGTATCCAACCAAAGATATAACACATATAACAGCTCTTTGGGGTCCTCAATAATTTTTAAGAATATAAAGGGGTCCTAAGAACAAAAAGTCTGAGAACTGCTTGCTCAAATCCAACCTTCTTTTTTCGTGAAGAAATGAAGGTTATGAGAAAACGACTTGACTAAAGAAGGTCACATAGCTAGTGAATGGCATTCAAAATCTGAAGTAAATTAATTCTTCTGGTTTCAACTATGTAGTCTTGTGTTTATCTATTCCATTAATTCAACAATGCTTTCTTTGTTTTTTAATTTTAAAAGTGCAAATATCCTGAACTTCAAGTACAAGTTTTATACTATTGTATATCCTCACAGTGACTAGCACAGAGCCCAGCCCATAGGACAGGTTCAGTAAAGGACTGTTGATGAAAATAATTTTGATATTGTAAGAAATTTCATTCCTTACCTCCAAATTTGTTTTTAAAAGTTGTTTAAACAGAATTTCAATAAACATTTGTAGATGGTCTAAGAACCGATTAATTTTGAGCATCTTCTATCTCCCCCTTTTAACCACTTACAGAAGAAAAAGTTATTTTCAGAGCTGAGGGTCATTTTATATTTTTGGCCATGCAGGAGTTGCCATGGCCAAAAAAATCAGCATCTGGTGGCCAACCTTCTGGTGATGAGAAAAGTGGCAATAATATTTTAAAGGAATTTATTGTTCCGCACAATAAATTTGAAGAACATGCTTTTTCATTTTTTATCTCTCTTGGTACCCAATACTGCATTATACACATAAGGCATTCAATAGAATTTTTTGAATGACTATAGATCACATCAACCTCAAAATAACAGTGCTAGCAGTTATTCTCACTTTTTAGGATGGGAGACTCAAATTCAAGAAATTTACTTAAGAATGCAAAAAAATGGAAAGCAGTGAAACCTGCTAGGTCTAAAAGTTAATTCAAAAATAGAACTAAACTGTTGGTTTTGCATTGACAAACGTATGTACCCATATCTAAATTTCTTGCTGCCTTTGATTCAGATGACCCATTTATAAAATTATTATAAAATCTATATCCCCCATTACTATTTACTACAGTACAGGAACCACTTTTAAAGTTTTACAATACTAAGCTGAATAAAATGGAATGGAACACAATAATAAAAGGAAGCAACAATTCTAACAGATTTGATACTTAAATATAAAAAAGGGAAAGAAAACATGTAAGTCCAGAAATACCTAAAGGTTTGCCTTTTAATTCTGGATGAGAGATCATTTCTACTTGTGCATAAAAGCAATCCAGATCCACGTGTACTATGACTCTGTAGGAAGCACTTCCTGCCGGCACAACTTGGCCATGAACAGCTACACCACATGCAAAGGAATGCAAAATATTTTCAGACTCCTTACCCTTTACTAACATGGTAGGGTGGTGGTAATAGATCGTAAATGACAAAAGCGGGGCATCAGGTATAAGAGTTTTATGTCTTTCCCTGACTTATCCTATGAACCAAGGCAGCTAAGTTACAGAATTTAGAATTCTCCAATGGACTAAAAAAAAAAAGCCTTTTATTTGACACACATTTTCAATTTTTCAGCACAACTGCTTATTCTGAAAGAAAACTTCATCTTGAAGTTACCCAATAATAAAAAAGCCAGGTTAACTACCACCTAGACATTAACGGTAAAAAAATAAATATCCTCTTGGAAGGAACATAAAGTGATCCAAACAATAATCTCCAAGGAACTAGGTGAACCTGATCCGTTGCAAACTTTACTATACTTGGTCCACGTGGTTAACATCAGAGCCCCAAATGGCGGGCGGGCAGGGGGAACAAAAGCTGTGCGTTTCAGAAAGCTTAACGTCTCTACTACTAGACTTGAAAGCTCTTAGGCATTGGAGTGATAAAAGCCTAGGCGAGGTTGCACCTGCTCTTTGGATAAGACTTATTCTGGCCAAGCCCAAGCCACAGTGCCGCCAAATCTTTACAATCCACAGGCCGGCCGGAGAAGCCCTGGGTGGGGTGAAGTTGGCTGAGAAAGGGACCTCCCCAGGGCCTGGGGGAGCGCTCGGGAGCATCAAGCACTGCCCCCCCCCC